>CM039634.1:16082224-16572224 GCA_022457165.1 Juglans mandshurica
TAGACTGTGTTTAGATGTTGGCTGAGCTGAGTTCTTTATAAATAACAGTGAGTTGAGATGGTGGAGTGAGTTTTGTGGGATTCTCCTAAAATATTTAATTAGTAACTTGAGAGTTGGGTGCAGTTTGAATGTTAAACTCAACTTAAAATATTTAGACCGAATTTAATTAATCTCAATTGAGTCTAACAATCAAACGGGCCTTAATGCTAATTAATTAAAAGTCATACTTTTTAATTATTTGCTAACTAATTAAAAGTCATTCGAATTATATATGTTGTTGATCACTAGTTTAAGCCTCGTTTATTTTCACAACTTCTTTCAACTCATCTCATCTAATCATTATAACTTTCTCAAATTTACATATAAAATAAAATAAACAATTTAACTATTTTAGATCACAAAATAAAAATAATATTAAAAATATTCTGATAATAATATTATTTTATTCAATTATTAATTTAATCTCAATTGATCATCTCATCTCATCTGAGAAAACAAATGAGGTATTAGCACTAACAACGCTGCAAAAGAGTGGTAGTAAGGAATTTGCCCTACCTAATAATTTCCCTCTAGAGATCAGACGTCATTTTCTTGCTTTGGACCTAAGAACTAAAGAATTATTTACATGGGCTTTGATAATTCATTCAAGATGTTTTAACTCAAATAACCATTAATAGAACATTACTGTGGCCTTCTATTACTTCTAATTTAGCTTACAAAAAAAATTTAAATATTACTTTAAATAATATCTTACCACCTAATTGAAACTTTGTGATTTTTATTACAAGTGTGACTTCATAATTTTTTATAACTTTGTCAATTTACCCACGTAAAATCCAAAATATAATTTAGTTGACTACTTCTACGTATAGTCATAAAGTGTGCAAGTCTCACGTAATCCTTTTAAATAAACATATATGAAACACATCATTAAAAATTATTCTTTTTTTTGGATGCAATATTTGTCTATTTTTTTTCAAAGGATTAAGGGCGGCTTGTATATTCTAAAATTAAAAAATTATTTTTTAAATATATTTAAAAAATAATTATATCAAAAAATTCTTTTAAGTTTGAATTAATTTATATTAAAAAAAGGATAAGGCCGTTTGAACCATTATGCTGCCAGCGAGTAAAAATCCATTAAACAAATTAACCATATGAATTATTTTAACTCAAGCAATTAATTAGTACTTTCTTTTTTGAATACATATTTTTTATTTGGAGAACTTTCATTAGACCATCAAGCTCTTGGCGCAAATTAGTACTTTTAATGCAATTAAAAAAAGGATAAACTTGACTTTGATTTTTTCCACAATAAAGAATTAACTTTGAAAACCTAATGATTTGTCGAACAGAATATTCTAAGCTTAATTGTTTGATGATCAAATGCAATCCTGATCCTGCATGTGCCTCAAAACTGGGACTGTCTTATTTTTTAGTAGACATGTCTCGTTGTCATTCTCTCATCAAGTTAGCTATGTTGAGAATATACTTACTTGATTATGTTGTTAGGATGTGTTAAAGATCAATTTAATATTCAAATGCTAGAGGTGAATATTAGCTAGAATTAATCCATATTTATGACATTGTTATATATATGGTTGAAATTATAACAAATTAATGGGAAAAATATATGCACAAATCCATACTAATAAAAAAATTAAGTGAAAAAATTACAGTTCGAACAAATAAATTTAAGTTCGAACGGTTATTAACTTTCCGCTGGAAAAATAATTAATTTCCCGGCCAATATTATTATTCGAACATATTATATACTGTTTGAATGGACATTAATTCTATGTTCGAATCTATTTTATTCCTTTCGAAAGGTTTTTTTTTAGACGATTGTGTTGGTCACAAAATATCTTGTTCGAATGGATAGTTTTCCGTTCAAACGAATTTCATAGCTCAGGCATTATTTCATCTCCAAAAATGACTTTTAGGGACGAAATTAAATTCGTCCCTAACAAATTTCGTCCCTAAAAGTCAAATTTCTTGTAGTGCCTTATTTACGTTGAACTAAATAAGGGAATGTAGGCTTATATACGTGCTGTCCAAAAACATGTTTGCAATCTATTGGGTTTATCAATTTTGGAGGATAATATTTTAGGATAAGTTTAAATTCATGTTATTAAGGATTAGGTGAAATTTTAGAATTATGTAATATTATTTTAGTGTAGAAGTTGACGGATTATAATAGTCTTGAAATAGGTTTTGAGTGACCATTGGCGAAGAGATATCGTATGACTATTTTGATTAGAAATCGAGATAAGTGGCTCTTTAATGAGTTTATATATATATTTATTTATTTACTTTTTAAATAACCGTTGGTTTTGTTTAGAATGGTGTACTTGGGTGTATTTCAAGTTGTGTAAACTTTTGGACTTGTTCACATTCTTATGATAGTTTGGCTCCGCTTATGGAATTTGTACAAATTTTGTAATGGTTGGAATGTTTGACAAATACTTTATATGTGGCTTATTAAATTTGAAGTTAGATGTGAGCATATTATCTAATCTTAAGCCCATGATATGAATATCTCTGTGACATGTTTGACGTCTCTCATGGCATGATGTCTTTGTGGCATTGAATATTTGTGGTATATTGGTGTCCTTACGCCATGATGTCTTCGAGACATGACGTCTTCATGGTATATTGGTGATTTTACTATTATCATGTGGCATTGAATATGATATTTGGCTGAACATGTTGGTTCAAATAAAATTGTATTGCTCAAATTATTTTATTGTAAATTTATTTACTCTCTTATAATCAAGAAAATTGCCAACTCCCATACCCCCATTAAACTGCTACTTACTAAGCACGTGCCAGCTTACCGCTTCATTTCACATCTTTTTCAGAGTTGTAGAAAGTTCATTCTTTTGAAGTGATAGCTTAGAGCCAAAGATTCTAGAGTAACTTGGTTAGTCAGTACTTGAGGTTGGAAATTTTGGGGTTTGGTGGTTTTACTACTTGAACATGGTTTTGGTTGTACAAATAGCTTTCTTTATGGTCATATCTTAGTTATTTTTACAACTTTTGTCGGATTATTTGTATTCTAATCATTTAGAATATAATAGTTCTAGCTGAACTTGTGAGTGGATTTTTTATAATCATTGTATTATGGTTATGAATAGTTTGGATGTTGTGTATTTGATATATATTTGTAAACAGGGTGGAACTTTTAAAAATTTATGAAAAGCCATAATTTTATATGAAGAGTTGTGCACCAAAAGATTTATAAGCGCATGGCTGGACTTTATTGTTTTTAATAAGTGCTTCCCTTTACTCTCTTTTAGATTTTAAGTATTTCAATAACTCAATGCCATGCTTTTATTTTATGGAATCTTTTATACCTAGTACTTCTTCAAGAAGAAAATTCTAAAATCAAAGTGAGTAGCGCACCCGTACTTCGAAATTTTCTAAAGATGACTTTATTCTTAATCCTGAATATATTCTCACATATGTGGTTCTATATATGCAACTTGTACTAAAAAAAAAAAAAAGTTGTCGGCGTACTCCTATAGAAATCATGGTAGCCTGTGATCAGTTATATATACTAATTCAGATGACGAACTCAAACCATTGAGTTACTATATCAAATGAATTCTAGAATATGAAATGACCAATATGATAGAAGTCTCATGAACGAGCTAGATAGTAAATTTGCAGCACAAGAAAAATACATGTACGTGCGAGCTATTCCAAGCTGTACTTTTTAATCATATTAATCTTACTGTGGCTGACTAACCCGGCCTTTGGTAGAGAGCCAATGTCGTCCTAGAAGTGGATATATATATATATATATATATATATATCCACCAATATATATGGAAGGGTTAACCCCATATATATTGGTTTTTGCTGTCGAGGCTTAACTACTGAAATGCAAAAAATGAATCAGTTGAAAAGTGGCAAAAATTCACAGAGTGGAAATAGAAATTAGTCATGCATACAACACATACCAATTTCCTTCTTTCAATGGCGAGGATCCTGCTGGTTGGCTGTATAAGGTCAATCATTTTCTCTTGTATTACAATTCTTCGTCTCATCAAAGATTGCAGTTAGCATCTTTTCATATGGAGGATAAAGTCCTCATTTGATTCCAAGATTTGGAGGAGCCAAGCATGTTATCGAATGTATTTCTGACCATTCTAACGGTTTTGATGTTTGAGACGATATAATTCGTCATAGAAAATGTGGTCCGAATGGATTTTACGCCGTTCGAACGCCTTTACAAAGTCATCCTTTTTTTGAGACAAAAAAATTGTCTCTAATAATTACTTTGCTGTCATTAGCTAGCAATGAGAAACTAAAATTAAAGATAAAAAAGTAGGTCAAATCTAGATTAAATTCTGGATCAAAATACGCCCTAATTTGAACCAATTAGGAAAATGTCTAATCTGGATGAATACCTTATACAAGAAGGAGCTTGGGGGTTTACATACATATATATTCTAAACTTTTTTTAAAAAAAGTTTATTCCCCTTAGTCTAACAGAATGTTGAATTTGTGATTCTAGGTTTACGAAAAAGAGAGAAAACAGAGATAAAAATGTTCTGTAAATTGAATCTCTCGTATTACAAGTAAAAGTGAAAAAGTAAGTTACTGTACATAAAAGGTCTGACTTATATACTTGGCTAGAAACTGTACACGTGTACACTACGTAAGTATTAAGACTCCCCCTCAAGCTGGACTATACAAACTTAGGAGTCCCAGCTTGCCAACAAGAAAATTAAATCTGTCACGAGTGAGAGATTTAGTAAAAATGTCAGCTAACTGAAACTGTGTAGATACATGCAAAGTTTTAATAAAACCAGCTTGAAGCATGTCTCGAACTAGGTGGCAATCTATCTCAATATGCTTTGTTCACTCATGAAAAACAGGGTTTTCAGCAATGTACAAAGCAGCTTTATTATCACAATACAACACAGCAGGAGATTTTACTGAGATTGGAAAGGCTTGAAGTAAAGTTGTAAGCCATTTGAGTTCACAACAAGTAGCAGCCATTGAACGATACTCGGCTTCAGCAGAAGAACGAGACACTGTCACTTGCTTCTTTGATTTCCAAGCAATAAGGGAATCACCAATGAAAATGCAAAATCCAGTAACTGATCTTCTAGTATCAGGGCAACTAGCCCAATCTGAATCACAAAAGGCTTTTAATTGAAGAGAAGATGAGCTGGAAAAGAAAAGACCTTGTCCAGGGTTTAGCTTCACATATCTCAGTACCCTAGTTGCTGCATCAAGATGGGATTGACATGGCTGGTCTAAAAACTGACTTAGTGTATTTACAGCATAGGAAAGATCTGGCCGAGTTATTGTCAAGTAAATAAGACGACCAATAAGCCTTCTATAAGAACTAGGATCAGCCAACACATTATTATCTTCTTTGGACAGCTTGCAAGTCTGATCCATAGGAGACTGAGCAGGTTTAGCAGCCAATAAACCTGAATCTGAGAGAAGTTCCAAAGCATATTTACGCTGACAAACAGATATACCAGTGGAACTTCTAGCAACTTCAAGTCCTAAAAAATATTTAAGATTCCCTAAATCCTTAAGCTTGAACTTAGAATCAAGGAAGGACTTGAGTGCAGAGCCTGAAGAGGAGTCATTGCTAGCAATAACAATATCATCCACATAGACCAAGAGAGCCATAAAGGAAGAACCCGAGATCATAGTGAAGAGAGAATAGTCTGACTTTGATTGAACAAATCCATAAGCAATTAAGGTAGTGGAAAATTTGAAAAACCACTGCCTAGAAGCTTGTTTTAACCCATATAGAGACTTATTAAGCTTGCAAACCCGTGTATCATTAGGTTTGGCAAAACCAGGAGGCATCACCATATACACTTCTTCATGTAATTCTCCATGAAGAAATGCATTATTAACATCAAGCTGGTGCAAACACCAATTTTGAGAGGCAGCAAGAGCAATTAAACATCTAACAGTAGTGAGTTTAGCCACAGGGGAAAAAGTATCAAAATAATCAACCCCCTCTTGTTGAGTGTAACCCTTGGCTACTAACCGAGCCTTGTATCTCTCCAAAGTACCATCTGACCTAAGTTTGCACTTATAGACCCATTTACAACCAATAGGATGTTTTCCAAGAGGAAGTGTAGTTAAGGTCCAAGTGTTATTTGCTTCAAGAGCAGAAATCTCAGCTTACATAGCTTCTTTCCAATGAGGAATTTTAATGGCTTGAGAAAATGATTAGGCTCAGAATGAGATGAAGTAGCTAAAGTAAAAGCTAAGTGAGATGGAGAAAGTTTAGAATAAGAGATACAAGAAGAAAGAGGATATTTAATACCTTTTTGTGCAGAAACAGTACCATCATCCAGGGAAGATTGATGAAGTGGATGCTGAAATGAAGCTAAGTTACAATGATAATCTTGCAAGTATTGTGGTTGCTTATGAGACCTTGATGACCTTCGAATAGTATGGGATGGGGCTGGAATTTGAGGATCTGAGGAATTATGAATTTGAGGATCTGAGGAGTTATTTTGATGGGAATTAAAATCTGTAGAGGGAGTAAAATCTGTAGAAACAGATAGAGGAAGGGAAAAAGAAATTGGAAGAACATGATTAGGTATGGAAGATTTAGAAGGAGCAGAAATAAATGAGAAATCTGAAGTAGTGGATTGAAAAGGAAATGTGGTTTCATGAAAAATCACATCTCTGGAAATATGGACAGTATGGTGAAGAAGGCTATAAACTTTATAACCTTTTACACCAGTGGGATAACCAAGAAAGATGCAAGGCTTAGCTCTAGCATCAAACTTGGTTTTATGAGTAAGAACTGAAGCATAACAGAGACAACCAAATGTTTTCAAGTATTGATAACTCGGTTTAACAGAGAATAAAATTTCATGAGGAGATTTGTGATGTGGTAACAAAGGTGTAGGGAGGATATTAATAAGATGGACTGCAGTTAGTATACTGTCACTCCAGAATTTTAATGGTAAAGAAGATTGAAACATGATAGCTCGAGCAATATTAAGAATATGCTGATGTTTTCTCTCTACAACAGCATTTTGCTGAGGAGAATAAGGACAACTCTTTTGATGTAAAACACCATGAGTACTAAAGAATTGTTTCATGTCAAACTCAGGTCCATTGTCAGATCTAAGAACCTTGATGGTGCATTGATATTGAGTTTGAACAAATTGGAAGAAGGATTGAATGTAATGTCTAGCTTCTGACTTAGACTTCATGAGATAAACCCATGTACATCGACTAAAATCATCCACTAGAGTGAGGAAATAGCTGAAACCATTATATGAAGTTATTGAATAAGGTCCCCAAATATCACAATGCACCAAATCAAATATAGAAGAAGATGTTGAAGTACTAACATGAAAATGTAATCTTTTCTGTTTTGCAAGAGGGCAGATTTGACAAGAAGAGTGACTTGAAGCTGAAATGAAAGATTCCTTGGAAAATTCCTTAGGAAACTCATGAAGTAAAAATTTCATACGAGAATGAGATACATGTCCTAATCTACGATGCCATGTTTCAAAGGCATTATTATTAACAAGAGAACTGAAATTACAAGAAGAAAAACAAATTGAAGAATCATCAAGTGTCTTTTGTGAACCTTGCAGTAAATGATAAAGGCCTCGAGTTTCTTTACCCACTCCAATCGTCTTCCAGCTGGAGAGGTCCTGTAGAAAACAGAAATGATGAAGAAATATGAGACAACAAGGGATTTGAGAAACTAATTTGCTTACTAAAATGAGATTACAATGAAAGGAAGGAACATAGAGAACATCTTTAAGTAATAAAGATGTAGAGAGTTGAACATTGCCAATATGAGTGACTGGAACAAACTTACCATTTGGCAAATGAACTGAAATATTAATGGGAGAAGGAACAGAGGTAAACAAATGAAGGGAGCTGATCATATGATCAGTTGCACCGGTGTCAAAAATCCATGAATGAATAGAGGATTCCTTAGAAATATTTTTATTCACAGAATAGACAGATGAATATGAAGGAAGAGAGGAATTTTTACCAGAAAATGATGGAACATTGGAACTTGAAGTATTGTCAGATGATGAAACAATACCTACATGATTAGCAGATGGTTGATTTTGTGGATTAAAAGATGAATTATGAGAAAGAGATTGAGATTGAAGCATGGAGATAAGCTGTGACACTGCTCCTGAGAAAAAGGTATGACTGGACCAAAACTAGGTGTAAGATCATTAGTGCAAACTTGATTGGCTGAAGGAGATCCAGATGCTTGTTTGTTCTTGGTGAATTTGAAGCCAGGTGGAAAGCCATGAATCCGATAACATTTCTCAACTGTGTGACCTTGAATCCCGCAGTGGCTGCAATAAGGCTTGTCCTTGCGTGAATTGTTCTGTTTCCCGGTGAACTTATGCTGAAATTTAACTGGTTGAGACTGAGTAACCATAGCAACAGGTTCAGAAGCAAAATTGCTAGGAAGGGATTGGCTGATCTGACGTTGTCTTTCCTCTTGAAGGACAAGTGAGAAAACTTTGTTAATGGGGGGGAGAGGATCAGATAACAAGATCTGACCTCGAATATGAGCAAAAGAGTCATTAAGACCCATTAGAAACTGTAAAACATATTCTTGATGATGAAACTCCACTACAGTTTTCATAGCACCACATGAACAGATCGGTAGTGGACGATAATTCTGCATTTCATCCCATAGTGCCTTCAAATGAGTGAAATACACACTGACAGACAATTGTTCGAGTCAAACTAGAAATAGCCTTTCGGAGTTGAAAAATACGAGGGCCATTGCTATGAGAAAAACGTTCTTGAAGATCTTTCCATACATCAGCAGCAGATTCAATGAAAATAACACTAGCAGCAATATCTTTGCTCAGAGAATTCAAGATCCATGAAAGGACCATTGTATTACAACGAATCCAAGAATTGAAGAGAGGATTATCCTCAGAAGGTTTCAACAAATTACCATTGACAAAACCAAATTTATTTTTAGCAATCAAAGCCATAGTCATCGATCGATTCCATGTATGATAATTTTCATCAGAAAGGGGTTGAGAGACGAGTTGAGCACCTGGAGTATCACCATGGTGTAAAAAATATGAACTGGAGGCATCTTGATCTGGAGGAATAGGCGGAGCGGAAGATCCAGAATTCTTCTCTGATACCATAACAGAATGTTGAATTTGTGATTCTAGGTTTACGAAAAAGAGAGAAAACAGAAATAAAAATGTTCTGTAAATTGAATCTCTCGTATTACAAGTAAAAGTGAAAAAGTAAGTTACTGTACATAAAAGGTCTGACTTATATACTTGGCTAGAAACTGTACACGTGTACACTACGTAAGTATTAAGATAGTCTATCACAAGTACTTTACAATAATACGATTAAGATCTAGATCGGACTGTTGAAAGATAACAAACAGTGGTTAAGTCTCTGTTTTTAGAGTCAAAGAGTGAATTACGTATAAATCACTCCGGCTATAAGCTTAGAAAATTTATTAATTCACCAACGTTAAATCAATCCTCATGATTAATCTGTAAAAATCAAAGTCTAAGTTCACATTGGTTTATTTTCTTAATGGCCACTACGTTAAAACTGATCCCCACGGGAAAGATGGCGCACGGGGTGCCCCGGGTGATCACTGATCCAATATTGATCCAAGCTACGTCCTCCTTCATTTGGTTAATTTGAAGATTAATTACATCTGAGGCCACCTGCATGCATCAACTAATTCTTAAATATACTGAGTCTTAGAACACGCACAGTAATTAATTTAAAATCGTTAGTTCAAGTTCATGCATGCATGCTGGCACTGGCAGATCATGTCATATTCAAATTACACCATTTATATGAAACTGATTATTATATGAACTTGACTTTGAGAAAATTACACCATTTATGAGAACAATGACTTTGATTTTAATTTCCAGATCGAATATGGAATTAATTAGTTTGGGATAAAGTTATAATAAATTATCTAAGCTAATTGGCCAAGACATTTATCGATCATCTGCATTCATGGTTTAGCTGTATGCTGAGGCTCATAAACATTTCTGATATTTTTTTATGATTGAGATTAATGAACCACTTGATTGGCTTACTTTTTATAATTATCATTTAACAGTCAAATCCAGATCTAAATCGTATTCATATTGTAAACTTGTCATAGATGAAGAAGCAATAATCTAGTTATTTTTTAGTTTAGAATGAGCATTACTAATATAAGAAAAATGATTATTTGTAGTCAGGTATATATATATATATATATATATATAGGCAACGAAAACACTCGTTGTCATCGCAAATACCTAGCCACCAAATGAAGCATTTTTATTTGTAGTGCATTAGTACCAAATTAGAAATATAATTTGCTGGTGTGAAGTCTAATTTGTTTATATAAGCAGGCAATCATGTGCCCTCTCTCAAACAATCTACTTGCAAAGGCTATTTCAAGGCCTTACGTGGACGTCCGCTGCATGCTCTGCTAGGGTTTAATGTGCGGCGCTAGTCTTCGTGGGCAGTGATGAGCGGCCCTTCGGTGGCCTCTGGGACCGGCGGGCTGGACAAGATTCCGGTAGGGCCCCCTCTGGTGGGGTTGGAGTTTTTAGCCGGTAACGAGAAGGGTGAGAGGCGTACGTTTGCGGAGGCGTTGCAGTGGCCTATCCCTCCTCTAAAATTCAAACTTTCAGTCCGGCGTCCTGAGGTAATTAACGGTGAGCTTGGTTTCATTTTCTCAGATCTTGAGATGGAAAAGGCAGCCGAAGATTTAAAATTTGCGTTAGTCCTTAAGTTTTTGTCCTCCAGACCTTCCATAGATGTTTTACGGAAGGATATTATCAACACTTGGGGGTTTAGTGAGGTGCCGATGATCAGTTTTATGGATGATTTCCACGTTCTTTTACACCTTGCAAATGAAAAAGACTACTTACATGCATGGGCACGTGAAGGCAGGGTGGTGGCAGGCGTTCCGTTCCGTTTGTTCAACTGGTCCGTGGGTTTTGATTTGAAAAGAGAACCATCCATTGCTCCTCAATGGATTTATTTGCCTGGTTTACCTTTGCATTTGTATAGGTTGGATTGTCTTCAAAGTTTTGCCACACGTTTTGGGAAGTTCTTGGGAACGGACAATGCTACGGTTTATAGAACCCGAGCCACAGGGGCACAGTTGTGTGTAGCTGTTGATCTCAGAGACGAGCAGATTAAAGGATTTCCTGTGATGTTTGGTTCGCATCAGATTTGGCAGTCGGTGGTCTATGAGAAGCCAGGTTTTTACTGTAATAAATGTTATAGGCAAGGCCATACGGAGGTGGCTTATAGAATGGGACAGCGTGTATGCCGTATGCATGTCGGGAAACAATCCAGGAACGTGGAAGGGAACAAGGATGATGGAAAAATATGGAAGGAAGTGGGTCGGAAGAACTCTGCCGTGGTGATAACCATGCGAAAATTAATATTGAGCTACAACCTGAGAAACCCGAAACAAGTAATGCAGGGGAAAAAACAGAGGAGGGTGAAGAAGTTTTTGTTAAGGTCAACAAGTCTCTTGTGACGAGCAGCAAAGAAGGGGCGTGTGTTAGTGGGCTGGGGGGATCATCTCCTCTTTGCTCTGACGAGAACATCCAGCCATCGGATTTGATGGAAAACCATCTTGTCGTGTGCGTCGCCCAGCAGGAACCTGGTATTAATTTTTCAGTGTAGGACTTTGCGGCTGGTAAGTTACTCGAGGATGCTACTGCTGTTACTCATATGGATACTGGCCATCAATTGAATGATATTAGCGCCCAAGATAGTGAAGATGATTGTGAGGAAGTTTGGTGTGACAGTGTTCTGCAGGTGAAGGTTGATGGTGAAAAGGTGCAGGAAGATTTGCCGAGTTCGCGTAAGCTGATTTTCCATGGGGAGAGGGCGTGGTTCTATGACTTTGAAAATGAAGAGGGTGCTCTACCTGTTGTGATGGGAAAAGAAAAATGTTATGACTCGGATGCGGATCATATCACGGCAAATGAGAAATCAAATATGAAGGAGGATAAGGCGTTGAGAAAATCACAACGGGTTCATACCCGCTCCCAAAAATTGAATTTATGACTGATAACATTTTTTTCTGGAATATTAGAGGGTTGGGCAGTTCTAGAGGTATTTTGAAGAAGATGTTTTTTAAATTCAAGGTTTCTTTATTTGCTATCTCGAAACCTTTTGTTGATGATTCTCGCATGGCTTCTCTTGGGTGTTTTTTGGATTTTAATTATTATGCTTCTAATGCTAACCAGGGTGGTAAGTTGTGGGTGTTCTAGAATATTCCTAACATTTTTGGAATTGTGCTTTGTACGACCCCCGTGTCTAGTTGGTTCAAGCGGGATGCTCATCGTGTTCTTGTTACTTTTGTCTATGCTAAGTGTAGGGGTGTAAGTTGAAACCGGTAAACCGGAAAACCGGTCCGAACCGGACCGGACCGGACCGGACCGGTTTTACCGGTTTTGAACCGGTCCGGTCCGGGACCGGTTCTTAGAATGTGAAAACCGGCCGGTTCCGGTCCGGTTCCGGTTTTAAGATTTTTCAGACCGGACCGAACCGGACCGGACCGGTTGATAAAAAAAAATATAAAAAAATACTTGTATTATTGTATATATAAGTTTTATACAAATTATTATATATATATATTAATATATATAAGTTTTTTTATATTATGTATAATTATAATTTTTTATGTGAAAGTTTTATATATAATTATATATGAAATAATTTCTTATTAGAATTTATAAATTATTACATAAAATGTTAATACTAAATCACTAAAAGTTTATAACTAGTACTAATATTAAATATATAGTTTATAACTAATACTAATATATAACTTATAATAAAAGTATAAAACAATATTTTTTAAATTAGTTTTTTTTTTTTTATAAACAAATTTATGATGACAAATTGTGAAATTTACATTTTAAAAAAACCGAAAAACCGGACCGGACCGGACCGGAAACCGGTAAAACCGGAAGTACCGGTTTAGGAGGGTAACCGGTGCGTAATCGGTTTTGAAAAATACAAAACCGGTACATACCGGTTCGGTCCTAGATTTTGTCCAAAACCGGACCGGACCGGACCGGTTACACCCCTAGCTAAGTGTTCATATGTTGATAGAAGAGAACTATGGCATGATTTAGAGGAGTGGACCGACTTGGATCAACCTTGGTTAGTATTGGGTGATTTTAATGTTATTCGTAGGGACTGAGAAAGAGTTGGTGGGAATCCTCGGCCTTTTATCTCGATGTTAGAATTCAACGATTGTATTGATCGTTGTGGTCTGTTAGAGGTATCTAGTTCTGGCCAACGCATGTCGTGGTGTAATGGACATGGGGGAGTGTCCAGAAGTTGGGCAAAATTAGACAGAGTGCTCATGAATAATTTTTTTGCCAGTCTCTTTCCTTCTGTTCATTTCAACTATTTGAGCCGTAAATCTTCTGATCATTGCCCAATGGTTGTATACTTGGATCATCCAGCTATGTCCTATGGCCCCTCTCCTTTTCGTTTTTTTAATATGTGGTGCTCACATGATGGGTTTCTTATGTGTGTGAAGGAAGCTTGGAACCAGCAGGATACGGCGTCTGGTCTTCTAAAACTCTCTATTCGTCTGAAAAGAACAAAGATAGCGCTTCGTGCTTGGAATAAAAATGTATTTGGTAGGGTGGATGTGAATATTCGTGCGCTGGAAGAGAGGTTAGATTTTTTGGATAGCCAGCTTCAATCTGGTTTTTCTGAGGAGATTGAGGATGATTTTGTGGCTACTAAGACCGAGATTGAAATATGGGAGAAAAGGGAAGCTTCTCATCTAGGCCAAATTGCTAAAAAGAAATGGTTGACTGAGGGAGATCAAAATTCGAAGTTTTTTCATTCGGTTATTAACCAGAGGCGCAACAAGGGGCATATTAGTAAAATGGTCCTTGCCGATGGGAGAGTTTTGTGTACTGCTGAAGAGGTTCATGAGGAGGCCGTGGCTTATTTCCGTAATTTCCTTTCTGATGTCTCTACGGTGGAACACTGCGACTTGTCGAGACTTATTGAAAGGAAAATTTCAAATGAAGAAAATCTTTGGTTATGCGCGGCACCTTCTGAATTGGAAGTGAAACAAGCTGTTTTTTCTATTCCAAAGAATAGTAGCCCGGGGCCTGATGGTTTTGGTTCGGGTTTTTATATGTCTTGCTGAGATATTATCAAAGAGGATGTGGTAGCGGCTGCTGGAGATTTCTTCAGGGGTGTTCCCCTATCCAGGTTTTACTCTTCCTCTTTTATTGTTCTTATTCTAAAAGTGCCTGAGCCTTCTGGTTTTGATAAATTCCGTCCTATTAGTTTGTGCTCTGTGGCTTATAAAAATTTTTCAAAGATTTTTGTGAATCGTCTTAATTCTGTTCTTGATGTTTTGGTCTCTCATGAACAAGGTGCGTTTATCCCTGGGCGTAGTATTTTTGAAAATATTATCCTTGCCCAGGAGATGGTTCAGTCGCTTCGTAAAAAATCTGTTGGTGGTAATGTTTTGATTAAACTTGATATGGCTAAGGCTTATGATAGGGTGAATTGGGATTTTTTTATTGCATGTGATCCATGCTTTTGGTTTTTCTGATATTGTTTGTCAGATTATTGCTAACTGTGTGCAGTCTCAGTGGTTTTCTGTCATGATGAATGGTACCTTTAAAGGTTTTTTCCAGTCTGCCAGGGGTCTTCGTCAAGGGGATCCTCTTTCTCCTTATCTTTTCATCCTCATGGAAGAAGTATTGTCTCGGTTGCTCAGGAGTAATTTTCAGGATGGTCGGATTGGCAAATTTAGCCACCCTATTGGTGATCCTTTGGTTTCTCATTTACTTTATGCTGATGATATCCTTATTTTTACTAATGGGGTTAAGAGGTCTATTAAAAATTTGTTGCATACTCTTGATACTTATGAGAGGTGGTCCGGTCAAAAGATCAGTAGGGATAAATTTGCTCTTTTTCTTTCTAAGCTTATTTCAAATTTACGTAAGAGGAGCTTGTTGAGTCTTGCGGGCTTTAAGGAATGTAAGTTTCCTACTATTTATTTGGGTGTGCCGTTGGTTTCTGGTAGATTGACAAGCCGGGTTTTTGAGCCGTTAATTGATAAAATCAGGAAAAAAGTTGCCGGTTGGAAGTTTAAATTGTTATCGGCGGGAGGGAGATTGATTTTAATTAAGCATGTTTTAAATAGTATGCCTATCCACTTATTATCTGTTATGTGTGTGCCTTCCACATCTTTGTCTCGTATTCAAGCTTTGTTAGCAAATTTTTTTTGGGGAGAGAATGATGGTAAAAGGAAATATCATTGGAGGTCGTGGAGGAATATTTGTTTGCCTACTAGAGAAGGTGGTTTGGGCGTAAAAGATCTTAAAGAGGTTCAAAAATCTCTTCATATAAAGTTTGCTTTCCGTATTTTGTCTTCTAACAATCTTTGGTCTATTTTTTTCGTGCCAAATATGTTCGTCATAGCCATTTTTCTACTTACAAGGTGAAGCCAACTGATTCTAGATTCTGGAGATCGATTGTAAAGATGCTTCCGGAAGTTTTGGACAATGTGAATGTGCTTGTGCGTGGAGGTAATGCTTCTTTTTCGTTTGATAGATGGTTGGCATCAGGTCCCCTTTCCATACGGGTGGAAGAGATTACTAATAATAGGCTGCGTCTTCAAGATTGTTGGTCCAATAATTATTGGGATGAGGACTTACTTAGGGAGCTGGTTAGTGAGGAGGTTGTTGAGGAATTTATTCAGTTGCCTATTAATGTTACTCATGGTCCGGATTTGTTTGTGTGGAAGCCTTCTACGGATGGCAGGTTTTCTACTCGTACAGCTTGGGAGGTGGTGAGAAAGAGAGGTCAGGAATTACCTTGGCATGATTGGTTTTGGCACCAGCTTCTTCCTAAACGAATTTCTATATGTTTGTGGAAAATTTGGTTGGATTGTCTGCCTGTGGACGTTCGGGTTCAAAGTAAAGGTGTGTCTCTTGCCTCTGCGTGTGACTGTTGTGATAGGAGGTGTATGGAAGATATTGACCATATTTTTTCTATGGGGGTTGTGGCTTTTGAGGTCTGGTTGTATGCCAGTACTGTTTTGGGTATCCCTTGTAGACTCAGTCTTCCGTCGAAAAATAGAGTAGCTGGCTGGTTTTCTTATGCAAAAAAATCATCTTTTAAAGGTACTCTTGCTGGTTTAATTCCTTGTATCATCACTTGGTGCCTTTGGAAGAAACGATGTAAGGCTAGAATGGATGGAAAGTATGATTCGGCTGTGATTGTTTGGAGAAGTGTTCGGGTGTGGATTAAATCTTTGGCGAATAATATTAATTCTGTTAGTCATTTATCCATGCACGACTTGAAGATTTTGGAAGATTTTAATTTAGAGAGGCCTCGCATTTCTATGAGACCTAGTAAAATTGTTAAATGGTCCAGGCCTCCTTCGGGCTGGGTGAAGCTTAATTGCGACGGGAGTTGTAGAGGTAATCCTGGTAATTCGGGAGGGGGCGGCATTATTAGAGATTGGAATGGTCTGGTAAAAGGGGCTTTTTTTGCCCATTATGGGGTGGGAACAAATAATGGCGCTGAAATGAAAGCAATTCTGAATGGTATTAGATTGTGCAAACGACTCCATATGGTTAATGTGATTATTGAAAGTGATTCACACATTGTTGTTGATTGGCTTTGTAAGGGTAAATGCTCTGTGTGGTATCTTTGGGATTTTTGGGAGGTTTTGCGCAAGGAACTTGAGGGGCATAATTTTGTTGTGGTTCATCAATTGTGGGAAGGTAACAGTACGTGCAGTGGATTTTCTTGCTAGAGAAGGCGAAATGGGTTTGAATGTCACGTATAACGGTAACCAAGATTTTCCCAGGTATTTAAAAGGTATTGTGCGGCTGGATTGTTTAGGCATTTCGTACTTTTGTCGTTAGTCTGAGTTCTAGGTTTGTTTCGTTGTTTCTGTTTATTTGTTTTTTTTTTGCTAGGCTTGTTTAGATGTTTTATTGTTTTGATATAGGCCTGTTAGTTTTATTTTCGTGTTTTATTTTTATTGGCTTGTTTAAAATGTGTTTTATTTTTTTGGTTCTTAGGTTGGTTTGTATTTGTGAGGTTTTTATTTTTCTCTTATCTGTAAACTCCCTCATACTTGGCTTGTAACCACGGTATTCCTCCGCCATAAGTGAGGGCTTATTTATAAACTTGGGACGGGGCCACTACCATATGGCTATCGGCTCTTTTTTAAAATAAAAAAAAAACCAAAAAAAAAAATGTGCCCTGTCTCATCACCAAATTAAAGAAGCAAATTCGACCGAACCTTTTCACGATGGCAACTGAAAACTGCAATCAATGAATGCTTACAAACTTATCCGAGTTTGAACTGGGAGAAATTTGTAAGCATTCATTGTAATAATTAATGAGTCGGAAGTGTTTGGGGTTATATAAATATAAGAAGGAGCTTGGGGTTATATATATATATATAGATTCTAAACTGTTTTTCTTTTTTAAAAAAAATTACATTAATTATTCGGCCTCTTTGGTTGTGTTTAGATGTTGAACTGAATTGTGTTCTTTATGAATAATAATGAGTTGAGATAGTAGAGTAAGTTTTGTGGAGCCCGCTTAAGATGTGTTTAGATGTTAAAATAAGTTTAAATATATTTATAGAAATTTGAAAAAAGTTGTGGATCCTACGTGTAAACAAATGTTGAATTGAAAAAGGTTGTAGGTCCTACGTGTAAAGAGGTTTTGAGTTGAGATGAGTTTAGTGATTTGAGAATTAGATGTTTGGATGTTAGATTTAGCTTAAAATTAGACTGAACTGAGTTGATACTCTAACAATCCAACGAGGCTTAATCTATCACAAGTACTTTACAATAATCAAACAGTACTACTGGTTAAGTCCGAATCATAGAAAATTATAAGAAATACTGTTTGAGACCCACGCTCGTACAGCCTAAAGCTAAACCATGCACATGCATATATAAATATCTTAACTAGAGGTACTACTACTGGGCAATATTGTCTCTGTTTTTAGAGTCAAAGAGTGAATTACGTATAAATCACTCCGGCCATAAGCTTAGAAAATTTATACTTAGTCTTATAACACGTACAGTACTGATCATTAATTTAAGATCCTTAGTTCAAGTTCATGCATGCATGCATGCTGGCAGATATCATGATATGAATGTTTGCTAGCAGATGTCACATTCAAATTAAGTATATATGGGCCGCGTGGTCGACGTAAATTAATATTGCCTCGAGTTTTTTTTTTTTTTTATAAAGTCAATGAGTGACTTATGTAAAAATCACTACACGTGCTTATGCAAATTATTACTTTATCCCAAGTTTATTATATATTAAATATTATTCCTTATTCTGGAATTTAAAGTCAAAAGTCATTTTTCTTAATGATCATGGTGTAATTTTCTCAAAGTCACGTTCATATCACTTTCATTTCGATCTTAATGGTCATATTAAAACTAGCTCCCAGTCGATATTCATGAGTATAAAGTTCAATTTTTAGACTTGAGGAACTAATCTATCCGTTGAATAAATCATAAGGATTATTTAATATCTTAACGCTAACAAATAAGACAAAGACCCAACAAGAAAAATAAAAATGAAGGCACGTGATAATGATCATAAGAGTTAATAATTGATCTTCTAAAAAAAGAGAGAGACAAGCTAGAATACATATATAAAGAAAGACCTAGATTAATTAATGCAAGTTCATACCAAGAGAATTATATTGTCATATTCAAAATGTTAAATGCTAAGATAATTATTGCGGTTTGTAAGGGCAACAAATCATTACTCACGAAGACATATATATTTATTGGAAAGGAATTAAAAATATTCTCTGATATTTTTTTACTATTGTTATTTATCAAAGATTAATGTTAGATACGGTTATGAGCTAAACAAGCGTTGTGCACTCATTTTGAAAAAGAGGGGAATTCACCAACAAAAAATTAATTTTTTCATGGAATTAATTTCATATTTATTTACTTTTTTTAAAAGAAATATTGTGTGACGCTAGAATACTCTATGACTGTAAATATCATTTCTTTTATTTATAATATTTACCGGCCTAGGAAGTATCTTGTGCGGCTCCTGCCTCATTAGAGGTGCCAGAGGCTGTGGCTAGTAAACATTTTTTATATTTTTTATGATTGAGATTGTAGATGTAAAGTTTGGTTAGGACTAGGTGACTAAGTTGATAAGTTTGTATAGAATTAGGTGACTAAAATGATAGAGTTTATCTTATCAATAAGTTTGTAATTATGGATGAATGTAAAATAATTATTGACTTTATCTATAACAACATTGAGTCTATCTAGAAGTCTTTGAAGTTGTTTAGATAAGTCATCAATATGAAATTCGAGTTTATAAGGATCTGTATTTATCCAAAACAGAAACTGAACATAAATCAGTTACTGCAGAGAAGAGTTACGTGACATGACAGCAATCCGTCAGGAGATGTCTTCGCGACAGATTCTGCCCGTCAGCAGAATTCTAATTTAATTGGGACTCTTTTCACATTGTTTATTTAAAGGATCCTACTGGTTAGGATCCATAGAGATTCAGATCTACATATTTTCTCAAACACTTTCTAGTGTAATGTTTGGTGAGAAAATTTCTTAGTGAATTTTCATATTTGTGATCTCTTTTTGAGTGTAATCGTGCTTCGAGCGTGGATCACCATATGATTGGACTTCAGCCCCTAGAGTTCTAGGAGGAAAGACAATATTTGAATATCGCCAGCTATTACTGCGGTAGAAGACAAACGGGTCGTTTGTTTGGGCAAGTAAGAGAGTCAAGTTACAAAGGTTTTGTAATTGATGAGTACTTGTAATTGATTTTCAAATAATAAGATTGACTTTCCTGGGTTTGGCTGTCCCGTAGAGTTTTACATTTAAAGAGTTCTTTAAAGGGTTTCCATTCGATATCAATCTTAGTGTTATGCAATTTATTTTATGTTATTGTTTAATTACTAAATTAATTGCATGCTTGAATAATAATCCATTTGTTGAGTGAATTGGTAGATATTTCCGCAGTATTACAAGAGTACTTGGGTAATTTCAGAGATTAATAAACCACTTAATTGGCTTACTTTTTATAATTATCATTTAACAATCAAATCTACATCTAGATCGTATTAATATTGTAAACTTGTCATAGATGAAGAAGCAAAAATCTAGTTATTTTAAGTTTGGAACGAGCATCACTAATATAAGAAAAATGATTATTTATTCACTATCAAAAAATTAATTTTTTCATAGGAGTTCTATATTTATTCACTTTTTTCAAAAGAAATACTGTGTGACGCTTGTACACTCTATGACTGTAAATATTATTGCTTTTATTTATAATATTTATCGGCATGTGACCGTCAATGCAAGCGTTTCTAAAGTTTTATTTTATTTTATTTTATGGAAATTGACTTGATCATTCATTCATCATAGAAAAGTTACATCCATGACCGGATACATACAGGAAAATTCCCAAATCACAAGTCAACTACTACATTTAGAGCTCCACCATTACACAAACTCCTTTGTGACAGATATGGTCTTAACTACTGTTGTAGCTCTCTATAGACAAACTGTTTCAGAGACACCACTCTGTCTACAATAGAGACTCATACCCCACCCTCCATAGGAGAAGACTTAACCTCTACGGACAAAAAGTCCAAGAGATGATCTATTTAAAATAAAAATAAAAAAACTAAATAAAAGGAAACAACAATGAAAATAGAAAAATAGATGTGAAAATGACAAATTACAGTTTAGATCTACTCTGGAAGACTTCGAAATCAACCATAAAAGTTAGATCTTAATGATCTAATCCGGTGATCCGCAGCTATCTTCCCAATGACGATTGTGGATGATTTTTCGAGATATACATGGACCATTCTTTTGAGAGAAAAATCTAAAGTTTTTTACCTTGCCAAGAAGCTATTCAAGAAACTACAAATAGAAAATGAAGTTTCTATCTCTAGAATACATAGTGAAGAACTCCAGTGAAGAGTTATCACGAAATGTCAGCAACCTGTCAGGAGACATTGTCGCGATAGACTGGATCCGTTAGCATAGTCCTACCTAAATTGGAACTCTTTTTAAACTTTATAATTAAAAGGATTCGGTTTAATAACTCTTTAAAGAGTTTTAGCCAGGAACTATTGAGTATATTCTAAGTGCTAGTGAGAGAAAATTCACTTGAGAATTTTCATCTTAGTTTTCATCTCTCATTGAGTGTGATCGTGCTCCAAATTTGGAGAATCGTTGATTGAATTTCAGCCACTAGAGTTCCAAGAGAAAATACAATATTTGAAGATCACCAGAGGTTCTAGCTGCTACTGCGGTAGAAGACAAATAAGTAATTTGTCTGGTCAAGTATGAGAGTCAATACAAAGGTTTTGTAATTGAGAACTTATTTGTAATTTGTTGTTCAAATAATAAAATTGTCTTTTATGCGTTTGACTGCCTCGTAGAATTTTACCTTTGAGGAGTTCTTCAAAGGGTTTTCCTTCGTAACCAATCGTTGCGTTATGCAAATTTATTTATTTACTTCGAGTACTTTGATTGTTTAAATAGTCACAAGATTGAGAACTAACCAAGTTGTTCAAGTGAATTGGTACACAATCTCGTGAATACATAGGGGTACGTTGGGAATTTAAATCTTGTCATACCTAGTCAATGTATATATACACATCATGCATGCAGGGTGTTGGTCTGTGGTTAAAAAGAACACCAACGAAAATTAACTCTAAATCCAAAAACACGGTGGCGCGAGGCAGCGGGGCTGGTGGACGACGCACGGACGGAGAGGGGCTACTCGCGCGCTGGGAAAGAAGCAGAAGGAGAAGAAGAAAAAAAAGAAAAGAAAAAGAAAAGAAAGAAGAAAAGAAAAAGGGACGAAAGAGAAAATGGAGGGAAAAAAAATGAGGTACAATCCTCACATCTTGGATCACAAAAATGATCCAACGGAAACGATTTTAAAACAGTAAGTAAAATAAAATAATTCAAACGCAATTATTAAAATGAAAATAAATAATTAAATCAACAATAAGTTAATTAAATATGAAAAGAAATTTAAATGCATAACAATAAATAATATTAAGAAAGCACTTCAAAATAATTTTCACAAAATTAAAAATCATAAAAATAAACTAACTAAAAATCCTATAATTTTAAGACAAGAGACTAAATTTTTGAATCAATAAAAATAATTCAATCATTAAAAATACACTAAAATACGGGGTGTTACATTAAATGCTAAAATAATTATTGTGGTTTGTATTTGAGATAGATCAATATCGAAATTTGATCTCCAATCCGCACATGGCCTTTGAATATTTTTAGAAGTGAAATTAAGGACTAATTTATTTAGAATTATTTTATTTTTAAGTTGGTATGCTCTATTTTCAAGTCGGTGTGTAGAATACACCATCTACATTAATTTTTTTTTTAAGGAAAAGTGTTATCATTCATTCATCAGAAAAACCTATATCCATACTTGATACATTTTGGGATATCTCTATATCAAACATGACATAATAAAACAAAATATAGCATTTGGAGCTCCACTAGTATACTATTTCCTTTTGTGAGTGGTATGATCTTCGCTATTGCTATTATTCTGATCTACAGAAAAAGTCCAAGAGATAACACTCTCTACCTAAATAGAGACTCAACCTCAGTTTTCATAGAAAGAGAGGACTCAACCTCTATAGATAAACATCTGAGAGACGAACTCTTTTTTTTATTTTAATTAACAATTAAGAAATCAAAAAGGAAAATAGATAGATAGATGAGAAAAATGACAAATTACAGTTTGGACCAATTCTTGTAGACTTTAGAATTTGTGACGGCTTGTGAAAGCAACACACTTGTCTCTTTTAAGTTACAAAAGTCAGATCTAAAAGGTCTGGTGTTGGAAAGTCCGGTGATGTGGTGCAAGTGGTGAGAAGAGCTACCGGAAGGGGTGGCACGTGAGGACCATACACAAATGTGGGCGGCAAGTGAGAACCACGCACGACGATTTTTGTAGAACCACCGCTTTCCTACGAACGATTTTCTACATGTGAATCTGCTTGTGCCGCGCATCTCCCGAGAGTTGCTATAAAGTTGTAAATCTGTCTTTGTCGACCTAGAAGAAAGCAAACTAAAACAAAGTAAAAAAAAATCTTGATAGACAAAGTGGGTGAATGGAGAAATGAGGGAAAGAAAGGGAGGAGGAGGAGGAGGAAGCTGAGGCCTCCTCCCCTTCCGGCGAAAATGAGATCTAGAGCTTTTATTTTTTTAGAAAGAGTTGGGAAGGGGGGGGGGGCTCCTCCCATTTACATTAGTTAAATGTTAAGATTTTATCTAAAATATTTAAATTTTAAAATCTATCTTTCAAATCAAATTATGTTATATAAATGTAATTCTACTGTGCCTCAAAACTGGGACAAAGTGACAAGACATGGATTATCATAATGAACAAATCTTTTTTTGTCTTATTGCTCACATGCCAAAACCTTCTTTCTTAATGCAGCCTTCTTTATCTAACTTATATAAATATCACGACAATAAAAATGGTTTTTTGCAACGATTATTTGCAATGAATATTATTTACCTTGCTACTAATAGTCTATATATTTGCGTCTTAATTTATATAGTATTAAGACTAATAGCTAGTAATTATACAATTAATTACAGAATATGTGATAATGCATTTTTCTTGTTACGAAAGATTATTTGCAACAACATATCTCCATCGAAAATAGTTTTTTTTTGGTTGAAAAAAATTATTTGCAAAGAAAGGTATATCAATGGTGTTAAGAAGTAGGACAGAGGAAAATATTGAATTGCTAAGTGTCTTTCATATTAGAACTTGTACAAATAAATAGGCGTATAAAGAGCCATGTAAGGAAATAAATACATAAGGAAAGTGGACTAAGCTAATTACAAGAATCATGCAAGTCCTAAAATAAGCTAATTACAAGAATCATGCAAGACTTGATTATGTGCATGTAAGGAAAGAAATAATTCTGTCAATACTCCCCCTCAAGTTGGCGCATGAAGATCCGTAATGCCCAACTTGCGTGAAAAATGATGGAAGAGTTCTTGGCCCAAAGCTTTAGTGAAGATATCCGCAATTTGTTCATGTGAAGAAGTGTGGACAGCTTTGAGGAGGCCCGAGCAAATTTTGTCGCGAATGATATGGCAATCAATATCAATGTTTTTGGTACGCTCATGAAACATAGGATTGTGTGCAATATACAATGTAGATTGATTGTCACAATGTAGAGTAAAAGGCTCGGGATGAGAAACGCCAAGATCAGTGAGAAGCTGTTTTAACCAAGTGAGTTCACAGGTTGTGACAGCCATAGCACGATATTTAGCTTCAGCAGAAGAGCGAGAAACTGTATTCTGTTTCTTGGTGCGCCATGAGATCGGACTGATGCCTAACTGGATAAAGTAGCCAGTGGTAGAGTGGCGGGTGATGGGGCAGCTGGCCCAATCAGAATCTGTGTAAGCTGAAACATGGGTACTGTTGGATGAGAGAAAGAAGATACCTAGGCCGGGACAGCCTTTGATGTAGCGAAGAACTCTGGTAGCGGCAGTCATGTGGAGAACCCGAGGAGCATGCATGAATTGACTGAGTGTGTTGACAACATAGACGATGTCGGGCCTGGTAATGGTCAAATAGATGAGGCGACCGACAAGGCGACGATAAAGGCCAGGGTCAGGAAGGAGGTCACCATCTTGAGTGGTAAGCTTCAAATGTTTCTCCATAGGGAAAGGAGCAGTCCGTGCACCAAGTTGTCCACTGTCAGAGAGAATATCGAGGGCATATTTCCGCTAATTAAGAAAGATGCCTGTGGAGGAACGAGCAACTTCGAGTCCATGAAAGTACTTTAGGGAACCGAGGTCCTTTGTCTTAAAATGAGTGGAGAGAATTTTCTTAAAAATCTCAATCTGAGAGAGATCATTCCTAGCAACTAGGATGTCATCAACGTAAACAAGAACAAGAACGATGCTGGTGGAAGTGGTGAGGGTGAATAAAGAATGATCGGCTTGAGATGAATGAAAACCTGCATCAAGAAGCACAGAGGTTAATTTAAAAAACCAGTTCCGGGAGGCTTGTTTGAGGCCATAGAGGGATTTTCTGAGGCGACAGACGCGGGTCTCCCCCTTAGGGCAATATCCGAGCGGTGGAGTCATGTAGACTTCTTCATCAAGATCGTCATGCAAGAATGCATTGTTGACGTCGAGCTGATGAATGATCCAATTTTTTGTAGCGGCAACGACCAATAAGCAACGGACTGTGGTCATTTTGGCTGGGGCAAAGGTCTCATGGTAGTCAAGGCCTTCAACCTGAGTGTAGCCTTTGGCAACAAGTCTAGCTTTGTACCTCTCGATGGATCCATCGGCCTTGAATTTGGTTTTAAAAACCCATTTGCACCCAATAGGTTTCTTACCAGGAGGAAGAGACTCAAGAGTCCAGGTGGAATTGGCTTCTAAAGCACGAAGTTCAATAGTCATGGCCTCGCGCCAGTGAGAGTGGCGAATAACATCAGTATAGCAAGAAGGTTCAGTACAAGAGGTAAGAGCATTCAAAAAATTAACATGTGAGGGAGAAAAACGGGAATATGAAAGAAAAGCAGACAAAGGGTGAGCAGTACCTGAAGCCGGTGAAGCAGGTGTAGATGCCGTGGGCTCTGCATGTAAGGTGGAACAAATATAGTCGTGAAGGTAGGCAGGTCGAGTAATAGTGCGGCGAGGGCGGGGAGTTGGTGGAGAGGGGTTGGGCAAGGTTATGGGGATTGGAGAATCAGGAGAGTCAGGGGAGTTAGAAGAGTCAGGGGTTTCAGAGGAGACCGGAGGATCGGGGGATATAATAGGGGCAGGGACGGGGAGAGGAACAATAGGAGTGGGGAGAGATGGAATATCATGGAGATCTTGAAAAGGAAATGTTTGTTCGTGGAAGGTGACATCTCGAGAGTAGAAAACGGATTGATTCTGGAGATTGTAGAGCTTGTAGGCTTTATGTGTGCTTGGGTAACCAAGGAAGACACATTTAGTGGCACGGGGAGAAAATTTGTCACGATGGACACTGAGAGTTTGGGCATAACAAAGACAACCGAAGACACAAAGATGGCCATAGTTGGGAGTTTTATTAAACACAATTTCAAAAGGTGATTTATTTTGGAGAGTGCGACTAGGAGTGCGGTTGATAAGGTAGGTGGTAGTGAGAACACAATCACCCCAAAAAGGTAGAGGTAAGTGTGCTTGAAAACGAAGACTGTGGGCAACATTTAGAAGGTGACGGTGTTTACGCTCCGCAACGCCGTACTGTTGAGGAGTTTCGACACAGGTCCGTTCATGAATGATGCCGTGTGTGTGCAGGTATGTTTGAAATTTATGGGAAAGAAATTCTTGTCCATTATCAGTTCTAATAATTTTGACGGTGGTGTTAAATTGATTTTGGACAAGAGCAAGGAAGTGCGTTAAATGGGTGTAGGCCTCAGATTTAAAACGCATAAGATATACCCATGTCGTGCGAGAAAAATCATCAACAATTGTGAGAAAATAATGTGCGCCACATAAAGATGCTGTGCGATAACCACCCCAAATATCACAAAAAATGCGATTAAAACGAGAATCACTTTTATTGGCATAAGATGAAAAAGGTAATCTCGTGTGTTTGGAACGAGCACAAACATCACATTCAGGAAGAGTACAATGAGAATTAAAAAGACTGGGAATATTAAAACTAGAGGGATGACCTAGACGTTGATGCCATAGAGTCTTATTTGCAGTAGTTTGAGCAGCAAAAATGATGGGATATTCGGGGCGATACACGTAGAGCCCATTGCATAGATTACCCGCTCCAATCGGCTTCATCGATGGAGAGTCCTGAAATAAACAAGAATGAGAGGAGAAAATTATGAGACAAGAATTATAAAGGGCAATTTGGGAAACAGATAGTAAATTGAAGGATATAAGGGGAACAAAAAAAACATTGTGTAAAGTGAGAGAGGGTGAGAGGCGACAAGAGCCGATTCCTTCGGCTGGGATTTCCTGTCCTGTTGGGAGCCGAATGTGGTGAGGAGAAGCAAGGGACTTGAGATCGGCAAAAGCATCACGTTGGTGGCAGATGTGGTGGCTCGCACCACTGTCCACCACCCAATGGAGGCGCCGATTGAAGGAGAAATCAGATGGGGAGAAGAGATTACCAGCAAAAGTTGGGGGAGATGGGTCATTCGAGGTTGGCGATGGTGCGAGGAGATGAAGCAGCTTCTGATACAACTCCGGAGAGAGGGAGACCAGATTTGCAGTCGATGAAGAGGGAAGAGAGGTCTGATTTGCAGTTGTCGGTGCTGGCCCTAAGATGGATGACCGAGATTTGTTGGTGCGAGGCTCTCAGCCTGGAGGATACTCGATGAGTGTCCAGCAACGATCACGTGTGTGCCCGTCTTTGCCGCATGCGGTGCACTTCAGAGGAGGCCGCGGTCGAGCAGTGGTGCAAATGGCCATGGCCATGGTTTCGGATGCAGGGGTTTGCATATTGAGAAGCCTCTGTTGTTCTTCTTGAAACAAGATGGAGAAAACTTTGCTTATGGAAGGAAGTGGATCCATGGCCAGAATTTGGGTGCGAAGAGGAGCAAAGGAATCGTTGAGCCCAAGAAGAAATTGAAAAACACGTTCATCATCAGCCTGTCGTTGCATATCTGTGAGGTCAATTGCGGTTTGGAGATGACTAAGTTCATCCCACAACTGTTTGATTTGGTTGAAATAATCATGGACAGAATTTGTGGTTTGGTGCAGGGAGGAGAGGGCGCATTTTAAGTGTTAGATACGAGCATTGTTTTCATGGCAGAAACGGGAGGAGAGGTCGAGCCAAACAACTCGAGGATCGATGTGATATTCAAGAGAGTTGGCGATGGAGGGGCTGATGGAGTTGAGGATCTAGGTAAGGACCATATCCTTTGTTTGGTTCCACTGAGTATATTCTGGTATGGTAGGTTTAGGACGTGTAAGAGTGCCATCGATAAAGCCAAGTTTATTCTTGGCATTAAGGGCTCTAGTCATGGCTTTTGCCATTTTGGGTAGTTGTCACCTGTGAGAAGGCTATTGACGAGAATGAGGCTAGGAGAATCTGAGGGGTGAAGGAGATATGAGGAAGGGATGGGTGGAGGGTTGGCAGCTGCCATGAGAGAAGAGTTGGATCGTTGGTTAGGCTGATACCATGTTAAGAAGTAATACAGAGGAAAATATTGAATTGCTAAGTGTCTTTCATATTAGAACTTGTACAAATAAATAGGCATACAAAGAGCCATGTAAGGAAATAAATACATAAGGAAAGTGGACTAAGCTAATTACAAGAATCATGCAAGTCCTAAAATAAGCTAATTACAAGAATCATGCAAGACTTGATTATGCGCATGTAAGGAAAGAAATAATTCTGTCAATAAATGGTAATAGAAATATTTGCAACCACCATAATTTAGATGCAAATGAGCATATTTGCAACGATAGTAGTACTGTTGATATTTGCGACGCATAATTTTGGTTGGAATTAAAAATATTTGCAAAAATCAAATTCTCTTTGCAAGAAAATACGTTTTGCAATGAAAAAAGTTCAAAAATATATTTGCAATGACAACAATTTGATTGCAAATACAGGTAATTACAACAAAAACTGCTTTCGTTGGTAAAAGGCCAACTATATATTGTTGGGATAGACTTTTCCCAAGCGGCATTTACGAGAGTAGGGCAACGACATCTGATAATATGATAATGAGAATATTACATATTTGTATTTAATACTCACTCATTGGTCTAGAGTTTCAAAGTGGTAAAAGGTAAGCTGAATGAAGCTAGGGTGGGTATAATATTGAGGGAAATTCAAAACGCGTTGAAATACTTATCCTAAAAGTTTAAACTAAACTAATTAGAAGAAGTAGCTAGATTTTATTATTTAAGCAAATGAAGAAAAGTGCAGGGTTATGATTTGAAATCAGAACATTTGCTATATATGTGAAATTACTATTTATCACAAAAATTGAAGTTGATGGGAATATATAGATTTTATAATTTATATTATATGATCTTAATATATATTATATGCTAAAAGTTAGCCCTAGCTTTAAAACTAGAAGGTCACGACCAATTGTCCAATTTCCCAACCAGTTTATGAAAAGACTCAATAATGAAGCTCTCAAAGATCGATCACTTTCATGATAACATATTTAGGATCGATTGCAATAACCTCTGACAAAAACTTTCTTTCGACTCATTTACAACGAATGCTTACAAACTTCTCCGAGTTTATGATCTTGGTTTGTTCAATTTGCAAAGGGCATCAAGCAAAGAAGGCAAGCTTGGATCTCATCCTAAAAGTCCTCAAGATACCAAATATTACAACTACCCCTAGTAACCCAGTTGACTAGAAGTTGAGAGTCTGTCTCAATATGAACCCGATAGAAGCCAAGCCGACAACACCCCCTAACTCCTTCCAATGAACTCTTCATTTCGGCAAAATTATTAGAGCCCTGACCTAAGAACACAGAGTAAGCCACATGCAACTTCCCACTAGCATCTCGAATAACACTC
This sequence comes from Juglans mandshurica, assembly GCA_022457165.1. Taxonomy (NCBI): domain Eukaryota; kingdom Viridiplantae; phylum Streptophyta; class Magnoliopsida; order Fagales; family Juglandaceae; genus Juglans; species Juglans mandshurica. The sequence goes on from CM039634.1 coordinate 16,111,828, forward strand.
TTGGCACCATCCGTATCTAGATTACCCAAACTACTGCCATTAGTATTAAGCTTCACCCAATCCTGCAGAGGCCGAATCCCTTTCCCCAGAGTAACCTTCTTAGCTTTACGAGTTAAAATCAGAATATCCAACTCTTTATAATGACAATATCCTACTTAGGCAGCCTTAAAGATTTCATAGACACTTGCATAACACGATAGATCCAGAATTTAATAGCATGCCAAATCGACTCAACCGTATCAACCTTACCCTCATACCGGGCTTTGCAACGTCTATCCCATAGCTTCCAAGAAACAACAGACATGAGGAGACCAAAGACAGTCCCAATGTTAGAGGAGTGCCCAACACGATGAAACCATAAATGAACTTGCTCTTGCTAGGTGCAAAATAGACCCATATGCAAACCTAATTGAACTGTCGCCAAGTGCCATATTTGTCTAGCAAAATCACCTGTACAAAGAATCTGATTAAGATCCTCAAGATGACCCATAGAACATTAATTACATTTAGAGACCATAGGAATGCCAGCCATTTTAATCTTCTCATCCACACTCAAATAGTTATTGATAGGTTTCCACATTATAATGGAAATTTTCTTAGGGAGATTAGCATGCCAAATATTAATCAATTGAACCCAAGGTAAAGAAGGCGCTTGACCATGATACAGTTTCAAGCACTTTTGGTATTAAAATTACTATCATTTTTGCTCTCCCAAATAAGAACATCTTGCCCCTCTTTGCGCCTAGCTAAGGGATGAACCAAATCATTAGTTTTTTGGAAACCCACAATCCTTTCCAAGAGTGGAATGTCCCAACCATTCTGATCAATACGACACTCTTGTATCTTCAACAAAGACTTCTTAGTCACCAGATCATACTGGTCATGAAGAGGATTACCCTCATCCCAGTTATCATTTGCCCTTTTTGTAATGCTTATTCTATTTTTAAAAAAAAAATTAAAGAAGATGACGGTATCCTAATTTTATTGATAACACTCACTTATGACGGATGAATACCTTATATAAGAATGAGCTTGGGGGTTAAACTTTTTTAAACTTTTTTTGTTTTTAAAATATTCCATTATTGCTCTTTAGTCTATCACAATTAAGTAGTTTACAATAATACGATTAAGACCTAGATCGGACTGTTAAAAGATAACAAACAGTGGTTAAATCCGAATAATAGAAAATGATAAGCAATATTGTTTGAGACCCATAGCCTAAAGCTAAACCATGCACAGGCATATATAAATGTACGTCTTCCCTAGCTAGCTAGGGGTACTATGGACAATTAAAGTCTCAATTTTTTGAGTCAAAGAGTGAATTACGTATAAATCACTCCAAAACCTTAGAAAATTTATTAATTCACCAACGTCTAATCAATCCTCATTAATCTGGAAAAATCAAAGCTGGGTGATCTAAGTTCACATTTGGTTTATTTTCTTAATGGCCACGACGTTAAAATTGATCCCCACGGAAAAGATGGCGCACCGGGTGGCCCGGGCCGGTCACTGATCCAATATTGATCCTAGCTACGTCGTACGTCCTTCATTTTTGTTAATTTGATTATTACAGCCAGCATATATGCATTCATTTGACATGATCTGCCACCTGCACGCATGCATGCATCATCATCAAGACTATATTGTATAATATTTAACAAGTACTGCAACATATATATGTACACACCAAGTAGTGCCAGTCAAATTTTGTCATATTGCAGGTCGATGACACGTACAGTGTTTAATTTAAGATCCTTAGTTCAAGTTCGTGCATGCATGCATGCTGGCAGATGTGATCATATGAATGTTTGCTGGCTGATGTCGTATTCAAATTAAGTAAATCATGAAGGTGGGATCAATGCGCCATGTCTTACCTACGTTAGGAGTAATTTAATGTGACCGTGACCGTAATATATATAAGAAAATGAAACTGATTATATGAACTTGACTTTGAGAAAATTACACCATTTATATATAAGAACAATGACTTTGATTTTAATTTCCAGATCGAATAAGGAATTAATTAGTTTGGGATAAAGTAATAAATTATCTAAACTAATTAATTATATATGATGTAGTACTATTTTAACAACTTTAAGAATTTGAGATCACATTAATGTACATCCACCCTAATTGGCCAAGACATTTATCGATCATGTGCATTCTGTAGGCTGTGGCTCTTAAACATTTCTGATCGTTTTCTATGAACCATGCACATGGATAAATATCTTCGCTATATATTGCCTCCATTTTTTTTATAAAGTCAATGAGTGAATTACGTAAAAATCACTACATGAATTATAAGGATTTTTAATATCTTAATAACTAATAAGACAAAGACCCAACAAGAAAAATAAAAATGAAAGCACGTACGTGATAAGCAAGAGTACTTTATAATTCTTCCAAAAAAAAAAAAAAAAGAGACAAGCTAGAATACATAAAGAAAGACCTAGAGAATGTCATTCAAGATTAATTAATGCAAGTTCATACCAAGAGAATTATATTGTCATATTCAAAAGGTTAAATGCTACTCATCATCCCAACTTTCATCATCCTTCTATCATCCTATGATGTGAGATTAGGTGATTGGAAATTATTTATTACATTTCACTTGTAAACCTATCATCTAATGCCACATCATGGGATGATGGGAGGATGATGAGAGTTGAGATGATGAATAGATTTTTTCTATTCAAAATGTTAAATGCTAAGATAATTATTGCGGTTTGTAAGGGAGACAGAGCATTACTCACAAAGACATATTCAAAAGATACAGTTATAACTTGTACAAGTTCTGCACACTCATTTTGAAAAAGAGTGGAGTTCACCATCAAAAAATTAATTTTTTCATTGGAGTTTTATATTTATTCATTTTTTTCAAAAAAAATATTATGTGACGCTTATATACTCTATGACTGCAAATATTATTTTTTTATTTATAATATTTACTGGCCTAGGAAGCATCTTGTGCTGCTCGTGCCTCAGCAGATTTGGTGTCGAAGAACTGTAGATCCGTCTTTTTAGCCTAGCTTGAAGGAAACAAAATAAATTAAGAAAAGAAGAGAAGGAGAGGGAGAAGATCAGGAGGGAATGAGGAATGGAGATAGGGGTAAAGAGAGGATTTCTAAAGTTAATACATAGTAAATTTAGTGCAATTAAAAAAGCAATTGGTATATTGGACAATAAAGTATTAAAAAAGCCCTTGACTTTGATTTTTCCACAATAAAGTATTAACTTTGACAAGCTGGCCGTAATGAATATTCGTCGATCGAACAATTCTCCTGTGCTAAGATTCTAAGCTTAATTTGTTTAATGAAATGCAATTCTCCTGTGCCTCAAAACTGTGACAAACTCAGACATATATTGGACTTGACCTTGACTTTGATTTTTCCACAATAAAATATTAACTTTGACAACCTATAATTATTTGTCCATTAATTAAAAATTAATTTTTCACAAATAGGAATTGGCATTTAATGAAGCGAGCATTAGGAATAATTAATCCCACTAATTTATAAATTTATTTTTATAAAATCTAGTATTTTTATTTTTTATTATATATGAAATCTTTAGCTCCAGTTTAGATAGTGAGATGAGATGTGATGATTTTAGATAAACGTAAAAATTTAAATAAAATATTGTTAGAATATTATTTTTTAATATTATTATTGTTTTGGAATTTGAAAAAGTTGAATTGAGATTTTAAAAAGTTGAATTAATTGCTTATTGTATTTTGTGTGAAAATTTGATAAAGTTGTAATAATAATATAAGATAAATTGATTTGGTTCCTTAATCTACTATGATACAGCGACAAGAATGACGAGTAAAGACTTCTGAGCTCGCCGCAATTAATCCGAGAGTTTGTTATCCATCGTGAAATTTATTGCTTTTTGCCACGAATTCTAGTCTTGGGTTGTTGGAAATTCGTGGAAACTGTTGCTGGAAATTACCTTTTTTTATGGCAAAACCCATCTAGTAAAGCTGAGGGCTGCACCTTTTTACACAACGGGTACCTTACACAACGGGTACCTCCCGATATTGTGCATTTCCATGAACCCAAACTGTAGGAAAAACTGGTTTTGCTTTCTATAGATCAATACCCAATTTCCGTAAGGAAAATTCGTGAATAAAAGTTTTTTGCCCCATATTTCTTTCATAAGAGAAAACTTTGATTTGAAGCTTTACCCACGAACTGTTACCATCACTACATGTATACAAAGCAGTCATACTATTTTAGCCATCTCATTTTTTTTCCCTATGCACTAATGTTGCCACAACTGTCATCTGAATTATAACTTTTTTCTGTTTAATATGGGTCCAAAATGCTGGGAAAATCATGCAAGTGAAAACAATTGTATCATATTAGAAGTGCAAAAATTATCATCTCTAGTTATACGCAATTATGTGAAGCATTTTAGGGGCTTGCCTATGTCAACCACTTGGTAAAAAAAATTTGGAAATTGATACTACTGGCAAATGGGCAGTGCTGACAGTCTTGTTGAGCTTTAACGAATGGAAGAGAGATATAATAAGAAATGGTGGTAACCTCGGAAGAACTTTCGAGAATTTCCTTGACCACCTTCCATAATATTAACGACGTTGCTATATTGCATTTCATGCGCGCAGTACCAAATAAAGATATACTCGTCTGTGTTTAATAATATGTTAGCTTGTATGCGCGCGCGTAGATGTATGCATGCATGATGTTTAATATGTACTACTGCTGTCGTTCGCGTGGTGGGTTAATTAATGTTTAATTTATGATTTGTAATGTTGTTATCTTATTTAATATAATGTTTGTTTGTTTGTTCCTATCAAAAAATAAAAATAAAATAAAATGTACGTTTGCTTTTTTGGAAATATATGAATATTAGATAAAGCATGCATTTATAATTTAATCCATAATTAGTAATATATTTTTTTTGTCCCAAACACACAAATTTGGGACAAAAATATATCGTTCATTAATAAAAGCATTTTTGTTATAATGAAATCACAAGTCCTTATACATATAATTAAATTCGTAGTTAACAATAAAATTAAACCATTTTAATGTCAACAGCACAAACTAAAGCATTTTAAGTCGTACACATATATGAACCCAACTCGATTTAGACTATGTTTGGGTGTTGGTTGAATTGAGTTTTTTTTATAAATAACAGTGATTTGAGATGGTGGAGTGAGTTTTGTGGGATCCTCCTAAAATATTTAATTAGTAACTTGAGAGTTGGGTACAATTTGAATGTTAAACTAAACTTAAAATATTTAGACAGAATTTAATTAATTAAAAGTCATACTTTTTTAGTTGCTAACTAATTAAAAGTCATTCGAATTATTTATGTTGCTGATCACTAATTAGTTACATGCTACAATATTCAGAATATGAGATGTGCAACCACTGGCTTAAGCCTCGTTTATTTTCGCAACTTCTTTCAACTTATCTCATTTCATCTAATCATTACAATTTTATCCAATTTCCATACAAAATAAAATAAAATATTTAATTTTTTAAATCTCAAAATAAAAATAATATTAAAAAATATTCTAATAATAATATTATTTTATTCAATTATTAATTTTAATATCAACTCATCTCATCTCATTTATAAAAATAAATGAGGTCGCCGCAAAAGAGTGGTCGTTAAGAATTTGCACCACCTAATAATTTCCCTCTAAAGACCAGACATCATTTTCCTGCTTAATTTGAACCAAAGAACTAAAGAATTATTTACATGAGTTTTGATAATTCATTCAAGATGTTTTAACTCAAATAACCAATATTAATAGAACAGTAATGCGGCCTTCTACTACTTCTAACAATTAAATCTTACTAATTTAGCATAGAAAAAATAAATAAATATTACTTTAAATAATATCTTAATTACCACCTAATTGAAACTTTGTGATTTTTACAAGTGCGACTTCATATTTTTTTATAACTTTGTGATTTACTCATGTAAAATCCAAAATATAATTTAGTTGACTACTTCTACGTATAGTCATAAGGTGTGCAAGTCTCACGTACTCTTTTTAAATAAATATAAAACATAACACCAAAAATTAAGTTTTTTTTTTAACCTAATATTTGTGATACCATGTATTTACGTGTATTTTGACTAAGTAAATTATTATATTTATTAAGATTTGAGCTTTCTTGTTTTAAATTTTAAATGATTTACGTGATATTATTTTGAGATTTTTAATTGTTAATTTAATGTGTTTTCTTGTTATTAATTATTGTTTATTGTTTAAATTGTTCTTTATTTTAAATTAGTTCATTGTTGGATTTAATTATTTTATTTTCATTTAATCACTACGTTTAAATTATTTTATTTAACTTGTTATTTTAAAATTTTTTTCATTGGATCATTTTCGTGGCCCAAAATATAAAAATTAGACTACATTTCTTTTCTCCACTTTTTCTTTTTCTTTTTTTTTTTCCTTTTCTCTTTTTCTTTTCTTTTTCTTTTCTTTTTCCCTCATTTTCTTTTCTCTCTCTCTTCTCTCTCCCGCGCACGGCCCTCCCTCCCCGTCAGTTTCGTCGCCCTCCAGCCCTTGCCGCCGCGCGGCGCCGTTGTCGACACCACCCCTGCCGTTCGCTTCGCCACAGGCCGTCGACCACCCCCCTCCATTCCCAGCACCTCCCGCGCCACCATTAGCCTCCACGCACGGCTTAAAGCCGCGGCCACCATTTGCTCTAGCGCCGCCGTCGCGCCACCTCCAGCCACCATATTCTCACCACATCATCATCGACCTCTTAGCAACCTAATGCACCCTACCCCAGCTCCGATCCGCCACCGGTGAAGCTCCACCATCCACATTTCCGTTTTGAGCTTTTTGCACTCCAACCGCCGCCCACGCCGCCACCCACGGCCAACCACTACCACCATTAGCTTCACCGACATCCCTAAGCCCTTTCCTAGCAATCTCGAGTCTTCGTTTGTCCCGTTCAAAAACTAGCATTTTGTGACCCACGGTTACAGTGCATTTTGCACTGATACGTTGCTGTGCAGCCACTTTTAGCACTTCCGTGATCCTTCAAAAATTATAAAATAGCACTGTAAGTATTTTTCTAAAGAATTTTCATGATTTAAATATATTTTTGCATTAATTCATTTTACTGTGATCTGGTTGGTTGTGCCGGACTGAGTCCGAGGAATAAGGGGGTCGGATGGATTAGAGCATTGAGTTGTTTGTGTTTGGATTGTGTTGTGAATTGTTGGTTGTTGGATATTGTGTCGGTTCATGTACTTGACATATTTGCATGCATGTTCATGTTTGTAACTGAAAATTGAGTTTTCGCATAATTGCTTATTTGTTCATGTGTATACTTGAAAAAATGGATTTTCGTGTGAGTGAAAGGTAAGATACTGTAGGATGGTGGTAAGCAGGAATGGTGGTAGAGTCCTGCCTGTGATTCCCGCCTATGATGCACGCTGTAGGAATGATGGTAAGCAGGGATGGTGGTGTAGTCCTGTCTGCGATTCTCGCCTACGGTGCACGCAGTAGGGATGGTGGTATTGTCCCCCCTGCGATTCCCGCCTACAGTGCTCTGTTATCAATTAATGTTTATTGGCTACATTAATGTATTTTTATCTCTTAAGTTGCTTGGTTATTTACTTGCTGAGATTCATAATTTCACAGGTGGTATCAGAGCAGTTTGACTCTGGGTAAAACTACATGTCCTGTAGTTGCAGTACCAGAAAATTTTAAAGTGGTGATTTGAGGTTATTTTGTTTGAAGTATTTTATTTTAATTGTTTTAATTATTTTATTGTACGCTACTTTACTTGATTTATTTTTTTTATTGTATGTTTATTTTAATTTATTTGTTCTATTTTATTGTATGTTAATTTATTTTGTTGGTTTTATTCTACCTTATTTATGTTATTTTGTTGTATTTTAATTTATTTTACTATAATTATATTTTAGTTTGTTTTAAGTTGAATGTGGAGTTAAGGGTTACGCTATGCAGGAAGATGGTACGACCAAGAAGGCTAGCTAATGAGCCCAAGGATGAATTACCGATGGGCGATGGGAATTACGCCATGACAAGGGTGTTAAATAGGATGACAGAGTTCCTCCAACAAAATTTTCGGCCACAACAAGGAGATCAGTATAGGGAGGTGCAGGCCGGGTGCACCTATGAGCGCTTCCTAGCGCATAGGGCCCCTGCCTTTACTGGTGAAGAAGATCCATTACGGGCTAGAAGGTGGATTGAAGATCTTGAAAGGACATTTGAAGTCTGTGGTTGCACGGAAGCTCAGAAGGTGTTGTATGGAAGTTACCTGTTGCAAGGTGAAGCAGCTAATTGGTGGCAGACTAAGCGGCAACTCCTAGAGATGGAGTTGGGATCTTTTGCGGCTGTGTCTTGGGAACGCTTCAAGAAAGAGTTCGACGACCGTTTCTTCCCTGTTTTTGTGAGACGGCAAATAGCACGAGAATTCAATAACTTGGTCCAAGGGGATTTGACAATTGAGCAATATGCCAGAAAATTTATCGAGCTCGGGCGATTTGCGATTCATCTGATAGCCACTGAAGAGTTGCGGGCTGAACGTTTCCAGGAAGGGTTGCGCCCTCAGATCCGCAGGCAGGTCGCATGCTTACAAATCCAGAGCTTTCAGAGGTTGGTCGAGGTGGCCTCTATTGCTGAGCAAGAGCGAGGTGTCGTGGTAGGCTGCCCTCCGGGTAAGAAGCGACTGAACGTTGATGGTGAAGGGAGCAGCTCCGGGTCGCCACAGAAGTTTGTGCAAAGGACCAGGTCCCGATCGCAGGCAGCCTCCGGTATACGTATTGGAGACCGAGCTCCAGATTGTGGCAGATGTAATAGAGCCCACGAGGGTGAGTGCTATCAGGGTTGGAGCCAGTGCTTTGAGTGCGGCCAGACGGGGCACTTTGCTCGTGAGTGCCCTTGTCGGACCCAAGGGAATCAGGGTGGTCATCGAGGTGGTAGAACTAATCAGAGGCAAGTAGTTCAGGCTCGGGGGTATGCATTGACACCTGGTAGTGCTAGCGACGAGGTTCCAGAGACTCAGGATGTTGGAGTTATGGCAGGTATGGGTCTAATCTTACATTTCGTAATGGATGTCATGTGTGGTTTATTCTTGGGTTTTGGAAAAGTTTTGTAAGCTGTACGCATGCCCGTTGGGTGTTGGAGATCATGTGATTTTCTTAAGTGTGTTCTGGTTGTATCTTGTATCCTGCTTTAGTGTGATGTTTGGCTTTACAAATTTCGAGAATGAAATTTTATTTTAAGGGGGAGGATGTGATACTCCATATTTACGTGTATTTTGACTAAGTAAATTATTATATTTATTAAGATTACGAGCTTTCTTGTTTTAAATTTTAGATAATTTACGTGATATTATTTTGAGATTTTTAATTGTTAATTAAATGTGTTTTCTTGTTATTAATTATTTTTTATTGTTTAAATTGCTCTTTATTTTAAATTAGTTCATTGTTGGATTTAATTATTTTATTTTCATCTAATCACTAAGTTTAAATTATTTTATTTAACTTGTTGTTTTGAAATTTTTTTTGTTAGATCATTTTTGTGACCCAAGATGTGAAAATTGAAACTCATTTCTTTTACTCACTTTTTTTTTTTCTTTTCCATTTTTTTTCCTCTCATTTTCTTTTCTCTCTTTCTCTTCTCTCTCCCGCACGTGACCCTCCCTCCCCGCCAGTTTCATCACCCTCCAGCCATTGTTGCTGCGCGCCGCTATGGTCGACACCGCCCCTGCCATTCGCTTCCCCATCGGCCGGTGACCACCCCCCTCCATTCCCAGCTCCTCCCGCGCCACCGTTAGCCTCCACGCACGGCTTAAAGCTGCGGCCACCATTTGCTCTAGCGCCGCCGTCGCACCACCTCCGGCCATCTTCTTCTCATCACATCATCCTCGACTTCTTAGCAACCTAATGCACCCTACCCCAGCTCCGATCCGCCACCGATGAAACTCCATCCACATTTCCGTTTTGACCTTTTTGCACTCCAACCGCCGCCCACGCCGCCACCCACGGCCAACCACCACCACTATTAGCTTCACCGATATCCCCGTGTCCTTTCCTAGCAATTTCGAGTCTTCGTTTGTCCCCGTTCAAAAACTAGCATTTTGAGACCCACGGCCACAGTATATTTTGTACTGTTATGTTGTTGTGCCGCCACTTCTAGCACCTCCGTGATCATTCGAAAATTATAAAATAGCACTGTTAGTATTTTTCCAAAGAACTTTCATGATTTAAATATATTAATGCACCAACTCATTTTACTGTGATCTGATTGGTTGTGCCGGACTGAGTCTGAGGAGTAAAGGGGTCGGATGGATTAGAGCATGGAGTTGTTTGTGTTTGGATTGTGTTGTGAATTGTTGGTTGTTGGATATTGTGTCGATTCATATTCCTGGCATATTTGCATGCATGTTACTTATCAATAATATTTGCATGCATATTCATGTTTGTAACTGAAAATTGGGTTTTTGCATAATTGCATACTTGTTCATGTGTATACTTGAAAAACTAGATTTTCGTGTGAGAGAAAGGAATGAGATTGTAGGGATGGTGGTAAGCATGGATGGTGGTAGAGTCCCGCATACTGTGCACGCGGTAGGGATGGTGGTAAGCAGGGATGGTGTAGTCCCGCCTGTGATTCTCGCCTACTGTGCACACGGTAGGGATGGTGGTATAATCTCGCTTGCGATCCCGCCTACAGTGCCTTGTTATCTATTCATGTTTGTTGGCTGCATAAATGCATTTTTATCTCTTGGGTTGCTTGGTTGATTACTTGCTAAGATTCGTAATCTCACGGTATTCGATACCCTGTGGTATCATTTTATGGTATCGCAGATTTTGATACAGATGAGGACAACGAGCCTTAGGCTTTGGCTCTGCTGGAGGAGTGACCAGGGGTTGCTCTCGGGTATCGAAATTTATTTTTCCACTTGTTATGTATTTTACCATTTGAAATATATTTTGGGACTACTGTATTACTCTTTAAAACATTTTGTTTTAAGTGAATTTGTATTAAACAATTCTGGTACTTAGTTGACTTGTTTAAATTATCCACTGCGTTGTTTATTATACATTGTTGCTTGTACACACACTTGGCATTATCGTTGGGATGTCTGACCGTGTTGTCATCAGCTCGACGGCACAATTCTCATGTTGCTGTACATGGGTGTCGGGGCGTCACAATATTTGTTTTTGGATCCAATATTTGTCTATTTTTTTTTTAGCCAATATTTTTCTTTTTTTTTGTCTATATTTTTTTCTAGCCATATGAATTATTTTAACTCTAGCAATTAATTAGTACTTCATTTTTTATACAAAGCAGGTGGAGGGTTTCGATTAAATATTTTTTATTTGGAGAACTGGACCATATTTCATTAGACCATCAAGCTCTTGGCACAAATTAGTACTTTTAATGCAATTAAAAAAAGGATAAACTTGAGTTTGATTTTTTCCACAATAAAGAATTAACTTTGGAAACTTAATGATTTGTCGAATAGAATATTCTAAGCTTAATTGTTTGATGATCAAATGCAATCCTGATCCTGCATGTGCCTCAAAACTGGGACTGTCCTTTTTTTTAATAGATATGTCTCGTTGTCGTTCTCTCATCAACTTATGTGGAGAATATACTTAGTTGATTATGTTGTTAGGATGTGTTAAAGATGAATTTAAAAATTCAAATGCTTGTAGTGAATATTAGCTAGAATTAATCCATATTTATGACATTGCTATATGGTTGAGTGTAGACCTTATTTATGTTGAAATAAATAAGGGAATGGAGGCTCATATACGTGCTGTCCAAAAACATGTTTGCAATCTTAGAAATTTTGGGTTTATCAATTTTGGAGGATAATATTTTAGGATAAGTTTAAATTAATGTTATTAAGGATTAGGTGAAATTTTAGAGTTATGTAATATTATTTTAGTGTAGAATTAGTTGACGGATTATAATTTATAGTCTTGAAATAGGTTTTGAGAGACCGTTTGCGAAGAGATATCGTCTGACTATTTTGTTTAGAAATCGAGATAAGTGGCTCTTTAATGAGTTTTTTATTTTTATTTTTTAAAGAACTGTTGGTTTTGTTTGGAATAGTGTACTTGGGTGTATTTCAAAGTTGTGTAAACTTTTGGATTTGTTCACTTTCTTATGATATTTTGGTTGTGAATTTGTACAAATTTTGTAATGGTTGGAATGTTTGACAAATACTATGTGGCTTATTAAATTTGAAGTTAGATGTGAGCATATTATCTATTCTTAAGCCCATGATACGAATATCTATGTGACATGTTTGACGTCCCTCATGACGTGATGTCTTTGTTGCATTTAATCTTTGTGTTATATTGATGTCCTTACGGCATGATGTCTTCAAGGCATGATGTCTTAGTAGTATATTAGTGATTTACTATTATCATGTGGCATTGAATATAATATTAGGCTGAACATGTTGGTTCAAATAAAATTATATTGCTCAAATTATTTTATTGTAAATTTATTTACTCTCTTATAATCAAGAAAATTGCCAACTTCCACGCCCTCATTAAGTTGCTACTTGCTAAGCATGTGGCAGCTTACCACTTCATTTCACATCTTTTTCATACTTGTAGAAAGTTTATTCTTTTGAAGTGATAGCTTCGAGCCAAAGATTCTAGAGTGACTTGGTTAGTCACTTGAGGTTGGAAATTTTGGGATTTGGTGGTTTTGTTATTTGAATATGGTTTTGGTTGTACAAAAAGCTTTCTTTATGGTCATATCTTAGTTATTTTTACAATTTTTGTCGAATTATCAGTATTGTAATTATTTAGAATATAATAGTTCTAGCCAAATTTGTGAGTGGATTTATGATAATCATTGTATTATGGTTATGAATAGTTTGGAGGTTGTGTACTTGATATATATTTATAAATAGGGTGAAATTTTTAAAAATTTATGAAAAGTCGTAATTTTATATAAAGAGTTGTGCACCAAAAGATTTATGAGATACATCAAAATATTCATTTTCCTATTATATACGTACGTAACTATAAGTATTCATGTTTTTCAAGCACCTTCATATTTTTTAATATTTATTGTATGATGTGTTGATTATTGAGTATTTGACTTATTTTTATATTTTTCTTGAACTCTCCATCTGAGGATTTTTATGAGGATGGAATTACAGAACAAGACTTGGCATAGGGAGACGAGATATAGTCCTAGACTGTTTTTGATAAGTGCATGACTTTGTTGATTTTAATAAGTGCTTCTGTATACTCTCTTTTAGATTTTAATTATTTCAATAACTCAATGCCATGCTTCTTTAAGAAGAAAATTCTAAAATCAAAGTTAGTAGCGCACCCGTACTTTTGAAATTTTCTAAAGATGACTTTATTCTTAATTCTGGGAACATGGTGTTCCAAAAAATTATTTATAATATTGGTTATTGCTGAATATATTCTCACATACGTGGTTCTATATATGCAACTTGTACTAAAAAAAACGAAGTTATCGGCGTACGTACTCCTATAGAAATCATGGTACGTAGCCTGTGATCAGTTACATATACTTATTCAGATGACGAAAACCATTGACTTACGATATCAAATGAATTCTAGAATATGAACGAACCATATGACTTATTTTAACTCTAAGAATTTAGATAAAGATCCAGAAAATGAGAAAAAAAAATGCCAGCACATGGTAAGAATTCAGAAATTCTTCAAATAAATAAATTAATAAAGACCAAGACAATGCCATTTAAGATTAGTGCAAGTTCATATATACCTGCTGTCATATTCAAAATAACTGAAGGGTGGCTTTATAGCCACCGCTCGCAAGCTAGTAGCTTTGTTATTGTATTTTGTGTTTTTATATATATATTTTTAATATTTTTAAATATTTTAAAAATATAAAAAAATTCACAATATTATTAGAAAATACTTTCTTAATTACTAAATTAAAAAATAAAATAAAAAATCTCAACAGTGTCAACCAGCGGGAACCATCGAGGAAAGAATAGCATTTTTCCTAACTAAATGAAGGGCACACAGTACGATCGATGAATAATGCGTGGCCGCCATTAATGCAATTACAATCTGCCATGCAAGCAATTTTAAACGAACCCTTCCAACCATAGTCTTTTCTGGAGCGTTTTACTATTTATCAAATTTACAGTCTGATTCAAATTTATTATGCTATTTATTTCCGTCTAGGAGCGGTCTTTTTCCAATATTAATTATTGGAATTGTCACTTTTATTTTAGGAATAATTCATTACAAACAGAGAAAAAGGTATGGATCATCATATAATATATTTTTTATTTCATTTCTAAGCCTGGGAAAACAGATATATAAGTTTCTTTGTATGATCTCTTCAAATCTTCACGAAGAGTACTACAAAATTCAGATATTCATTTTTGGTTATTTGTTTCTTCTCTGGTTTTATTACTTGCTTATTTGACCATCGACTATATACCTTGTAATTATTTCCTTAACTTCCTTCTCTATACTAGCCGGCCTAGATAAATTGGGTGCATGGATAGTTTCCACGACTATGCAGATCTGATATTCAATATCTACACTTTCAGTTTCTATTTTTGGATAAATAAAAAAAACGCCCCAAACCTATCATCTCATGAGTCGACTCAAATGCAAAACAAGCTATCACTAAAATGACCACATTGCTAGTTTCCATCAAGAATATATAACTATATATAACTATATATATATTATATATAACTACTCTTCATTTAAAGAAGAAAAAAGAAAATTATTAGCTAGGAGATCTGACCTATTTCTGATGATGTTTCAGTTATGCACGCGCCTATGGTTTTATATATATACATTATGTAACTAGTTCATGTTTAAATATTAGTATAGGCTCACTAAATACTGAATTATTGATAATTCACCATATTATCTCCATTATTTTTCAATTCAAGAATAGAAATATTGGGCGTGATTAGTTGAGCCTAGTGGAAAAAGTGAAAAACGCTACAAGAGTTTATAAGGGGATTTTATTCAGGAAAATAGTCATCTTGTAGAGGAACGCATATTTGGGACCGAATCAATATTTTTTTATGTGTTTTTTAGACTTTGGAGTTTATACATGTCTTATAGAATGTGATTTTAAGTGACAGAAAGTAAGTTTCCAACTCTCCGGATACAGGGCGTTACATCACAAGAATTTGAAGTCTCTTCTCACTAAATGTGACCAAGCTTCTTTTACTATAGTTCAGTGGAGAATTCATTCTTAGCAGCAAGTAACATCTCTGTTGATCAACCTTGCATCTGTCTAGTAGAGATTGTTTCCACTTTCCATCTCCAAGGTGATTATGGTAGCCTTCATCATACAAATTTTCGACTGAAATCAAATTAAATTGCATATCATGAAAATGCATGCTTGACATCTTTGAAAACCAATTTACACCCAATTACACCTAATTACACCCAATGTTGGTTTCCAATTGCACATCTCTTATGCCCACAATTTGGCACTTTGTTTCATTTCTCATCCTGACTTAGCCGAAGTTACCACTAGTATAGGAAAAGAATAAATCTCTACGTGGGGTAATATGAAAAGAAGTTGATGCATAAATTACCAAGTAGAATCCTGGCTAGTGACATTAACATGAGCATCATCGTAAACTATGAACACATCAGTATCAAATGTTACACCCCATACCCGATTGGGTCGGAGAGTTACTTCCTGACATTCAAAAATCATATCCCAGTGGTATGAATATTAACTCCAAAGTCTCCACGCCACTTAAAACTCGTTATTTCAAACCAACTTCCTCAATGTAATTAATGTAAGATACCACAAAGTCTGAAAATAAATGTCAACTTTCCAAAATATCTAATCAACATAATCAAATTAAACTACTGAATAAAACTCTCCCAAAGTTAAAATACCCTCTTTATACTTATTCAGCTATGCTCACATAGCCTTGCCCATGCTTCCTATTGTTTATCTTAACTGAAAACATCCAAGGCAACTTAAAATATTGTTGAGGTAAGGGGTGAGTTATAAATAAATCAATAAGCAGTGAGTTTATGCTAGCGTGTAAACATGAGTCAATTCAAAATGCAAAAATAAATACTTCACAAAATAGCAATGATAATCTCATAAACATTTCTTTATTCATAATAGAATATGTACCAAAAAGACCTTAGGCACAAGTAGAATTGTACAACATCAGAAACAGAAACAGAGGCTATGTTTACCCCCGTTGTAGGGTCGTGCAATCTATGGATAGCCAAGCAGAGCATAATTACTTTGTCATCGAAACTGTATGCACTCAAATAGAGGCCACAATTATAATCGGCAAGGTCGGAGGCCACGACTATTACCCGTGACTAGGCCATAACCTAAGCCAAGCAAAATATTATGCCTTAGGATTTTTCAGATGCAATATCATATCATAATGAAGGTGATAAAATCTCAAACATCATATTCATAATTTTATGCAACAGAAAAATAGAGTAAAAAATTGCTCATGTCTACACAATCATGATAAAATTTCAAATTTGCAATGTCCAGAACAAAATTAGTGCAGAAAAATAACCAAGGTTGGTTTCATAACAGAATATGCAAGTTTTTCATAAAATCAACCTCAGTCAATTTTTGACAAAATCTAGCATTAGAATACTGCCTACCTAGCTTCTGCAGTATGCTATCTAAGCTTTGAACTTGAACAGAATCCGTGTCCTAACCTAATCCAAAATACTAATATATACATATCTCAATTTAACAAGGAGCCATACTACTAATAAAATCCTAAAATCCTAAAATACTAAAACAATCCATATTTTCTTAAAGCCTAAAATCCTTGAAACTCTCAAATATCGTCACTCGATAAATAATTGATTCTCATATAATTTCTCCAATCAACTATAGGATTAAACCTGTTTTCTCAACAATCAAAATCTATTTTCTCTTATTTTTGTTATAGAAAAAAGATCATAAAAAATAAACCCTATTATTAACACTAAAAAGTCAGATTTTTTTTTTTTTTTTTGAGAGTTTGTTGTGGGCAACTTTCAGGCTTGGAGAGGGTGAATTTAGGTCAGGGAAGAGAGAGGGAGGGTGAGTGAGCTTACGTACAATAGTGTGTGGGCTGCGATGGTGGCGCATGGTAGGCATCTACAAAGCAGCATCCGACGTTGGAGGCTTATTTTTTAGCGAGGGCAGCAGCTCGAGGTAGTGGTCAAGGGCTGAACGGTGCAGCTTGTTTTTTACTTTACGCTGTTGGTTTCAGGATCCAATGATGTAGCCATGACGACCTGTTGAGTGGTGATTGGCACTTTCTGCGCAGGAGGGTTCCACGTGGAGGGGGCTAGCTACGTGTGGTGCTTTCTGAGGTGCACGTGGGGTGGCTATCATTTGGGTGTTGCAGACTAGCTGTTGTGGTGGGCTCGTGCTTGATGCGAGCAGCTGCATTTTACGATGGACTGATGGTTAGGGGGTTGATATGTTTTCATGTAGTGAAACAAAGGCTCACGATGGTTATAAAGGGCGGGTAGTCATTGTGCGAGGTAGTGGTTGGGTGGTGCTAGGTCGTTTCACGACAGCTGGGCATTGTTTTGGGTGGTTCATGCTTGTTCCAATGTGGGCTTCAAGGCTGGGCTACAGAGCACGTTGGGTGGTTCTTTTGTCACATGTCGAGAATTAGGGTTACGTTGTCTGAAGATAGCTAGGGCAACACTTATGAGTAGAGTGGGCTTAATAAGGAGTGGCTTGAATTGTGGGAGCCGTGGGCTTAAATGTAAGAATGTCTTAGTGTGATTTGTGCCCATCTGTAATTTATGGCCCATTAATATGGATTGGTCTAATGAATAATCATTAAAAGAATTACAGCTAGACTCAAATTCTCTCAATAGATTATATCTCTATCTTCTATCTTTTTCTTTCGTTCTTTATTTTTCTTGAGTAGATTGAAGATCTTCTTTCTCATCATGGTGGAAGGCACTAGGATTAATCAATTGTAGGATTATTTCTCCACTTTTAAGAAGTCAGTCGAGTCACACCAGCAGTCCTTATTGTTAGAGGTTGGTTCTTTGAAGAAGTCCTTTGATTCTTAGCAGAAGGCAATGGAGTCACAAGTCTTGGAGTTTAAAGGCTTAACTACTGAAATGTAGAAAATGAATCAGTTGAGAAGTGGCCAAAATTCAGAGTGGAAAACAAAAGTAATGGAGAGCATCAAATGGAAATTAGTCATACAACACATACCAATTTGTTAGAATTGAATTTCCTTCTTTCAATGGTGAGCATCCTGCTGGTTGGCTATATAAGGTTAACCATATTTCTTGTATTACAATACTCCTCATCAAAGATTGCAGTTAGCATCTTTTCATATGGAGGGTAGAGCCCTCATTTGGTTCCAAGATTTGGAGGAGTCAAGCATGTTATCGGATTGGGATGCTTTTGTGAAAGCATTATTGTTAAGGTTTGGCTCTAGTTACTATGATGATCCCATGGAAGCCTTGACAAGGCTTAGACAGACTGATTTAGTGGAAGATTATAAAACTAAGTTTGAAGCATTGTTGAATAGACTTAGACAGTTGTTATAAAACTACAAGTTGAGTTGTTTCTTAAGTAGCCTTAAGGATGAGATAAGGTTACCTGTCAGAATGTTTATGGTCTTGCCAAGATTAAGGAGGAACATGTCCAGATCAGCAAGAAAGAGGCAAGAAACAACAATAGTTATGGATATGGTGGAATTAGAAAAGGAGCACTAGTTCTGGAGCAGATAGTACTAAGAGCAGTAGCGTGACCAGTTTTTCAGTACAAAAGATTTCTCATTCTCAAATGAAAGACATGAGGGAGAAGGGTCTTTGCTACTATCGTGATTCTAAATGAGTGGTTGGGCATAAGTGCATGAATCCCATGTTGTTTTTAATTGATGAAATTGTGGATGAATTTCCTAGTGTAGAGGAAGATGATGGGAATGGGGAGTTAATTGTGGCAGATCAATCTCTACTCCAATTAATAATTATTACTGTGCTATTTCATCCACAATTTACCTATTGCATATTTGTGTTATATTTGTTTCATGTAATTAAAATTTCAGTTATTGTGCTTTGATTGTGTTTATACTGAAAATATGGAAAATTGGTGGTTTTGGTGTAAAATAAAAATGTAATTTTGTGGGTGTGTGTGGCGCCCCCGACCCCCCCTTAAATAAAATCACGGGGATTGAGATGCCCAGATGGTGACGACACGGTCACGCATCCCAACGAACGTGCCAAGTGTGTGTACATGCATCGGTGTACATAAATAACGCAGCGGTTTAGTCTACTAAGTACTAGAATTTAAGTAGCATTTAAATATCAGTAATGTTTAAAAAGTAGTTTTACAGTCATCCAAAAATAAAATTCAATACATTAAAATAGATAGCCTGGCAAGTGATCCCAGATCACTCGTCGGGCGGAGTCGTCTCCTCAGGCTCGCCCTCATCCTCCTCTGCATCAAAATATGTGTTACCAAACACGGTACCGCAGGTAAGTACAAACCAAACAATTGTAAGGAATAAAATGCATTTAATACAACCAACATGCATGCAAATGATAAAATATGCAATATCCTCAAAACCATCATTTTTTCTGAAAATAAATATTTCCCAACACGCCAAAATCCCAGTTGGCCCAAAAATATTTCGTAAAACATTTTCCCAGAAAATGGTTTACAGAAAATCCAACACACGCTATTTTCTCTGAAAATAGTCCATTTTTAACTTATGTACCATGATCTCCCCTATGGGTCATCCACACACCCTAGCTTCGTAGCGATGCTCAGTTCCGCGCCCGGCGCGTACGTGGCCAAGCATCCTCTACGCAACAAGCGACGCCTAATTCCGCGCCCAGCGAGTACGTGGCCAAGCGTCCTCTAGTCCCCGCCAGCAAGGGACCACGGAGTCGGCACGAGACCATCTTGTCTGATCCCACTGTCGCCCAGCGACAATCCAAGAGACGTCACTCAGTATTTTACGCTCCCGAGTGACCAGAGGAGCTCCACCGAGATAATGCCTCATCTCGGCTTGGGGTCGTGATACACACACACCCAATAAGGCATTACGCATGAAATCACAATTTTTCAACATACACATGAACATGAATGCAGTACACGAAAAACCCAGTTTTCCTTTACAACATGATCATGCATGAAATCATGAGATGTACATGAACCAACACAATCAACAACCATCAACAAGCAATCCCAACAAACCCATCAATCAACTCCGTTCCTCGGTCCATCCGACCCCCGTACTCCTCGGATTCAGTCCAGTAAAACCAATCAGTAATTTAAATACAGTGAAATGTGTTAGTGTAAAAATACATTAAATTTATAAGAATTCTTTGGAAAATACTTACAGTGTTATATAATAATTTCTAGAGGATCACGAAGGCGCAAGAAGTGGAAAAACAGCTACGGAACAGTGTAAAATACACTGTGGCCGTGGGTTACAGATACCCACTTTTCAACGGGTGCAAACGAAGACTCGAGATTGATAGGGTAGGGCCTAGGGATGTCAGTGAAGCTAGTGGTGGTGGTGGTTGGCCGTGGGTGGCGGCGTAAGGGGTGGTTTAAGGCCAAAAATACCCAAAACAGAAATAGAGTTGGATGTGCTTCACCGGTGACAGATCGGAGGTGGGGTTGGGTCCAATGGATTGCTAAGAGGTCAAGAATGATGTGGTGAGAAGATGGTGGCCAATGGTAGTGCGACGGCGGCGTTGGAGCGAAGATGACGCCGCGGCTTGGAAGGCTGGTGGTGACTAACGGCGGCGCGAATGGAGCTGAGGTTGGTGGGGTGGCTTCGTCGGCGGCTGGGGAAGACGGTGGGCCGGGCGGTGCAGCTCACGGCGGCGCGGTGGTGGTGGGCTGGGCGGACGAAAACGACGCACAGGAGAGGGGGGCTGGGTCGCGTGGGAGAGGAGAAGAAAAGGAAGAAAAAAAAAAGAAGAAGAAAATGAAAAGAAAAGGAAAAGAAAAATGTAGGGAAAGAAATGAGGTTCAATCCTCACATCTTGGGTCACGAAAATGAACCAACGGAAACGATTTTAAAACCGCAAGTGAAATAAAATATTTCAAACACGATGATTATAATTAAAATAAATAATTAAACCCGATAATAAATTAGTTTAATTCGAGATGAAATTTAACACAACAATAATTAATTTAAAGAAGCACTCAAAAGAATAATTTTCGAAAACTAAAAATCATAAAAATAACCCAAATAAAATTTAATAATTATAAAACAAGAGAATAAATTTTGAATCAATAAAAATAATTATTTCATTAAAATACACTAAAATACGGGGTGTTACAGTGTGTGTGTATCATGACCCTAAGCCGAGATGGACATTATCTCGATGGAGCTCCCTGGTCATTCGGGAGCCAGAGTAACATCCCTTGGGTGGCTTGGGCGAGGTGACAACCATCTCGGGCCAACTCTATGGCCTCTCTGGCTGTGGAAGGGAGAGAGTGCCTAATCATGTACGCGCCGAGCGCGGAGCTGGGCATCACTCATTACGAAGTCAAATGCATTGTCGTTACCTGTGGTGTGACGAAGGGAGCTAGAGTGTTCATTTAATCCCTAGGGAAGACCATGGTGCATACCTTAATTACATGGTGACTTTTCAAAAGAAATGTGATTTTGAGTGCGTGGAGTTTTTTGTAAAAACGAAGGTTATAGTGTTGTATAATAATGTAAATGTTAGAATTCTCCGTGATTCCCATTTTCACATAATTGCATATGTTTCCATGTGTTGTACTTTTGGGTGTTAATTTTTAGTTTCACTTATTGAGATTTTGCAAAATCTCACTATGGTCACCCCACTTGCGGTTCTGCAAAGTGGAACTGAAGACTTTGATGTAGAGGAAGGCTGAGCTTCGAGGTTCAGCTCCGCCTAAGGAGTGAAGACTCACGGACCCCTTTATTTCCCTTTGTTTAGTGTTCATTAATTGGTTTAACTTTTAATCGAACGATTATATTATTTTAAATGTTGGTGTTTGGAAGACTCATGGCTTATGGTTTTTGTTGGTGATGTAACTTTAAATTCTGGTACTGCTAATATTCCTAATTTTTCTTTATTTTATCGTTTCGAATTAATTGCATATTATTATATTGCATGCTTGCACACACTTAGTTCCACAATGAGCTATGAGTGTGTGATCCGAATGGCCAACATCTGGGGTCATGACTCCCTCCCCGAGCAGCCACAGTGAGCTATAAGTGGGGTCAAGGGCGCCACGTCACCCTGCCTCAAATCTCTCTCTCCTCTCTTTGTTGTGCTATGTTGCAGCCCACATTACCAACACTCCTCGCCGTGCAATTATCTTGCACCCGCCTTCACTATCAGTTTTGCTGTTGTTCCAGCACCGCCACCAACCACATGTTGAGAAACCACCAAATGCCAACATCGAAGTTTGGCCATGCCCGATCACCAAGAACTGTGGCACCCTCAACCCCACGTGTGATTTGGTGGAAGTCGTGACACCGAGATGACGGCTATATGGATCACACATCCCATTGCCCTGTGTTGGTGTGTGCAAAAATGCAATATGTGTGCAACATAAATAACGTAGCGGAAAGATAAAAGGTATTCAGAAGCTAAGTACTAGGAATAAATCTAAAACCATACAACCCGGGAAAAAGAATCCTCCAAGAGGTTAATACAGTCATCCAACTGAATTAAAGGAAATTAATACAAGGTCCTCATATGGGGCCAGTCCCTTCTGCTTATACCCATTCTCTGCATCAAAGCCTACTATTCCATGATACTGAACCATAGGTCGGAATATCATAATGAGATTTTGCAATCCTAGTATGTAATCAATATGCAATAACCAAGAGTTTAACATATGCATTTATACAACCAACAAAGTAGGACAACCATACATGCAAAAGATCACAATATCCATTTTTCCATCCTTTCCCAAAAAGAACACATTTAATTAGAACCACACAAGCCAAAAATCCATTTGGCCCAAAACACAACCATTTATTAACATGTACACCATGGTCTCCTTTGGGACAATCCATACATCTTGGCTTCCTTCTCTGCACAACAGGTAACAACCATGCATGTGACTTTATAATGAGTGATGCCCAGCTCCGTGCTAATGCGTATCTTGACCAGACATCCTCTAGCCCTTCCAGTAAGGGGCCACTGGTTGTGCCAACAGTCATGACCGACCCAACTATCGCCCGGCAACAATCCTAGGGACGTCACTCAGTTTATTATGCTCCCGAGTGACCAGACCAGCTCCACCGAGGTAATGCCCCATCTAGGTTTGGGGTCATGAAACACACACACCCAGTTTCCAAATCATACCACAAGGCATAACACAGCACAGTTGGAAAATTGTGGTACCCTCGACCTCCACGTGGGATTTGGTGGAGGTCGTGACACCGGGATGATGACCACACAGATCATACACTCCATTGCCATGTGCAAGTGTGTGCAAACATGCAAAATGTGTACAACATAAATATCGTAATGGAAATAAGGCAGTAAAAAACTAAGTACCAAAAAGTTTAAAAAACAATACAACCTGAAACAAAGTCCTCCAAGAGGTTATACAATCATCCGGCTGAAAAATATAAATAAAGTGCTAACAAGTCCTGCAACAAATACAGAGAAGAAATAGAATTCAACAGGCCAATCACTCCTTCGGCGGAGCCTGTCCCTCCGGCTCTAATTCCTCCTTTGCATCAAAGTCTACAGTCCCATAAAATGGAACCCTAGGTAAGAATACCACAGTGAAATTTTGCAATCTGAGTAAGTAATCAACATGCAACAATTAAGAGTTTAAAACATTCATTTATACAACCAACAAACTAAGTAGCCATACAAACAAAAGACCAAAATATCAATTTCTTCCTCCCTTTCCTAAAATAACACATTTAAACCGAACACTCATGCCAAAAACCCATTTGGCCCAAAACACAACCATTTATTACGCATGCACCATGGTCTCCCCTATGAAACATGTGCATACCTTTGCTCCCTTCGTCATGACTAGGCATCCTTTACCACCCCGCCAGCGGAGAGGCCACAGAGTCGGTATGAGAGTGTTATTGTCTCGTCCAAGCCCGTTGTCGCTTGACAACAACTCAGGAAATGTCATTCAGTTTATTAAGCTCCCCAAGTGACCAGAGGAGCTCCACTAAGATAATACTCCATCTCGGCTTTGGGTTGTGATATGCACGCACCCACATGATATCACCAGTATAAGAAAATTTTTAGTTTTCAATTCATATAACATGGCATAGCACAACACAGTTAAATAATTAGAACAAATAGTAATTACGGTAAAATAAATGCAGATGCATGATAGGAAGTATATTGGATGACATGGCATAACACACATAAGACAATATACAACTTTACAACAGTCACAATATTTACAATTTCACAAACCCAACTACACGCATAATCTCATCCTTCATTTGGCCCACGCCCAATTTCCAACAACAATTATGATTATCAATCCAGCATTTCGCGAGGCCCAAGGCCGCTCTTAACATAACCAGACTGCAAACAAAGTTAGTGATAAATTCACATCTTAAACTGAAGGGTCGCACTAGAGAGTTACTTAGGACGTGGATGGGAAAATCTAGAAGATTGAATGCATGCCGATCTACGGGGTCCCGCGTGTGTGTGTCGTTAGGCGGAAGGACTCCAAACCGTTAGTAAATACACAAAACGTAAACAGAAGCTAAAAAGCAACTCGTGGCAGATTTGGCGCTCTACAGTGGGTTCCCAAATGTGCTCTAATTTTTAGAAGCAAAATAGAGGTGTAGCCCACGTCGTCTTGCAGTCTCGGCAACATTGGGTGGGGGTGCAGGGTAGTTTTGTCGTGACTGAGCAGTGGGCTACGGTGGTGGCACCACGAGTGGTTGAGGGGCAGGTTGGCAGTGAGGTTTGGGCAGGGTGGTTTCGTGTGGTGGACACACATGGGCTTCGGTCTTTATGTGATGGTGAGGACGCGCAACTGGGGCTGGCGAGGTCTGACGTCTTGGTTGTGGAGGCGTGGGCTGGGCAATGAGAGTTGTCCCACGGTGGTGCGTGGCTGCGACGAAGGCTGGTGGCTTGAGGAGTAATTTTCGTGACTTACGGCAACAAGGAACCGAGAGGTAATATGAGAGAAGTGGTTTGTGGAGGTGCTTCACTGAAGACTCGGGTTGCAGCATAGCTTAACATGCAATTTACATTTGTATATAAATGGTGATGGGAAAATCCTAGGAAAAATAGGAAGGAGAGACGTGCATGTGGAGGGAAACGGACGTGAAAGCGTGCATGTCGTGGAGTCTAGAATTGTTTTCATGGGCTTGGGCTCTTTAGTTTAAAAACTATATTTCGCACGTCTTGAATTTTGTATGGATTAATACATGAGCTTTTTTATCTAAATTTTGGCGGGTATCGACCCAAAAAAGAAAAAAATACACTTGTAAGTTTTTCGGGTGATAATCTACTTAATCATTAAAATATTTTAAACTTAATTATCAAACTTATTAAAAAAGTCATATTATGCCAAAATAAAAGAAAATCCTTGCTCGTAGTCTATAAAAAAAATATTCCGTTAATTTTGAATAGGCTTTTCATACCTATAAATCCATATTTTTTTTAAATGGACTTGGCTGGCTGGGGTGTTACATGTATGATCGCCTTTACGTTGGGCGGAGTCTTAACACGAGATTGGGCTTTTTGAGATGATACAAAAAATCTTATCTCAAAAAATCCAATTTTCATCCCAAAATGTTTTTGGAGATGAAAAAATTTCATCTCTATTTTGTCTCAAAATTCCTGTCTCAAAAGGTTTTTGGAGACAAAAATTGATTTGTAGGGATGAAAATTCATCTTATTTTCGTCTCAAAAAATGATTTTTAAGGACAAAATTAGGCAAAACTAGTCGAACCTATTCGAATGGGTATTTTTTTTAACACGAAAACTTTTCATCTCAAGAATACGTTTGAATGGAATCTTATAAGTTCGAATAGACACATATTGTTCGAACTAAAAGAAATTTTTATTCGAACAAATGACCATATTTGAAAGTGTTCGAACGGACAGAGTGTTCGAACAGATTTTATGTGTTTGATCAAATAAATTTTTCAAATGACTTGTGTTCGAACATAAATTTTGTCCGTTCAAACCGACTATTTATTTTTGAAATTCTTTCTGTTCGAACGAGATTTTGCATATAAATATTGTTCAATCAAATACTTTATTGTTCGAATGGACGTATAGACTGTATTTCTCGATTGTCGTTCAAATGAGTTAGTTTTTGTTTTAATGTGTCTATTTTTGTTCGAATGGATTTATAAATGGTAATTAACCTTTGAACAACTTATTTACCATTCAAATGGTATTAATCATATAGTTTTCCTTTCATTCTATTGATTTTATTTTATTTCTATATATTTTTCTTTATTTTCTTAGATTTGAAAGAATGAGAAGATTTAGTGTGAAATGAGAACATTATGGTACAAAATAAGAGACTATGGATCCAGATCAACAAGAGACAACGAGATCTGACGAGAGCCAATGAGATTTGGGTGATGAGTCTTATCTCGTGGGCAGCAAAAAGACTTACCTCTCGGTAAGCGAGGGGACCCACAGGCGATTAGTTTGGGCGACGAAAGTTAAGCCTAAATGACGACAACTAGTCCAAAAGACCAACCTAAACGACATCGTGGACAACAACTAGTAAAGACGAGCAGCTTTACCTCTCGGTATGTTGGTGAGAGGAGTCTTTCATCCCGATCGGGATTCTTTCCTCTTGGTAGGCTTGGAGAGCATTTATATTTAGCGCATACGACATCTACTTTGTGAGACTCTTCTGAGTTTCGCAATCAATCTGCTGACCACTATATCATCCCAAACTCTACAATTCAAGCCGCATATCATTGAATCTTTTATTTTATATAATTTCGTTATTCTTGGGATAATTTCCTTTATGTTAATATTTATCTTTAGAAATAATTTTTCATATATTTAGGCTAGATTGTAGCCGCATTTATCTTGTTTCCGGATTTGAGTTTTGACATCTATTTAATGCCGTCTTGTGGGATGAATAGAGGACGGTATGAGTTTTGGAGTAAAAATATTCCAGAGATTATTTTTTTAAGTTTCTTTAGAGGAGGCGGATCTGGAGGGTAGAGACGAGAGCCACATGCTTCATCAACAAACTCCAAAGAAGAATACTAGTTTTATTCTTTGTGTTTTCAATTTCATTATGAACTAATTTTATTTTCTAGAACTTTGATGTAGTCTAACATTGAACACACAATTTATATACTAAGTTATTTTATTTTCAATATTTCCATAATTGAGTGTTTATTCCTTGTTCTTAATGCTTACAATTTTCTAACCAATTATTGTTCGATCTATTAAATTGTAATCAGACCAAGACGTGATTTGTGATTAGAGTCATAGGATTAAACAACATTAGTTGAGCTAAAGTAGATATATTTTACCACGATTAGTTTGATTTTCAAAAACAATTCAAAGAACTTAATGAGTCTACAATTAGTTAAATTCACATAAAGATATGGAGTTATTAGTTTAAGATATTTTTGTTATTGTTCGAGAGAAAATATTGAATAATTAAGGAAATGTTATTATCAACTTGTGATAATTGAAATTCTATAACAAGAAATAATAAATTGTGTGGGATTTGGTAGGTGAAATTAAACGCTCTAGATCTATTCTTATTATCTTTAAAATCTTCATTTTATGCTATTTTCTACTGTTTAATTTAAATAATCTATTCTTCAAATTTTAGTTTTCCAAATAGTAATTAATTTAGTAAATTTTAATACTCAATATCATAATTATTCCCTGTGGGTTCGACAACCATTTTCTTTAAAACACTTTATTATTGGTTACGATTATGTACATTTGAAGATATATTATGCGAATAACTAGTGTTACACAAATTTTATTTCAAACATCACAATTGTTCAAATGTTTTGGAACATCATAATAGAAAGACAATTAAAATAAATTTTAAGATTATGGTGGTGGCATAGAGTTTTGGGACATCATGATTGACTGGAACTGTTCAAACATTTTTTGGTTATTCAACCGCAGCCTCTCTTCTAATCTCATCTCAAGATCCGCTGCTTGATCTAATCGGGTCGGCAAATCTTTTTCCTTGGGCCTCAATCGTTCTATCTTAAATGTTACTTCCTCGAATTTCTTAGTCTTATCGCCATTTGATCTAGCTCGGGAAGAGGATAATGATGTTGATTATGGCTTCACGCAATATCCTAAGCCCCTCAAATTGAGCATCATTGACAGATGATTTATCAGATGGATCCATAGCAGTTCCTTAAGAGATATCATCTTGAGCAGAAACTCTTTTTATTCAACTTACTGTTTTGAATTTTTTTTCGTTGGATCAATTTTGTGACCGAAGTTGTAAGGATTGGACCTCATTTATTTCCGTTACTTTTTCTTTTCCCATTTTTCTTTCTCCTCTTCCTTTTTTCCTAATTTTCCTTTTTCCTCATTTCCTCTATTTCCTGTTGTGTGCAACAACTCTCTCTCTTCTTTTCTGTCCATTTTCTTCTTCCACCCACAACGCCGTCGTGCGCCTCCCGTTACTATCACTGCCCTTCCCAACCTCTTCCCCACTGGCTGGCGACCATCCCCTCTGTTTTCAGCCCCTCCCGTGCCACCAATCTCCTCCACGTACGGCTTCTAGATGCACGGCCTTTGTGCTTTAGCGCCACCGTCATGCCACCATTGGCCACCACCTTTTCACCATAGGACCGGCGGCCTCCCAACTACCTAACCAACTCATCCTCAACCCCGATCTGCCACCCTTGAAGCCCATTCATCTTCATTTCCGATTTGGCTGTTTTAGCTTCCAACCGCCGTCCACGCTGCCACCCGTGGCCAACCACCACCACCATTAATTTAACCACCATTAGCTTCACCATTTTGCACTCTATAACTCTTTTTTGTAGTACTTTTATTTTGGCAAGTTTGAATTTACACTTCTAGTACTCAGTTGGCTAGCTTTTAAATTAAACCGCTGCGACTTTTGTTGTACACTTTTTGCATGTTGCACACACTTGGGCACTTATCGTTGGGATGCATGACCTATGTTGTCATCATCTCGATGTCATGATTCCCCTGTTTCCATACGTGGGAGTCGAGGAGTCACAACTTCCCTCCCTATCTTCTACTAAATCACTGAAACCCCTTTGTATAAAAACAAGGAACCTTACACACATAGCCATCGTAGTAGCCTCAACCGAGAACGCACCAGCAGTGCCGTCAACCTTGTTAGGCCAAGATGAAAGCCACCGTTGCATGGAACAGAGTAACATACCGTGAACCATCATCACCCATGTTCCTTGTAGCAACTGCACGCCGACGCCACCACCACTTTCAGATCACGCTGGTGGCAGATCATGGACCGCCACTATCTAAGAAACCAGCTCAACCATGCTGTGGCCTCTTACATCCATAGACGAGCACCTCAATGCAGCCAGTCCAAGTGGTTTCGCTAGCCACCTTAAGAACGTTGGAGCACCTCTCGGGCATCACAGAAACTGCAGGTGAAGACTTTCCGTCACCCCAGGTTCACCGCACACCACCTCAGCCTCGACTGCCTCACGGTGAGCTCCTCTCCCTCTGTTATTCTCGGCTAGGCAGTCATCTCTCTCTCTCTATCACGGTGTTGCACCACCCTCCCTAGAGACCCAGTTGCGTCGCCGACCACTTCCAGCCTCCCAGAACTGCCGAATTGTGCCGCTGCCCTCGGTGAGTCCCCTCTATCGCACAACCCTTCCTTCTTGGCTCTGTTCCGTATGTTTTAAATCTCCAGAGCCTTTGATTTATAATGGGCCCTTGGGCCCTAAGCCCATACGGCCAATGCTTTTCCTAAGACAAAGGATGTTGGGCTTACTTTTAAAGGGACTTGTAATTTTAATTGGGCTTGGACTCTTGTGGGCTTGAGTATTTTATTTGTTATTGGGTTGGGTTTAATATTTTAAAGGTGAGTTTTTACTTCAATAAATGTATTAGTCAAAGGCTCATTTTTATAAGAAAGTGTTGAAAGAATTTAAAATATATTTCAAAGTATACTATTGAGCCTAATATTTTGGTTAATATTCCTTTGTCTATTTAGTATAATTTTAATAAAATTATTATGTTAAGAATATTCAAATGATATTATTATTTATTTGGTTTTTTGTTTAATTATGTTAATTATAAGAAAGGAAACCTATTTTAAGAATTGAAGTTTTTATGACTTATTTTTAATAGAATTGATTCTATCCCAAACTATTATACTAAGTTATATTTTGAAAGTAAGAATATGCTATTAGTATTGTAAATAATTTAAGATATCAGTATTCATTGATTTTTGTGATAAACAAAATATTTATTTGATTATGTTATACGATGTGAATTTAAGTAGGATATTAGTACATGTTTTTCCTAGACAGATTTAGTGATAGTTAATACTGCGTATAGGTAACGAGCTACAAAATGAGATTCAAGAAGAAGCATAGCGAGAAAAGTAATTTGATCACAAATTAGGATCATCATAGTTTAGCTTATATATAAGTATTATTTAAGCCAGTTCATTGACAGCCATTATTTATACACCACTCATGTCATATGCAAACATGTCATCCAGCATAGCATACGATCATGTCATTCTGCATCATATTCAAATTCAAAAATTATAATTATGTATGTATCATGTCATGCATCTCATGTGCATAAAAAACACGTAAGCAATATTAAGTTCAAGTGCAAGATAAGATCAAATTAGTTAATTAGATGGTCGTTCAGATACATGGTACCAATACAATTCAGATCAGGGTGGGTGTGCAAGCCACGGAATCAAGCGTGGTCCACCACAGTATGCCAAAATACTATCAGTGGCTCCCCTCGCGGCCAAGGGATGTGAGACCGGTGCACAACCTCACACTTAGGGTTAAGTGTGTTGGCCAGATAGATCAGTCAGCTAATTTAGATAAATCAGTCATGCATAGCATAAACATCAGTATGAACAATCGTGAATTTTAAGCTCTCAGCATGAAAACTTTTATGAAAACCTTATGTTGTAATGGATTTCTTGCATTTTAGTTTGTTTTCATACTTTTAACCACCCAGGTGAGGATGATGAATACGAGTAGGCAAGCCAGGATTAGAAGGAGCAGCTGATTTAGTTCTAGACCTTCTATAGTAAAATTATTTTTATGACAAATTTTATTCAGTTTATTCATTTAAAATTTTGGAAGACAATTTATTAGACAATTTTTCTACAAAATAAATCGTAAATTCATTTATTAAATATGAGATCTCTTGTCTGGTTTATTTTATGAAAAACAAGTAACACTCCTAGCCTACGGGAAGGGGGTGTTACACATATGTAGTCAGTTTAAATTCTAACGTTAGTAAAAATTTCGGTAGCATTTCCTTACAATTCTCTAAGTATGCTTGTCACGATAAGCCGTTGATCCAATTCATAGGCCGAGAAACTTATGGACCTCATATCTGAAGAATGTAAGGAAACACTGAACCAAAATTTTAATTGACTAATACAATAGTTTAAACTGAATACATCTACCATATAGATGATAGAATTCCAAATTGTTCACTTTAGACAATTCAAGAGTTATACTCAAATATTTTTTAAGAAAATATTTGGCCACAACTCTCGAACGGGTGTAAGGTTCAATGGCATATAAAAATAACTTTGAAATCCATCTTGCTCCTAACTAGTAAACGAAGCCATTAGTAAACCAACTTCTACAATTATTACATTTAAAATCAAATCACATTTCAAATCACCAATATTATTATTATTATTTTATAAGTACAAATTTTTATTTAAGTATTAATAATTCTTTTGTTTAGTATATTTTTTAAGTTTTAGTTTTAATTTAAGTAGATGATCATTCATATGTTTATTCTATTTTAAGTATTAATTATAATTTATCTCTACTTATTTTTAATTATATCTTATAGCTTTTAACCTAATTATCTTTTAAGTATTAATTCAAATTTAAGTATTAATAAATCTTATATTTCTTATTTTTTAAGTATTAATTATAATTTATCTCTACTTATTTTTTAATTACTGTATAGCTTTTCTCCTAATTATCTTTTTAAGTATTAATAAATCTTATGTTTCTTATTTTTTAAGTAATAATTATAATTTAAATTTACTTATTTTTTAATTATACCTTATAGTTTTTAATCAATTATCTTTTACGTATTAAATTTGAGTTTAACTATTACAACATAGGAGTACAACCGTTTGAACACTTCAAATTCTGTTCGAACAGGCTAACGTGTTCGAACGGGAAATCATTGTGTTCAAACGGCTGCAATCCAGATTCCAGACATGAAACAGAGACAAACATAATCTCAGAGAACATATTCATGGGATCAACACAAACTCATAAGATGCATATTTCACAAATATTGTACAAACACAAATATCTTTTCATATTCTCACATCCAAACACAAATATATTTTCATATTTGTTAAAAAACATAAATATATTCCTACATTCAAACACAAATATATTTACATGTTTCTCACATCCAAACACAAATATATCATTATAATCTTAATCTTTTGTTCAAAAACAAAAGGGAAACGAATTGAAGAGAACATAAATTTGAGTTTTTTAATAAAAAAAATTCCATGGAATTATAATATCAAAGTAAAACACTTACCAAATTGAAGAGAAAGAAAGAGTTGATGTCCAGCACAATCTCTCTCACGGTCTCTCTCTTTCTCATGCTCACTGTCTCTCTCGCACTCTTTGTATCTCAAAAATAAAATTTCTCAAATGTCTTGAACGTTTGTGCTTCTGGACATCTTATTTCTTATTTTCTCATTCGAACGGAATTTACTAATCGTTCGAACCAAAAAACAGGGAAGCGGGAAACATTTTCCACCTGGATCAATTCAGCTCATACCCGTTTGAACGTCAAATATTTATATAATTATATTATATATCTAATTTTACAACTATATATATATATATATATATAAGTAGAGGCATATATAAGTATAATATATTTATGTTAAGAATATATAAGAGTATATTATATAAGTATATTATATTGTAGTAAATAAGTATATATAAGTAGTATAAGTATACATATAAGTAGTATGAGTATATATACTATACTATATAACAAATATAATAATAATTAACGCAATATTTTTTTTCCCGTTGAAATGATATTTGTAAGAGGTTTGAATGTATAAAATATTTATTGAAACCATTCGAACGTCATAAATATCCATTCAAATAGTAAAAAGTAAACATTAGTCATCGTGTCCAGGCCCTAGAGCCATTAGAACGCAAAAATCAATTCCACTCCGCCGCTCCAGTGCCAACAGCTGCCAAACGTTGCTATCAAAGCCACCGTCCACCACCACTCTCCAACCTGCAACAAGTATGTTCTCTCCCTAACGTTTTTTCCTATTTGTTTCTCATAAAACTTGTTTTAAATGGTTTGAAAATGGGATTTTTTAAAAAACCCAATTTCAATCCTATAGTTGACTCAAAATGAAGGACAAGATGGCTTTATGGTCATCTCAGCCTCTCATTATTGTTGTGGGAGGAAAAATGAGGGGTTTAAATCGATTATTTACTGTTTTGAAATCTCCGTTCGAACATTTTTTAGACTATCAAACGACATATGAATGGTCATTGTTTGAACCACAATTATACGATTCAAACATCAATATATTAGCTTTCGAACGTATATTTATTACCGGTCGAACGTACTGTAATATCGTTGGAATGCTTTGTTAGTCATTCGAACGGTACATTTCCTATTTTAATTTTTTGTTAGATATAATTACCTTGATCTAATTATAATTATGATATTTTGTAATCATTGTCCTTAATTTTATAAATTAAATTTAGCGTCATTCCAATGGCGTCTTGGGGAAAGAAGCGAGTTGCGTCAGGGCAATCATCTAGCTATGAAATCCGAGAGATAACTATTTTGTTTGAGCGCCAGATGAAGATAGATGATTTTAGGGACCTTCTATGAGAGAGACATTCTCTCGCATCCATCTTTCTCAATCGTGGTTGGACACCGATCATCGATCAGAAGGACGAAGGGACAAACAAGATAAAATTTGGTTGTGCCAGCCAGGAGGATGACGCATAAACCTTCTCCATTCGAGGCATCTTAGTATAATTTTCAATTGATGCAGTTGCTAATTTTCTTGGTATCCCTCGACTGCCCACTGCATATCCTAACGTGGTGCCTAGAAAGTCTACACTTGCAGGCGATGGGGAGACTGCAGAGAAAGAGGATACTGTGATGCCTGATGAGATTGATGGCTTCGCTAATCATGAGGTTCGTCACTTGGTTGTGGGTCCAAATGCTCATTCCTATGATGGGAGCAAGAGCATCAAACAGGTGGACTTATCTATTTTTTTCAAGATCATGAACATTATAATAGCTAACAACATCAATCCACGACTGCACAAGACTAAGGCGAGCATGGACCGGACACGATTTATGTTCCGTGTAGCTCGTGGGGTGTCTATCAACCTAGCGAGATATATTTTCTAGGATTCGACTAAAGACTACCTGTATTACAACAAGTAGAGTTTTATTTTATTCAGTGTACTTAGTTACTCCTTTATATATATATATATATATATAATATTTTTACTTATCAAAAAAATTTTATGGCAGATATATTACAGTTTGGAGTCCTGCTCATATGATTTTTTTTAGCGAAAGGACTCAGGCCAGATGTGTTTGAGCGTGTTCGGGAGCCGATTGGACCAATAAACTCGATGACCTTGTCTCGTAGTACCGAACACTCTAGATTTCATATTCGTACACCCACTACAGAGGAGGTCGACACTCAGAAAGGTGCACATGGCGTATCTAATGAGGCATCTATATAGGGTGCATCACGCAGTGCTACTTGTAAGGAGATTGCAGATATTGTGCATGCAGAGATGCGTGCATAGACATCAAAGATCATTGATGCAGTCCTGGTTGCCCTTGCAGAGACTGAATCGAAGCTCATGTCTCGAGTAACTGATATTGAGACACTCCTTGCTAGAGTCGAGACGGTGCTACACGATCTGGCCCAATAGTGTATATATTTTATATGCATTAAATGTGTTTTTTTGTATGGACAATCATGACTATTTATATTTTGTATAATTAATTTAATGTTTGCTAGCTTTTTTATTGTTAATTATATTTTTTTCATTTTACTTACCATTCACGATAATATAAAAAATGACACTATAAGTAATATTTATTTAACTAAAAATCTTATTTAACATAAAATAAATCACTAAAATATTTTTATATTGATTGCATAAAATTAATTTATAAATTCGTAAATATTTTATGTTTCGTTCGAATAAGGTTTAAAAAAATCTCCGCCAATTTTAATTTAGTTTCCCACCGAATGATCTGTTTGTATGCATAAATGTTGTGTTCGAACGAAAATATGTGCAATTCGAATCTTGCAACTTTCTTGCCAAATTTTGCTACCAAATATTTTCCGTTCGAGCAAACAAATTGATGTACGAAGGAATTTGAACTTTCTCCGATAAAATAAATTACTTCCCTACCAAGATTACTATTCGAACAAATTATAAACCATTCGAGCAAACACTAATTCAATGTTCGAACGAATTTTTTGCCATTCGAACAGGTTTGACTTTTTGAGATCACGACCTAGCTAGTTTGTCGTAGAAGATCTAGTTCGAAAGGATATTTAGTTGTTCGAACGTGTTTTTAAAGTCATCCATTTTTTGAGACAAAATCAATAATTACTTTTAGGGATAAAATTTAGTTCATCCCTAAAACTAAAATTTGTTATAGTGACTACGTGTACCTTCTAGACTCTTGCCTGCTGAGCTTTAAAAATAAAGAAAAAGAAAAAAGAAATCAAGGTATGAAATATGTCCAATCATACAATATTTATTATATTTGTCTCAACAATTTTTTTAAAAATCATGTAATGTTTAGTTTGAGAGTTGAGATGATATGAATTAAGATAATTTATAAATAGTAATGAAATTTATGAGTTAAAATTTATAAACAATAATAAATAATAGTAAGATGAATTAATATCTTTCAATCCAAACGACATATTGCTCAATAAATTTTGTAATCATATTTTATATATTTGTTTCTCTTGTTGACAATTTATAAGTTAATAACTCTAGAAGTTTAATTAAACTGAAAGTATTATCACCAGTACTAGTACCGCACCACCCCTACTCGTGTTTGGGTAACCAACTCCAAGTTATAATAATGAATGATTCAACCAAAAAAAAAAAAAAACAAAGATTTAGGGTAGGTGAAACCAGATCAGGGACAACATGAGTCAAGATAAGGATATTTTTAGCAATTTATTTGGATTTATTCTTCTTTGGGTTTGGTTCCACAGGACCACATCCATTCAACTTGAGGACGTTGCTGCCAAATTGCCATTCACCATCCAACTTTAGCACATGTAGTGTTCGAGGCTTTACACTCTAAAATTATATTTAAGATTATTCTTATAAAATCTCTATTTTTAGAAAATTCCTAGAAATCCCGCGCGCATAAAGTATTCTTCCTTTCCCAAATACCCCTATATTTTTGGTTAATCTCAAAATTAATCCCTTGATTTTTGAGAATTTGCAAAAAGCTTATTAGGTGTTTTATTTTTAAAATTAACTAATTGAATTTACATTTTTCTACAATCAAACTCTCTCCATCCATATAAAAGGCTTGTTCAGGTTCTTAATACGTACCATTATTTGTGGATGTGACATGTATGATTTCAGTTAGCAAGTTTCAGATTAAACTCCATCTTTTCTACAAATCAAATTCTGGTAATATTATAAAAACGGGTCATATATAACGGACTTATAAATTTTATTTTTATTTTTAATATATATTTAAACTAAAATAATGCTGGTATTTATCTTACAAAAAAATATATAGTCACAATTGCTTGTGTGACATGTATTAATTGAATTCATGTGTCGATAACTTTAACAACTACTTACAATGTGTCACATAACAAGTGTACTTGAGTAATTAAGAATAATAAGATTGAAGATGAAGAAAATTTCTAATTTACATATATGAGATATAGATATATATATATATATATATATATATATATATATATATATATATATATATTGAAAGAGCAGTCACAAAGAGCAATTCATTAATCACAAATCTCAGTTTTCCTGAGAACTGTTAAAAATATTCTAATTTTGTACATTAATGCAACCAGTAAATCAAAATTAAAAAAAAAAAAAAAAAAGGAGAAACAACATAGCAAATTAAGTAGAGTTGCACACCTCTAGATATTTAGGAAATGCTCTAAATAATTAATGTTCATTCCATGATCAAAGAGTTCCCTCGCAACAGGCAGCCTCCAGTATCAGAGAATAGGTATAAATACCTTATACAAGCATAAACTTTGTATGTTCATGCATGCTCCCTGTCGCTACACATCTTGACTCCAAAAAGGTTATGATCATGACTTCAGATGGACTTCAGACAAGACAGTGTACCTCCAACCGCGCGCCTTTTTCAGATAGCATTCGCACGATGCAGAGTTTTGAATCGTCTACAAGCATCAAAGAAGGAACAAATTTTAAGTTTACCAACACGATTATTCAAGCTAATAATTTTATGACTTTAAAGTGGAAGAAAGATAAACAAATCAAATAGATTGTTCATTTAATACGTACCCTCCAAACTTTTGCAAAACCAACCAAACTAGGAGTAATAAACGGCAGCAACATTCATTTACCAAATTTAACTAAAGGGACGTGAGATATCTTCGGCCACTCTCGCCCTTGATCTTTCTCACAAAGTCGTTCCAGCAGAGGACATTCAAAGATATAAAGTTGCTGCAGTGAGAGAGGCACACCATGCTTTGGAAAGGAGTCGAGCTTTCCGCACTTATTGATACAAAGTTTTAGGAGTGAGGCAGGTAGGACATCCTTTGAAAAAGACACGAACTCTCCACACTCAGAGATAAAGAGTTCCTTAAGACCTTTGATTTCTTGAAAGCCCTCTGGAAAGGACACCAGATGCGGACATTTACTAATTTGAAGGTTATCAAGAGAGGTAAGTTTGTTCAACCCCCATTCGAACAAGGCATCGGTGATTTTATGATGAGATATTGAGAGTGAAGTTATGCTGGTAGGAAAACCTCCTTCCGGAAAGGATACGTCTGGACAACTGTCTATTGTCAATTTTTTAAGAGAGGTATGGCTTTGTATGCCTATGGGTAGGCTGCGCACTTGGTCACATCCAGATATATGAAGCTCTCTCAGGTTTGCAGGGAGAAAGGATTCTTGGTCCCAGGAGAAATCAAGACTATGACACCTTTCAATATAAATGTGAACTAGACTGCTGAGAGAGTGTATACCTCTTGGTAAGGATTTAAGCTTTTCACAAGATGAGACGTCAATGCTTTCAAGAAACGAGTTATGCTGTAAGCTCGCCGCTATTGACTCCAGCTTTGGACAACTTCTCATACGGAGGCTTCTAAGTGTTGCAGGTAATTCTCCACTTGATGTCAAGAGTTCCAAGGATGGACAGTGGTAAATTTCCAAGTACTCAAGACGAGATGCAGTACTGCTGCTGCAACTGCTGGTATCACTATCCACCCGCAAAATGATCTCCATATTCTGGCAGTAACTTACCACTAGCCGCTCTAGAGTTGGAGGTAGCTGGCCTCTTGCAATATGCTTTAGCGAATCACATTTTACAATTCGAATCAACTTAAGACATGGAGTGCTGTTGTACATCATTGCCTTTGGTAAGGATTCCAGGGCTATGCAATTCTTGATATCGATTTGTGTGAGCTTGGATGGCCTAACCTGTTGGAGCCGTTCTTCTGCTACTTCCTCTGACACCAAAGAAACTAGTTCGGGACATCTATCAATGCGCAGATGACGAAGACATGGAAGATGTGCCAGGAGTGATCCCTCAGCATCTGACCACGAATGTGTCATGATCAACTCCTGGCAATTGAAAATGGTTAAATCAGCTGCAGAGTTGAATCATGTACTATCTATTATATATAAGGACAATGTTAGAGCTCTCGCTGGGCTTATGTGTTTTTTCTTGTGTTTTACTAAATTATTTTTTAAATAAATTCTTTTAATATTTTTAAATATTTTTAAAAAATAAAATAAATTTAAAACATCATTAAAAAAATATTTTCTTAATTAAAAAATAAAAAAAAAATCATTGAAAAAACTTTCAACTTATTCACGAAATAAAATAAAAAATCATAAAACATTTTCTTTTTTATTTTAGTTTGTAAGTAAGGAAGTATTTTTTTAATGATATTATGATTTTTTTTATATTTTTAAAATATTTAAAATTGTTTAAAAAATCTATATAAAAAATAATTAAAAAGAATACATAATAAAACACATGCTAGAGCCTAGCAAGAGTCCCTAGCGAGAGCTCTAGCATTATTCTATATATAAAAAGTGACAACAACGTTAATTTATATATATTTATTCAATTTAACTCTTTTCCAACGAATAAAATTTATTAATTACTTCCGCATCCATCTTATTCTTCAATGCTTTTATTTTCAATGTAGATTAATTACCAGATAATTTCTAAAAAAAGTGATCCTCCATGATTGGAAAAGTTTTCTCAGGATTAATGGAGGTGATTGGAGGTAAGCCATGCAACTCCCATATGCATGCATGGACGTTAGAGGGTCATGTGGCCCCATTTTCTCGACAAGAAATAACTATTTTGACAAATAAGTAAATTCTGGGTTCATATTCTTATACTTTCGTACTTCTCTTGATTTAATTAATATATTTTAAAAGTTGTCCCACTTATTATAGAGCAATCTGACCCAGTACACGATTTCATGGACAATATAAGTGTATAATATAAATAATTAAATTATCTCATTAATTGTCCTGATCGAAGAGTGCTTGTCGTACCTTACGATATATCTCCAATAACATGAGTCAATTAAATTTAAACTAATGGTGGTTTAATAATCTAGTGGTTCAC
The DNA here is from genome assembly GCA_022457165.1 of Juglans mandshurica. Classification (NCBI taxonomy): domain Eukaryota; kingdom Viridiplantae; phylum Streptophyta; class Magnoliopsida; order Fagales; family Juglandaceae; genus Juglans; species Juglans mandshurica. The sequence goes on from CM039634.1 coordinate 16,151,866, forward strand.
TTTGATCTGGCTCATTGTCTTGGTCCAAGAGTCCGTGTACCTTCCGCGGACTAGACTCTTGCCTGCCGAGCTTTAAAAAAAAATTAAAAAATGAAAAAAATCACGTATGAAATATGGCCAATCATAATAAATATATGTTACACCATTTTTTTTTTTCAAAAATCATTTAATAGTGCTCAATAAATTTTGTAATCATATTTTATATTTTAATCAACTTATCTTATTTCATTTTGAAAATAAATCAACTTTGGAAGGATTATCTCTAGAAGGATTATCACCGGCACTACTACTGCACCACCCTGGCCGGCCTGCTCCAAGTGCGGTGTATCGTGGGTAACCAACTCCAAGTTATAATAATAAATGATTCGACCAAAACATAAAAATATAAGTATATAGTTATCATGATACCAAAACTCTTTTGGCGCGTGCATGCTTAATTGATGAACCCATGTGACGTCCTTCCATATGATCTCGAGTTTACCTAAAAAAAGATTTAGGAGTAGGTGAAACTAGATTAGGCACAACATGAGTCAAGATAAGGATATTTTTTAGCAATTAATTTGGATTTATTCTTCTTGGAGTTTGGTTCCACATCCATCCATCCAACTCGAGGACGTTGCTGCGAAATTGCCATTCTCCATGTGAGTGGGGACGTTGAGCGTAGTTAGTAAAATTATTTGTTCTTGACTCACGTTGTCATGATGTTGATCTATAATATAATATAATCGCACCAAATAATAAAGTTGTGAGCTGGGACAGCAATTTTTCTTTTGGCTTAATTAAAGTGGATGCCATTTTTACTATGGCATAAATAGCTGGTTACATGAATAATAAATTCGGCCTTTTACTACATGATCAATATCAAGTATCAATACCTTTATGCTCTATCATGCCTTCTCAATTTCCCTCCCTTCCGGCCTTGACGCTGTTTAGTTCGCAAAAATATTAACATTTCCTTTGATATTTATATTTCTAGAAATATATTAGTGTTTGAGAATGTAGATACTTGAAAGTATATTAAACTTACATTTGAAAGTGATTGAGGCCGGGAATATGATTGAATTCTCAGTATCATATATAAAATGAGAAATTATATTTGCAGTCTTATACTGTATGTATATACATCGCACATTTTTTTTTTTAAAAAAAGTAGATAAATTTAAAATTCATGTTAAAAATTATTTTTTTAATAGTAAATTTTTTTTTTTTTTTTTTTTTTTCCGGATAGAATGCTTGAGACTTGTACACCTGAGATTTTACCTATGATTACTCTTATAAAATCTCTATGTTTGGAAAATTCCCAGGAATCCTGCAGAAAGTATTCGTCCTTTTCCAAGTACCCCTATAGTTTTGGGTTAATCCCAAATTCACTAATGGCAATGATCTTTATTTATATATATAAAAAATATTATTTATGTAATTGTAACAGTTTTAAAAGGTTATTCTTATACTTTTATAAAAAATATGACATTCTAAGAGAGGTGCGAATGTCGATTCCCTTCTCGATCTTTATGTAATTACAAATACATCAAACTTAAATTATTGATTAAAAGTAATTTTTGTAACTACAAAGTTAAAAAAAAAAAAAGAGGCTATTTTCGTCCGCCTATAAAAAAAAGAAATATGAAGAGAAGTGGGAATGTGGAATTGGATTCTCTCACCTATTTAGAAGGGAGTCCACATTTCCTTCAAAAATTGGGTTAGAATTGGAATCTAAATTTAAGGAGCCCAGGATTTCTTTGTTTGTTTTCACAATTATTGTTATTTTATCAAATTATTATAATTTTTTTAAATTTCACACAAAATAAAATAAATAATTTAACATTTTCAAATTTTAAAATAAAAATAATATTAAAAAATATATTATAATAATATTTTTTTCAATTTCTAGCTTTTATCTCAATTTATTTTATTTCATCTACAAAAAATAAACGAGGACAGTCCACTCAAACAAGATAATCTTATAAGCTAGATTTCTAAAATTCTAAAAATTATCACATCCAAAGGGCCAATTTTATTTAATATATTCTATCACTTTTTAGTATTTTTTATCATCACTCCAACATCCTAAATGTTCTTCTGGCACAAACCGCGAGAGAGCATGTTTTGGGGGTTTTGCTGCATTCAGGCAGAAATTGTGCCTGTATGTGACTCCGCTGATGTGTCAGTATTTATTTTATTAAAAAAAGAAAGAGAGAGATGGACGGAGGAAGAAGAAAAGGAAAACTCCAGACTTTCGTTTCTTGCAAAAACATTTCCAATGGAATAGCGATTTCCAAGTCTTGAGAGTAGAGATCTCTCAAAAAATACTTGAAAGTCGAATCCCTCTCAAATATACTGTGCAGAAAAGTTGGATTTTGCAGTCTTAATACCTGCGAAACTCATTTGTATAGAATACAATAGAGTTAAGTGGGCATCTATCATGGTTGCCCATTTCTTCATCCAATGAGTCTCTCTCTCACGTTGATCCATCTTCTGTCGAGAATATCACCTCTTTTTTATTTATTAATTTTTGACATCCATGATCCATCTTTCACATAAAGCTCAAGCTGCAATGGTTGAATGGAATCTCCATCTGACCAGAGAGAGAGATTTGAGATCTCAAAATCAGAGACACCCATCAGTACTTCAATCATTAAGGAAAGTTAACCCAGATGAGAGCCAAAAACTAAATTATGGTCACCACTAAAACAAAGAAATTTAAAAAAATAGAGAATTTAAAGGTAGAGTAGGGTAAATGATAATGGGATGCTGAAGCTTTACATCATTCTCTTTAACATGGCGAAAGCAACAACGATGTTAAGAACCCCTCCAATAAAAGGACATTCAGAGCTAAAAAACATCTAATCCAAAAACTATTAAAAAATGGAAAAATTATGTACAAGTATACGACTTTCTCTTCTTCTTCCTCCTTGGACACCAAGAAAAGCCTAAATTGAGAATTTTGTCCAAACCGAATAACGATATCATATGAGAAGGGGGCTTAGGTTGGCGTCCAAGGATGGAATAGAGGTGGAACTGAACTTGGGAAATTTGTTTTCTTCCCACGCGCATCGTTTCAGCTCAACACCAAACGAATCGTTTTATTAAACATAGTGGAAGTCGTGTGCGAGGCCTGCACGAGTTGTGCCTGTGTTTAGATTTTTTCTTTGGGATAGATTCGGTCAAATTCAAAAGGAACATGAGGTGCCAAATAACAATTTCCGAGACAAGGCAACATGCATGAGAGGTAAGAAGGTACGTAAACATGCGTGTCTAAAAAATACATCAAGTTTTTCAATTCCATCGTATTTGCCATGCACCCAAGTAAGCTGACAAGTGGCAGGCCTTTATAAAAAAGTAATTCTACATATAATCATAAAATATATAAACATTGCGTAATCACTTTAAAAATGAGTGCATTTTACTATTAAAAAATTAATTTCTTTAATATAAATCTTATTAATTATTCATATTTTTCAAAGTGATTATACAACGATTACACAATTCACGATTACAAATATTTTTTCTCCTATAAAAGTATTGCCTTGCTCAGTGCTACTCTCAACTATGTCCTTCATTCTAGCGCATGTATTACCTGCAACTAATTCAGCCAGAATCCCTACTTGTTTCTAGGAACGTGGGACATACGTACTTTAGAGCAGTTGATGGCTTCTTTCTGATCAAGTGCATGCTTTATTTAGTTATTTATTTATTTTTCTTAACGTGATTGCCTTTAATTATCTAATTCTATTTCTCTTTTTGTTTATTTTTATTGCCTCTATATATGTTGCAATTGTCACATTGGGTGGAGTCCAACACAACTTGCATCTTTCAATCAACTGATGGAATCTAAATTAAGTTCTCTCTTCTCTTTTAATTGTTTTATTTCTGAAATTACAAAAAAAAATAAATGAAATGCGTGTACATTGAAGTTTATTATAATTAATAACCCACAAAAAAGAAAGGTTTGATATATATATATATATATATATATATATATATATATATATATATATATCTAACTTCTCAAAACGAAAATATATAAAATAAGGAGGAAAAAATAAATTTTAGTATTAACAAAAAATGCTAAAATCTAAGCAATTAGAGTAAAAATTTACATTAATCATGCGGAGAAACGAAGAGGAAAAAATCACTAACTATGAAGATTGAGTACAAATATTAATTTATTAGTGATATGAATCACTCAAACCCAAAAATCCAATACACTTAAATTTCACTTACATGCAAAATTAAAAGAACTTTAGTTTATAATTTCTTTCTTTTAGAAAAGAAAGTAAAGAACACAAGCTTATAATCTCACATTCTAAAACCCTAAAATAAACTCAAACCCAAAACTTGCACAAATTCGTAGTAGAAATGTATTGGAAAAAATGGTTAATAAAAAAAAAATTTAATATGCATGCATGTGATCGATGGGGCCATGCAGGAACTGCGTCAGGATTCTTCATGAATTGCTAAAACATATACATAAAAATTAAGAAATAGCTAAAACATATACATACAAAAAAACATAAATATATATATATATATATTTATATATATATGACCAGTCAGGTGCAAAGTTGAATCATGTATTATAAAAGAAAAAGTCTTGGGAGCAGCCACTATTTGCTGCATCCAAATTGCACACTTTACGTGTCGAAACGGGAGTAGCCACTGAGAGTTGAGATGAGAGAGAGAGAGTTGCTGATGAGAGAGAGATCAGAGATGAGAGAGAGAGAGAGCCGGCAAGAGAGAGAGCCGATGAGAGAGATAGAGCTGCTGATGAGAGAGAGATCGAAATGAGAGAAAGAGTTCAAGATGAGAGAGAGTTGATGAGAGAGAGAGAGTCGATGAGGGATGAAGGAGATCTGATGAGAGAGAGAAAGGAAGAGAGAGGGGAAGGTCTGGTGCATTTTGCACAAAAAAAAATAAAAATTAAAGGACCAGAAGCAGCCACGTAGTGTGTGCAATGTGTGTGACGCCCCGACCCTCTCGTATGTCGACGTGGGAATAGTGACGTTGGGATGATGACAACACGGGTCACGCATCCCAACAATAAGTGCCAAGTGTGTACATGTAGAAAGTGTACAACAAAAACGCAATGGATAATTTAAGTACGTCGACTAAGTATCAAAATTGTTTAATACAAATATTCAAAATAAATTGTCTTTAAAATGTTATATAGTTATCCGTAAAATAGAGTAGAAAGGCGAATACATAGACAAAAGGGAAACAAATCCTATAATCCAAAGGCAACCACATGTCATCCCCTTCACGGAGCTGATCCCTCAGGCTCTTCGTCCTCATCTGCATCAAAATCTGAAATACCATAAAACGATATCGCAGGTAAGTAATAAGTCAAACAACCCACAAGATAAAAGTGTATTAATGCAACCAACATGCATGCATATGATGAAATATGTATCAGACCCAAAATATCATTTTTCCGAAAATGAATGTTTTCCAATATACGCCAAAATCTCATTTTGGCCCAAAAATATAATCCGTCTTTTTTCCAGAAAATGATTCACAAAAAATCCAACCATTTATCGGGTACTGTAGGCGGGAATCGCATGCGGGACTATACGACCATCCCTACCGTGTGCCCCATAGACAGGAATCACAGGCGGGACTCTTCCACCATCCCTACTTTCTACCATCCCTACAGTTCATTTCCATACAATGAGTACATATCAGAACACTGTAGGCGGGAATCACAGGCGAGACTATACCATCATTCCTATTGTGTGCATCGTAGGCTGGAATCACAGGCGGGACTCTACCACTATCCCTGCTTACCACCATCCCTACAGTCTCTTTCCTTTCTCTCACATGAAAATCCAATTTTTAAATATACACATGAACATGAATGCAATTACACGAAAACCCAGTTTTCATTTACAAACATGAATATGCGTACAAATGTATTGTATATGACATAACACAAATATTCAACAGCCAACAAAACCCAACATAATCTAATCACACAATTTCATCCTCCAATCTAACCGACCCCCTTACTCCTTGGACTCAGTCCGGCACAACCAACTAAATTACAGTCAATATGTGTTAGAGCAAAAATACATTTAAATCTCAAAAGTTCTTTGGAAAAATACTTACAGTGCTATAACATACTTTTCGAAGGATCACGGAGGTGCGGCGGCACAACAATGGAACGTTACAAAATGCACTAGGCTGTGGGTCTCAAAAACTCACTTTTGAATAGGGACAAACTAAGACTCGAGATTACTAGGGAAGGATTTAGGGATGTCGGTGAAGCTAATAGTGGTGGTGCTTGGCCATGGGTGGCGGAGTAGAGGGAGGTTGAAGTCCAAAACGGAAATGGAGTTGGATGGACTTCACCGGTAGCGGATCGGAGTTGAGGATGGGTGGGTTAGGTAGCTATGGGGTAGCCGGTGGTGCGGTGAAGAAAGGGTGGCCAATGGCAGCACGACAGCGGCGCACAAACACTGGAGGTGTACGGTGGCATAGGGTGGACGGTGCACGGACGGGGAGAAAGAGAAGGGCTTGCGCGCGGGAGAGAAGAAAAAGAAAGGAGAAAAGAAAATGAGGAGAAAAAGAAAAGAAGAAAAGAAAAAGAGGAAAAGAAATAAGAGAAAGAAATAAAGTTCAATCCTCACATCTTGGGTCACACAAATGATCCAACGAAAAATATTTCAAAACAGCAAGTTAAATAAAATAATTTAAACGTAGTGCTTAAATGAAAATAAAATAATTAAATCCAACAATAAAACAATTTAAAATAAAGGGCAATTTAAATAATGAACAATAATTAATAACAAGAAAACACATTGAATTAAAAATTAAAAATCTTAAAATAATATAAGTAAATCATCTAAAATTTAAAATAAGAAAGCTCATAATCTGAATAAATGCAACAATTTACTTAATCAAAATATACGTAAATACAGGGTATCACAATGTGTGTACAACTACAATGACTACTCTGTAGCAATACTCATAAAAAGTGGCAACAACATTAATTTTTATATATTTATTCAGTTTAACGCTTTTCCAACGGAGAAAATTCATTAATTACTTTCGCATCCATCTATTCTTCAATGCTTTTATTTTCAATGTAGATTAATTACCAGATAATTTCTAAAAAAAGTGATCCTCCTGATTGGAAAAGTTTTCTCAGGATTAATGGAGGTGATTGGAGGTAAGCCATGCAACTCCCATATGCATGGTTAGAGGGTCATGTGGCCCCATTTTCTCGACAAGAAATAATTATTTTAACAAATAAGTAAATTCTGGGTTCAAATTCTTATAATTTCATACTTCTCTTGATTTAATTAATATATTTTACATGTGTCCCACTTATTAATTAAAGAGCAATCTGACCCAGTACATGATGTCATGCACAATATAAGTGTATAATATAAAGTTATCTCATTTTCCTGATCGACGAGTGCTTGTCGTACCTTATGTGGACTCGATCGTGTCTTGCCATGCATGTCGATCGGTGGCCAATTATATATATTTCTCCAATAACATGAGTCAATTAAATTTAAACTAATGGTGGTTTAATAATCTTGTGGTTCACTTTGATCTGCTCATTGTCTTGGTCCAAGAGTCCCTGTTCCTTCCGTGCGTGGACTAGACTCTTGCCTGCCAAGCTTTAAAAAAAAATAAAATAAAATAAACGTATGAAATATGGCCAATCATAATAAAATTTATTGTACTAGACTCCAGTACTAGTACTGCACCACCCTGGCGTGTATCATGGGTAACCAACTCCAAGTTACAATAATAAATGATTCGACCAAAACATAGAAATATAACTATATATATATATATATATATATATATATATATATATATATATATATAGTTATCATGATCCCAAAACTCTTTTGGCGCATGCATGCATATTAAGCTAAAAAAAAGATTTAGGGGTAGGTGAAACTAGATCAGGCACAACATGAGTCAAGATAAGGATATTTTTTAGCAATTAATTTGGATTTATTCTTCTTGGAGTTTGGTTCCACATCCATCCATCCAACTTGAGGACGTTGCTGCGAAATTGCCATTCTCCATTTGAGTGGGGACGTTGAGCGCAATTGGTAAAATTATTTGTTCTAGCTTGTCTCATGCACGTTGTCATGATGTTGATGATCTATAAGATAATATAATCGCACCAAATAATATTAAAGGTGTGAGCTAGGACAGCAAATTTTTCTTTTGGCTTAACGTGGATCGCCGTTTTTACTATGGCATATATAGCTGGTTACATGACTAACAAATTCGGCCTTTTACTACATGATCAATATCAAGTATCAATACCTAATTTATGCTCTATCATGCCTTCTCAATTGCCCTCCCTTCCGGCCATGACGTTTAGTTCGCAAAAATATGAACATTTCCTTCGATATTTATATTTCTAGAAATTTAATGTTTGAGAATGCAGATACTTGAAAGTATATTAAACTTACATTTGAAAGTGATTGGGGCTGGGAATATGATTGAATCCTCAGTATCATATATATAAAATGAGAAATTATATTTGCAGTCTTATGTTGTATATGCATCGCACATTCTTGTTTTACAAAAAGTAGATAAATTTAAAATCCATATTAAAAATTATTTTTTTAATGGTAAATTTTACTTTTTTTGATCAGATTGAATACTCGAGACTTTTACAGAATTTTATCTAAACTTCTAAAAATTACCACATCCAAAGGGCCAATTTTATTTAATATATTCTATCACTTTTTAGTATTTTATTTTTATCATCACTCCAACATCCTAAATGTTCTTCTGGCACAAACCGCGTGAGAGCATGTTTTCTCTTTTTTGGGTTTTGGGATAGATTCGGTCAAATTCGAAATAAAAAATTTAAAGTCGAGAATAATTTCAGTTTAACGTCGAAATATAGATTGTGAGTAATTTATTGATCAGTTATAGACTTACACATGAGATGTTGGGAGGCAAGTTATTTATTTATTTTTTGTATTGAGTTGGGATTGGCTTTGGAAATTTAGTGCATTAAAATGCATCACTGGCCTCCATATATGCAGAATTATAGATAAAGAAAAATTCTATTTATTATCAATTTTGTTATCATTCTCTCAACATCCCATAAAATGATTGGCGCACAAGTTAGATATAACAAATAGTCTACAATTATTTAGTACCACGTAATAGAATGATAAGAGAATAACGATAAAAATGATGTTGCATGGCCGGGGTAGCATTATTCTTGATGAAATTGCATTGTTTTGCCAAACTTGGAAGCCTACTGTATAGATTTGTTTAAAAAAAAGAGCAAAAAAAAAAAAAAGCTTAAAGTCATGTGAGAGAAATCACTATAACAAATTTGATTTTTAAAAATGAAATTCTTTAGGGACAATTGTTTTTTCATCCATAAAAGTGATTTTTTAAGACAAAAATTTTGTCTCAAAAACTGTAACTATTAAAAGTATGGTTCGAACAACCATTTTTGCTTTTGAATGGTATGTTTAAGGATGAAATAGGTCATATAACATGTTATTGTGCATTGAATGTTGTCTGAAAAATAAACTTGACAGCAATAAATATTAGAGGGCCTTACTTCATATATATGTTCATCTCCTGTACTCTAGACCATACAACATTAATTTATTGATAATCAATCTTGTAATCATTCTCTCAACCTTAACCCATTTTTCTTCCACCGTGAACCACCGTCGTCCAGTCATCTGCTCAAAGAAAAGCAAATATCTCAGTTTTTAAACATGAGAACAGAGCATGTTTTCTGTCAAACCAGTTTCTATCGGAAGCTGTGCGTGCAAGTTGCCACTAGGGCATCGTGGCCCAGCCATGACACACGGTCCCAAATATCTTTGAACTCCACTACGTGCTGCGAAAGATGCCACCGTGAGTTCACATGTATGTTTATTCTTCTTCTTCAATTCCTTTTCACTCTACACTCCGTGATCACGTTTGTTTTACAAAGTACTTTTTTTTTTTTTTGGGTGAAGTTGTGTTCATGGTTTTCCTCCATTTATATATATATATATATATATATATATATATATATATACTTGAGGAAAAAAAATATCATGTACTTAGTTTTTTTTTGAGTAGATCAATTCCATTCTATTAAACCAAAAGGATACAAGGAGGGAGATTCCCCAATGTTACAATATGATCATAGATGGAAAGGGCATCTTTTGCTAACAAGTGAGCCATAGTATTGTCATTTTTCCTAACATGAGAAACCTCCCACTTGGAAAAATTTTTTAGAAGTTCTTTTGCCTCACATACGAGCATACTTGCACTATTACAACCTTCTTTATCCCTTCTAAGAGCATTGATGACTTATAGAGAGTCCCCTTCAATAATCACTTGAGATAGACCAAGCTCCATACCAAACTGTACTATTTTAAGGGCTCCAAATGCCTCTGCTAGTAATGGATCAGGGAAGAGATGTTTTCTGGTCCTCATGGTAGCAATGGTTTGACGAGAGTTGTCCCTGACTGCTACTCCCACTCCAATTACTCCTTTGGCCTTGTCTACTACATTGTCCCAATTCATCTTGAGACAGTTTGATGGAGGAGCCTGCCAATCCTTAGTTGAGATACAAGCTTGCCCACGATCCTGGTTGGATTCCTCCTCATTTAGCATATCCAAGATACTTCTTGCTTCCTTCACAACAACATTCGGGTGAGCAAAAGAACCTTTAAAAAGAAGGTTGTTCCTTCTCCACCATATCTTCTTGGCCACCACAACAAACTCTTGAATGATTTGGCTGTCCATGGTCTGAAATAAGGCTTCAAGTAGTTGGAGCATAGACATGTATGGGAGGTGGCATTTCTGTAATCTTTTTGAGCACTGGCTCCAAACATCTCTAGCTGATTCACACCTCCATATAGCATGAACTAAGTCTTCTTCCTCCAGGTTGCAGATAGGGCAGAGGAGGTTTTCAACTATTCTCTTCTTAAAGAGATTTGATTGGGTTGGAAGGGCGGCAGGATCTCCAAAGGAAAACTTTATCTCCAGGCTGCACTTTTAACTGGCATAGATGCTGCCAAACTGCTTTGAATGAACAACTGCTTGAAGCTTGACTTGAGGCATGGAGACTTCTCTCTAGTTCCTTGTGGTAGGCACTTCTTACTGAAAAGTCACCATCTTTTGTGCCTTGCCAAACGAGTCTGTCTTTGCTGTTGAGTGAGCTTATGGAGTTTTAATTATGATTTCAACTTCTCTATGATTAAAAATCTGCTGCATCAGGGCACTTTCCCATTGCTTAGTGATAGGATCAATTAAATTAGAGACTGCTGCATTATTCTCCAGCACACTAACATTACTTTGGACCCTACTAGGATTTGGATAGAGTATCCATTTATCCTTTCGGATCTGCACTTGACTCTCATTCCCTATCCTCCAATAGGAACCTGCCTCAACCAAAGGTCTAGCTGTAAGGAAACTTTTCTAGACATAAGAAGGTTTCGAGCCTAGTTTTGCTTCTTGAAAGGTGGAACTTGGGTAATACTTTGCCTTCATCGCCTGAGTAGCCAGAGAATTTGGATGTTGGATCAGACTCCAACATTGTTTGGCTAGCATTGCTTTGTTGAAAGCCTCAAGATCTCTAAAGCCCATCCCCCCTTCAGATTTGGCTTTTCCCATCTTATCCCATGATATCCAATGGATTTTGTGTTCATTGCTTTGCTGCCCCCACCAAAAGCTGTTGATGACACTATTTGTCTTTGAGCAGGGATTTGGGAAGTTTGAAAATAGACATTGTGTAGGTTGGTAGTGCTTGGAGCACAGCTTTTATTAAGACCTCCTTCCTAGCTTCAGACAACAATTTTACCCTGTGATTACTGATTTTTGATCTGATGTTGTCCAAGATGCCTTTAAAAGTCTTGCATTTGAGCCTTCCAACCATTGAGGGCAAACCTAAATATTTCTCATAAGACATGCCATGTCTCACCCCCGCAATGGATGAGATATATTGATGTGTGACCCTTGCTGTATTCTTACTAAAAATGATGGAAGTTTTCTCTAGATTAAGCCTTTGATTCGAGGTTAATTCATAAGTTCTCAATAATCCACAAAGTCTGCCACATTCAATGGCATTAGCCTTACAAAAAAGGAGGCAATCATCAGCAAAAAAGAGGTGGGATATTAAGATTTGGCCTTTTGCAATAGGAACCCCATGGATCAATCCCTTCCATTCAGCTTTACTAAGAAGGCAACTAAGGGCCTCAACACATATGATAAAAAGATAAGGTGAAAGGGGATCACCTTGTCTTATGCCTCTAGTTGGATGAAAGGGGTCTTGAGGAAGTCCATTAACTAGAAGAGCATATGATACTGTCTCAATGTATCCATTAACTCTGATAAAGCTCCACTCTAGCTTGTCGTATGCCTTGCTCATGTCTAGTTTCAGTGCCATGTAACCCTCTTTGCCTATCATTTTAGACTTCATCGTATGCAAGACTTCAAAGGCCACTATCACATTGTCAGAAATTAGTCTATTAGGGACAAAAGCAAACTGAGAACTAGATATGATGAGAGGCACGATAGGCTGAAGTCTGTTAGCTACTACTTTAAAAATGAGCTTATACATAACATTACACAGGGATATGGGTCTGAATTCTGTAACTTTAGTGGGGTTATTTTTCTTAGGAATGAAAGTGTTATTTACATCAGAAAGGTTATCATTTGAATTCAGCACCTGCAAGATAGCTTCACAGACCTGTTTACCAATGAGAGGTCATTGTTTATGATAAAAGGTAGCAGTGAAGCCATTTGGGCCAGGAGAGCTGAGGCCCTCCATTTGAAAAAGAGCCTCTTCAATCTCTTGTTGGGTGTAGAGTCTTGTGAGAGTGTCATTCATTTCTTCTGTAACTTGAGGCTCCATAGATTCCAAACATGCAGATATGTTTTCAGGTGAGGAGGTGGAGAATAATGCTTTATAATAACCTTGGAAGAGAGAACTAATGCTCTCTTTGAAGTGCATGACTTCCTGCCCATAAGCTTCTTCATCATGTTGTTTTTCTTCTAAGGGAAGCACATTAGTGAAAAGACTTGGTGTTTTAGTCACCCTCTCTCAGCCACCTCTGCTTAGCTCGCTGCTGCCATATGAGATTATCTTCCTTTAATTGTCTGTTTATAGCCCTTTGGACCTGCTTGATTTGTTCATTAAGGTGGCCTTTGTTCTCTTTTTGAAGTTCAGTCAAGAGAGCCATATTCTCTGACATCTCTTGTTTGGAATTGCCCCACATTCGTTTATTCCACTTCAAGAGCTTCTGTTTGCACTGGTTAAGGCCTTCATTAATAGCATGCAGTTTATTCTTAGACTCTTTATGGCTCAGCCAGGCTTCCTCCACCAAGTTTTGATAATCCTCCCTTAGAGCCTAGTTTGCTTCAAACTAAAAGGCTTGTCCTTCCTATTCCTATAAGACTGACTCCCCTCAATGGTGACCAGCAGGGGCAGTGGTTTGAGCTCAAGGCTGGGAGAGTAAATACTCTTGAGTTAGGGAAGGACTCAGTCCATGTGGCATTGCAAAAGGTTCTGTCCAGCCTTTCTTTGGTAAAAGCTCCCCCATATCTTTCATTAGTCCAAGTGAATTTGTTGCTTATAGAACCCATGTCACAAAGTTTAGAGGCCTTAACAACAACTCTAAATGCCTCAATCTGAGTACTAGGTCTCAAGGCCCCTCCCAATTTCTCTCCATAGTTGAGTATCTCATTAAAATCACCAACACACCCACCCTTTGGTTCTTTCTGGTTTAATTGAAGTAGTTGCCAACTTTCCTTCCTTTTTGTGGTAATGGGATTTCCATAGAACCCAGTCAGCAGCCACTCCTTACCCTCTTCAGCCCTCTTCACCATTAGAGAAATGTGGTATTGAGTGTATGTGTGCACTACAGCTTCCATGTCTTCTTTCCATAGGCAAGCAAGCCCACCACTTAGTCCTTTACAATCAATGACAAAACTATTATCTAAGTTCAAACATTTTTTTAGGCTTTCAATTTTGGTTCTCTTACACTTTGTTTCCGTTAGGAAAACAAAGGATGGAGACTTTTTAAGCACCAATTGGTGCAAATCATGAACTGTCTGGGGGTTTCCAAGCCCTCGACAGTTCCAACTGAGGCAACTCATTTATCTTGGTGGGGTTGTTCCACAACCTCCATCATATCAGAATGAGAGGAAACAAAGTTGTCATCTTCCTCAACTTTGATTTTCCTTGTTGTGTTCAGGCCTTCATTAGCCAACAAATGCCTTCTATCTCTCTTGTTACCTGTATGTAAGCCTGAACTAGACCCCACACCCAAGGAGCACCTCTCTAGGCTAATGGTTCACTAGTTGTGTGTCCTTTATACAATAGGAATATGACATGTTTTGGTTGCATACTATCATATTTAATAAAGAAAGAGAATGAAAGAATACCAAAACTTATGCGGAGGATGGCAAGGTGCCATTATTATCAATATGAGAGAATTATGTTCTGGGGTAGTTGAAAATAGCCACTGTGGTAACTTTTATCAAGTGACGCCTTTCTCAAATGTCTCAAATGCCTGAAACCTGTGTTGTTGAGACTAAGTTGGATGGCCAAGCAGCTCTAGATCAAGGTCTCTAGACTTTACTACTTGATAAGATAGATAAATTAAGTATAAGGAAATATTCACTGCAGAGATTTGAAAGAATTGTTTCCCACACTTTTATTGATATGAAAACAGCAACATATATACACAGATTCTAGAATTCTACTTTAGGAATGACATAGACGTGTTAACTAGAATTATGCTACGGTTATAATGTACAGCTATGAGAATAAAAAGTGCTGCTGTTATAGAAAATGTACACCACGATTTCAGCCTAGATATGCTCTGTTGTGTCTTGAACTTGATTCATACAATCTTTCTTTACATTAAGATGGTGATGGACAGAGCTCTCTACAATGGGTGTCGAAATGCATGTAGAGGGTGAATTTTTTTTCATTAGATGTAAAATTTCGATGCGGAAAAAGCCCACATTTTGTGTTTTTTTAAATAAATGAAAATAAAATACGACTCAACTCACAACAAAGTGTAGTTTGTTGAGAAAAAAAAAATTACCAAAACTTATGCTCCAACTCAGTAGGAAAGAAAACGACATAGATTTCACTGCTGTTGAAGCCATTCCTGTATGGCAGAGCGAAGAACATGGTTTGTGACAAGATTGCAATGTTGAAGCTTCAAATTTGTCATTGGTGATGGGGTGTAAATACAAATATAAATAATAAGTGACGTGTGGATCTTATCTCCTTTTGCTTATAACTCTCCCTTATTAAAGCCTTCTCTTTATTTCTCGAGCAGGTAGAATGGGTCAAAGACCACCAAGATGTTACCGCCAGATTAAAATAAGCCATATTGCCTTTTTGGAGTGGAGCGTGTAAAGAGGTGCAAGCTGGTCAGACCCAACGGCAAGATCTTCCTTTTTTGGAGATTGTAGTATTCTATTTGGATTACTAGAGTATGAGTCATTTTTTTATATTACATTTTGAAAATTAGATAATTTCATTGTATTTAAGAAATTTATAGTTTATGTATAAATTGGAAAATGATTTGTTTAGGCCTTACTTATTTTTAGTTGTTTATTTTTTCCTGATAGCAAAAGGAAGATGTCTATAATATTTTTTATTAGTATAGAAAGAGTTTTTTTAAAATTTTTTTTTTAAGTTCAGAAAGAGGTGAAATAAATAAAATTATTTCTGTTTGTGGGTGCCTATTTTTGTACATTTTAAAATTTTGTGGATGATATATTGTAAATTTAAATTGCTCAATTACCAATATTTATAAGTGCCGATAATATAATCTCTAAAAGTCGGTAATTTAAAGTGCTGAGACTGTAATTTATTGACATTTGTAAAAGTCGGTAAAATAAACCACCTCGGTTGGTGGGTGCCTATTTTGATGTTGACAAAATAACTACCCACTTATTGGCATTTGTAAACTTCGATAACAATCTTCAAAATGCCAATACCAAAATAATTTATCGGCGCTTATAGATGTCAGTAAATAAAGAATGATTACCGGCATTCGTACGCGTCGATAATACTATCTACAAAATGCAAGTACCAAAATAATTTACCCACGTTTGTAGACGTCAGTAAAATAAAAAATGATTACCGAAATTTGTAAGAGCCGGCAACACAATCCACAAAATGACGGGTGCAACAAAAATTATTGACACTTATAGACGTCATGGTGAAAAAAAAAAACGTTGGGAAGGATCTGGTCGATTGCCGGCATTTGAACACATCGGCAACATGATAAACAAAACATTGGTAACCAAAAATGAGATGGTGGTGTTTACATAAACGCCAGGAAATAATATTCCCGACCCTCAAGTGCCGGTGCTTGCGTTGTGTCGGTAAACAAACGCCGGTAATGGTTTTACCGGCATTTATTGTCAAATTGCCAGCGATTATGGGATGCCAACAAATTACCCTTTTTTTATAATGATGATGCTGACTTGACAAATTCCACATTGATAGTGCTAAAATATCTTAAGAAGGGGAATCAAGGAAAATATGACAGGAAACAATGAAGATTCTTAAGATTTGGACAATATTGTACATGTCTCAATATTTGGCCATAACTTTAGTTACAAATATCAGAATCGCACGATAACTCCAATTCGAAAAGATCTTTTCGGCATGCAAATCATGTCACCACAGTATGCCTGTTCCTCCCTGTTTAGAGCTCATAATCATTTTTTTGCTTCAAATCGTCAACTTAAGTTATTTTTTATTTTTGATAGAAATATTTTGATTTTATTTTTAGAGATGATTTTGAGTTCGACTCAGGTCAAATTTTTGGCAAAATTCTTATTTTATTATGCATTTTATCTTTATGCAATAATTGAGATTTTGCCTTTTCTTCATAAATTCGGACTTCCTTAGTACATTGAACCTGACTTGTGGGTTTCAAAACTCAGTTTCAAGTTTTATCAATAAACATTGCTCTCAGAATTTTTTTTTCTGTTTTGCATTTTTTTCTCAGTTTCAGTCCTTAGAATCTGTTGATTAACTTGCCTTTATAATAATTTTAATTGAATCCAATGTCAAAACCTTAGTGTTCAGATAGTAACTTTATGAGATCCAAATCCCACTTGTTGAATGCAAAATGGGACAAGCAAGGGCATTTAGGATATATATATATATGGTATGTGCATTCTTTTTCTCCTAATTGGATCAAGCCTCTTTGGCCTCAAGTGAGAGAGAAAGATAGAGATACCAAGTATGCCCTACAATATTTGTACTCATTAATTTAATGATGTCTAGAATATTTATATGGTTAGAATAAATATTGTGGTGCTTAATTCATGTGTCCATTTTTCTCCCAATCGAGACTCAAATTTTATAAAAATCTTAAGGAGATATTTTACCCGCTTAAGAAGTATGGGCAAGAATTTTAATTCTTTTGTTTGGTAACTATACATGATTTATTAATTGAAATCAGATTAACACACCTAACTCAAGGCCCTCTTTATTTTTCTTGAAAAACAATCTTACCCGTTTATTTGAAACATAAACGATCACAAATATAGATACAACAGTTAAAAACTACAGCCAAAGGCCTGTGACCTGGTTGGCATAACCCCGACCTCCAAAATGGAGGCCTGGAGTTCGAAATCCCCTCTCCCAAATAATAATAATAAAAAAAGCAGTTAAAAACTACAAAGAAAAACGAGGAT
The DNA here is from genome assembly GCA_022457165.1 of Juglans mandshurica. Lineage (NCBI taxonomy): Eukaryota > Viridiplantae > Streptophyta > Magnoliopsida > Fagales > Juglandaceae > Juglans > Juglans mandshurica. Next base: position 16,169,545 of record CM039634.1, read on the forward strand.
ATTGAAACCTTATAATAGCCGCCAAAGCACCAAATTATGCATACTAACACGTACAAGGCAACAATGAGATATGGGTGATCTTTATTCATCATTATAAGCATGCAATTGTTTACGTTATCATATTGTATTTGGGCCAAAACTCAGCTTCAAATTGTTTACGTTAACTATAATCCCAATTCTCAATGCTCTCAAAGGTTGCATTGGGCCGATAATTATTAGCACTGCCCTCCCAAAGTCCCGTCCTGCATGCATGCCCCTCATCCTCCCTCAATCATAATTCCTTCCTCCATCCTAGCAGCAAATCTTTGTGTCTTTTTTTTTTTTTTTTTTTTTTTATATATTCTATTCTCATCTGTAGGTTTTGAAGTTGAATATGTCTTCCTTATGCTGTTTTTCTCCCTCAATTAATTTCTAAGTGCAAATTGGCACTTTCTTTTGCTGAAAATTAACTTAATCTGTTTGACAATTAGGTTTTAAACCTTGCTTGGTAATCCTTAACCTAGTTAGTGCTTCCATAAGGTCGTTATAAGCATTTGGACCGAACCTAGCTAATAAGTAATGCCTTAGTAAAGGTATCCCAGTTTTGCATTTGACCACTATCTCCATATCTTGGAACTAAATTAATGCCCTTCCCTCTTGTGAAAGGAGGCTAATCGTACTTTGTGATGTGGGATAGTGTTATGAAAAAGAAAAAAATGATTGGCCTTGTAAATCCAACCTACAAAGTCATCTCCATGAAAGAGTGGGAAGTCGAGCCTCACGATCCTTGGTTGAATCTCACCCATTTGTGTATTTTGCAGGTGCTACTGCTATTGATGTAGATGGGGCTGCTACTGCTGCTGAATTGGTTGTTGAGGATAGGTTTGTTGCTACTGTTGCAGTTGCAGGTTTCCAGATTCGTCTCTTAATGGGGCCCCATCAGAAGATTCGGCATTGGGGCTGCTACTAGGGTTTCTTTTATGCATTTCCATAGTGAGGATGGCCAGTTCTTGTACTACGGCCTTATTTTGTCTCTTGAGAGTTGTCATCTCGTTGTCCATGTGAGAGAACCAGCATCATTAGACTTTTTTAATTCTTGGTATTGGGAATCAGTTGCCTTTTTTAGGACATTGAGCCCATCTTGTAGCTGATTCAACCTAGTTCCTTCTGCCATTCTTCTTCACGAGAACATGTCTTTGATACCACTTTATAACACACTTATTTGGATGCACACACAGATAAGCTGACTTCGAGAAGAGCACCTCCAGAAAGGAAACGAGATAAAAGAGGAAATTTAGGTTTTGATTACTTTTCAGGTGCCTTACATTTTCCCTCTTGCGTTACATATACTCAAGAGAGCTAAAAGAGCTCATGTGCCTGCTACTGGACTCAAATAAAAGAGACTGGTCTAAAGACAGGAAGTACAAAAAACAAGTAAATGGATAATAGCCCAGGAACAACGCTGCGGCCCACAACTGACTCCAACTAACTGACCTCGAACTAATTGACATTGGGCCTAGCCCTTACAACTGACCCATCCCACGACAAACTCACCAACTCCAAGCTTCAGTTCAACACTCGAACATTTCACTTAACCGAACACTTCACTACAAACTTCACATACGTGCACCTAGGGCTCGATCTCATCTTCTTCCTCACAGCCTCCTTTCATCGTCTGTGCCGCCTGTCTAGGGTTCCAGCTATGCCGTGTTACAGAAATTGTATCTCTTGCAGCCCAGATGTTTATATATATATATAAGAGAAGTGTGATTCCAATGGAACTAATAAAGAAAGAAAATTCAGTATTCTTTCGCAGTCCATAAGATCATTGAGAAAACGAGGACGGTTCAATTCATGTAATTTGCAAGATAGTGTTTGATGGGCCCGCATATCAATCTTATATAGTTTTTTAGGATCAAGTATAAAGACAGTATCTGGGTTTTGGTGATCCTTTGGACGAATATATATCTTTCTGCACCTAAGTTTTTCGATTCTATTATTTCACTCCTCTTGTTACATTATAATTTTATCAATTACGGCACCACGTCATATTTCAACCAATTATTTAATGAAAATCTCATATTTCAACCAGATTTCAATCAAATATTTCGAAATCTGGTGGCAGCCATAGCTGTGAAAACAGCAAATTGTAGATCGATCTCTGAGTCATGTATACCTAATTTCTAATGCCACTAAGAGCGCCATCTTCGGATATCGGAAAAATAAAGTATACTATTTAATTACGTCAGTTGGCGTGAAAATCTCTACAATTAGTCAGCCCCAATTTCCTTTGTTTTTTTCTTCCAAGCTGTGCCCATAGTTAGCCTTAGGATGTGAAACTTTGCATAAGTACGCTATCAATTGATTTGTGGTTTCACGAAGCACTGGGCTAGGCAAATTGATGGTTTTATTCTTCTTAAATTATATGCTAAACTAATCGACATGAAGATATGTATCGATCATGTGCTACTAATTAATGGCTTACTTTTTAATGTCAAGTAGGTCAACGATTAATCCTAGAAACCACAAGTTTATTGTAATCCGGTCGATAATCTGATTACAATTCGTGATCATGAACACGTCCTTTTTAAGATTACGTTCGTATAAACAAACATACACAGCATAATAAAGATCATCTACATCTCAAGATACAATTATTTTGAAAGGCAAAAAAGAAAAAAAAAATAACAATACATAATAACAATGACGAAGGAAACGAATCTATTCCAGCATGCTAGATGATCAGTACCAGGGCCATTGAAGTCCATTCACCCAACAGACATTGCAACCAGGTGGATATTCGACATAAGCCCCATGACAAAATCCCATCCGAGGTTGGTAACAATAAGGTGGTACTTTGCATACACAAGCTGGAGGTGGATTTTTGTTTTCATCTTCTTTTTTCTTCTCGGGCGCTTTCTGCACTACCTTTTCCACGGTTATTAAGCTAGTTTGGCCAACCTTCTTCCTCAAATATTCTATCAAGCAAGCTGCATCAACGTCATCTCCAACCACCACCAGTAGATTTGGGTTTTGCCCATCTAATGCCACTGAGGTAACCCCTATAAATATGTTATATATATCACAAGATTGAAACTTTATAACAAAGACAAAAAGAATCAGAATACTAACTAAGCAATTGGAAGATCAACTTTATTTAACGAACAATATTCGAGTATGAGCCATACCATCTGCTGTAGCAGCCAGGGCCAAGGCTTTGGACCGACGTTCCTTACATACCTCAATAACGATCTTTTGCTGCACGTGATTTGAGCATAGAACACGTAGATATAGTCATGCATGTTGGCATACCATTCATACAAGAACTGACCAACACTAGATCAAGATGGCTTACCTTCATGATAAGCGGAAATGTTTGTCGATAATAGCTGGATCTTTTAGGAGTTGGCGGCTCGGGGATACAAATGTTTTGGTTTTACAAGAAGCGGACGATCGAAGAATATAAGAACCTCGATCGAGCTATCACTTCTTTTTATAGTCATGAGCAGTTCTTAGTTCTTACCCACTGGTCTTCCAAATGCATGCTACTGAACCAGCCTTGATTTCATAATTAGGCTGGAGATCCACTTTTTACGGGTTCAAATTAGACTACCATATAACAAGTATATATCCACGAAGTGTTCTGCAATATCAGTATCATGATCACATGTTTAGACTAGTTAATTAATTATTACTGGCTGAAATAACTGATGATCATGAGTTCTGAAAGAGTAAAAATCTTGTTTTGCGATATATGTTTCCATATCTCCGAACATTTTCTTTCATAGTCCATTGTTTGTCGATGTAAAATTATTATTTTATCAAAAACTTTTCAATAAATTATTTTAAAAGAAAAAAAATGTTTTTCTTGTGTTTGGCTGTCATTGAAAAATATTTTCTTGACAATATTTATTATTATTTGGTGTGTATAATCCTTAGGTATTTATAAATAGAATCAAATATTTAAAATTTTTGATTCTATTTAATATTCAGATAGTATTTAATATTCAAATACTACATTATAAAAAATATATATATATATTATGTATATAATATATATGCTGTCTTATGACCTTTATGTACAAATCTATACAAACTTATAACAAACATAATTTTCAAGACTTCGTGTCTTATTTAAGAATAGATATGTTTCTACGTACTATTTTTGTTGACTTTCAAGTCTTGTTAAGAATAGATCCGTTTCTTCTGGCAAAAAAAAAAAAAAAAAAATAATAGTTTCTACTGTTTTTGTTTATAATATTAAATTACTCCTACATGCAGAAACGGTAACGCTTTGTGTGTTTGGAAGATCGATGACCGTCCTAGCTAGCTAGCTAGCTAGAAGAAACTAATTAAATAAAAATATTCTAAATTGCTTTCCTTGTAATTTCCTTCTGCTGCCCGCGGTATGTAATGTAAAGATTAATTTATTTAAAGTCTATAGAAGCTTTGAAAAATCAATAGAGATTTGTATTTTTTTAATCAAAGATATATGTATTAAACTTAGATGATCACTAATTAATCGCTTTTCCCAAAAGATGTATTAAATATTTGCCACATGAGTTTTCAGATCTAATGATCATAGTTTTAATTGGTGATGCAAATTATCAAAACCCGGACGCAGTTTAATTAAGATGTTAAAAAAAACAGTATGATAGGTCGAAGGACATAAAATTTGAGTTGGTATATATAAAGAATATCTTTATCCCATAGTCCAACTCATCAGCTTTTTATTCGAGGTTACAATAAGCCTACCCCCACCATATTATAAATCTTAAAATTTAAAAGAAAAAGCATAGAACAGTGATGAGTGGCTGGCAGCAACCTCCAGCGCTGGATATATGCACCAGATCAGCACCTCGCTAGGAGGCATCGAAACTGCCAAATTTAGCTCTTTCGTAGTGGTGCCGGATTATGCCTGAATCATCTAGATTAATTGTCCGGAACCGACGCTGCTAGACCTGACTATATCTAGGCCTCATCCGATAGGTTCCGGACAAATTCGGCTGGTTCAAACAAAGCTATGTTCGAATTCGGTGTTGCATGATTTGCAGCCGCCTCTCATCAGGGTGGCAGCTGGAGCGCTGATCGGAGCCAATCTTGGAATTAATTAGGATTTCTAGTATTTTTTGGTGCTTACTTCCTATTTTAGCATTTTAGTAATAATCTTGTACTATATATATATATATATATATATATATATATATATATATAGTCAAATTTGTTTCAATAACTGTAGAACTTATAGGTGACTGTACGTCACTACAAGAAAAACGGACTTTTGCGATTAATTTATTGCGACTAAAAGACTTCTTGCAACCAATTTTAGTTACAAATAATCATTTCGCTAGAATTAACTGGTCGCAAATAAGCAGTTTTCTTGTAGTACATGATTGAAGGGTAACCAACTCTCGACTAAAGGTGCTGATCCCTCTTAATATATACGTACAATAATTGTGGTTCAGCTTTTGGTTTTCTTTATTCCAATGGTTTCATATTATTGCCATCGACAAACCAAGGTCAAGTTGTTTTATATATCCAAGTCTTTCATTCACATGGTTTCTCTTTAAATCAATGTATATAGGTCATCTTTGGATATATATGTATATATGTGTGTGTGAAAACTTCTTGAGATTTATGTAATCTTGAGAGATTCTTATGTCTTTTTTTCCTTGTTTGACGTATAATAAAAGTGGTGAAATTCAGAAAATAATTTTTTTTTGGGGGGGACTTGAAAATGATTGCGGAATCCTATAGTGAAGAGTGTAACGTCTAAGCTATGTTATATTATAGTATGGATAGAGTTTTCTTCCAATTGCGGAATCCTCGGTTTGAGGAAGTTTCCTACAGCTAGGCTATCATTAATTTGTCATATGACCCTTAAGCATATGAGAAACAATTTGTATTTTTATTTTATTTTATTTTATTTTTTAATGAAGAGACCCGTGAAGATTTTTAAATTAACATGTTATTACTTGTGCAATATATATATATATATATATATATATATATATAAATATATATACTTGTCATTTTAATATATATTACGGATATTATTGGTGAAAGTTTCATCCAACTAAGTTTGGTGGAAAACTCTCTATACCATTTTAATATGAGTAATGCTACATACAATCATGAAGTATGCAAATATCGTGCAGTCACTTTGAAAAAAAATGAGATCCATTATTAAAAAATTAATTTTTTTCTTGTGGGTCCCATATTTTTTTTTCAAAGTGATTATGTGACGCTTGTACACTCACAACTGCAACTATCATTTCTTTTGAAAAATATATCTTTCTTTCTTTCTTGCTTTTTTAAAGCTAGCTAGTCTTTTATTTTTATTTGGATTTTTCCAATTATACAATTTGTCACTTTCCCTTTTAGAAGGAAATTCAATATAAACAAAAAGAAAAAGTATGAAACATATATTATTATATTTCTAAGTCAATTTGTGGAAATTATTATATTTCTCGCTCGCTCTCTCCCTTTGCTCTCTATAGCAACCCCTCCCTCCCTCCTCCCCCCTCCCTATTCTCTCTAGTTTTTTCTTTTATTTTTTCTGGTTTTGTGTTTTTTTCTCTCAAAGTAGGGCGAAATGCTGATATGTTATTCTCTAGAGCCCGGCGACTACCACGTGCCTCACTGCAAGATTCCCAAGGCGTCGATCCTTCATACAGGTCAAGAATCCCGTCGAACATAGCAGCGTGTAAGCCACACGCGCGGTCCAAAGTGTGCTTGTGACATCCACGCGCCACCACAAGGGGAACTCTACCACTGCCATGCACGGCAGTTCTGGGACCAGGGCCATCAGTTTTTTTAGACTCTACTGTCCGCTGTACTTCCAGGGTGGCGTGTCCCTCTCGCGCCACCACATTCCTTATGTTTGCTTTTTATTTCCTCTAAAGTTGAAAATGCGGATCTACAGTTTTTCAAGCTATATTTCGCTATTTTCCCTTGTATCATTTACGTTTTTTGTTATTTCATTTATTTTAGGTTAATAATAAAAAAGAAATAGTCTCTTGGACATTTTGTCCATAGAATTTAAGTCCTCTCCTCCTCTTGAGGGTGGGGTTTGAAATCTCTGCTTTAGGCAGAGTGTGGTCTCTCAGACAGTTTGTCTGTAGAGAGTTCTAGAAGTTAAGACCATACCAGTCATAAAGGAATTTGTGCACTGGTGGAGCCTCAACCATGAGTAATTGGCTTATAATCTGGGTTTTTCCCTGTATGTATCAGTCACAGCTATAACTTCGCTTTCATGAATGAATGCAGTCTGTTTCCCATAAAAAAATGATATATAGAGGAACATGAAGATTACAAATTTGGGGTTTAAAGCATGAAGCTCTAGCAATATCCTAAATATACAAAATTAATAAAAAGGATCAAGAACATGCAAATTACTATTCACTAATATGGAGATTTTATTTGTTATATTTCTAACATTTCCTACAATTTTTATTATGCTTTATATGTTCGTTTTGGTCTTTCAACCCGATTTAAAGCAAGAAACACTAGATCTAATATTATTGAAAGTGGTTAATAAAGGTTCAATTCGGCTTAATATACTAAATTCTTAGAGACAGAGACTCCTCCTCTCTAGAAACCCCTCAGATCAGAAACGGGGCAGGGGGAGGAGCTTCAGCTCCTCTCTCCCTCTTCCCTCACTCATATCTCCTTCCTCTCATCTCTAGTTTTCTCATTTCTATTTCATTTTTGGGTGTTTTCAGGGTTAAATATGGAGGAAGGTTGATCTGCTGCTCTCTGGCCCCACCGCAAGCTTCCCAAGGTGCTAACGAGCGAAGAAGTTCGCCAAATGGAGCAGCGCGTGAGCCACATGCATGGCCCAATGAGAGCATGTGTTTTCCATGCGCCACCACTCAGGGAGCCTTTCTACCTCCACGCATGGCCTTTCTGTGTCCAAAACCACCTGCTACTTTAGACCTGACCGTCTGCCATACCCCCAAGGTTGCGCGTGACTCTCACACGCCATCACAGCCGCTGTTTGTGTTATTTTTGTTTTTCTCTAAGGTTGAAAACACAGTCTCTTGGACTTTCGTCCGTAGAGTGTGTCATCAACTCTGTCTTAGACGGAGTGTGGGGTTTGGTCTGCTCTACTTCGTCGTAGACGTAGTATGGGATTTGATTAACTCTGTTTTGGTTAGAGTTGTGCTGTCTCTTAGGCTTTAATTTGTAGAGGTTTGCAGCATTGGACTAATCCATGTCAGTCATGGGTGCGTATTGGGAAGCTATTAATGTTGTAGTTGACTTGTAATGTATATTTCAGATCCAGTTTGTAATATCAGTTATTAATGAATGCAATATGTTTTTTTTTTCCTAAAAAAAAAGGCTTAATATAATAATCTGGATGTACAAGCTTTTGAAGCTGCAACCTTACATTAAAATTGATCAGTTCGAAGTTCATGCCTTTGTAAGGCTATATTTCTAGAAAACAATTCTTCACATCATCATCATCATCATTATTATTATTTTGATAAATGTACATGGCTAAATATTAAAATAATTCTCGTGGTGTGGTTTGTCCAGTGGTGGAGCTAGGATTATCTTTTAATATTGGGTACAACAGTGAGAGTAATGAGAGTTTTCTCTTAAGGGTGGGGTTGTGGGCGCTTTACTTTGACAAATCATCTGTCTCTTAGACAAAAGTCTTAAGGGTTTAGTAACTTTGCAGAGGAAATTACAAGATTGTGGAAGGGGCAATCATTGACTGAAGAAGCAAGAGATCATTCTTCAGGAAGAGGCCACTGTCAATATCTCAAATATTAAAGGTCAAGATTGTCTACTTGCTTTGATCATCGATGATGAAACTGTTAATATGGAGGCATTCAGATCAACTCTAGCAAAAGTCTAAAACTTAGATGGATGGATAACTTTCTGTGAAGTTGGCGAAAACAGATTCCTAGTGGAGTTTCAAAATCTCTCTAACAAAGAGAAAGTCATGCATGGCAGACCTTGGTCGTTCAATAGATACATGGTCAGTCTCCAGGATTTTGAAGGCAATCTGTTAACTAATGAAGTTAAATTCAAGTCAGAACCTTTTTGGGTACAGTTACATAATCTTCCATTTGCTACAATTACAGAGGAATTGGGTAAGCTTATTGGATCAAGCATGGGTAAGGTTGTTAAAAATGGAGGTTGATCAGGAAGGACTCGAGTGGGGAAAAGTTTTGAGAATTAGAGTACAAGTTGATATATCAAAGCCTTTAATTCGTGGACATTTACTAAACATTGGTGGTAAGTAGATATGGATTGATTTTAAGTATGAAGGGTTGCCAAATTTATGTTTCAAATGTGGTATTTTGTACCACAAGGATAGGAAATGCCCCAAACAGAATTTGGGAACCCAAGCTCAAGAACAATATGGCCAATGGATGAGTGATATGTCAGCCATCCCTTTGAGCACTATGACTATGGTGGTATATCAGACTCATTAAGTCAAGCTTCCTCCAGGCTAGGGAGATTAGATGATGAAGATAGCAGAAGCAAAAATAGAAGAAGGAAAGGATACTCAATTTGAAAAAGATAAGGCGCAATCAAAGGATAATGGAGGAGAAAATCAGGCATTTCCTATAGCCAATTCCCAAACTAACAAATCCCAAGTCATAGTGAGGGTAGACTTGCCTTACATAGTTGATAGTGCTCAAATTCAAGTAAGGAAACTTTTTCCCACTCTTAATACGCACGATACTGTTGATAAGGGAGTTGTGGAGGATATTCCTTTCCTTATGGGCCTATAAGTTAGAGATTCTTACTCTAGTCCCATTCCTAGAAAACCTTCCTTAAATATCCATGCTGAAAGAATCAATTCTTTATCCCCACCAAAACATATTTCTTCTCCTAAAAAACCTAATAGAGTATCCACGTGGAAGAGAAAAGCAGGAGGCAGTTCTAATACTCTAGTTGTAATGCCTAAACTGTTTACAAATGCCCCAATTGAGAAGTGTAAGAGAAGAGATCCTTGGCTGAAAATTCTGAGAACTTGATGAATATGCCTATTTGGAAGGGAAAAAAAAAACCCAGCTCACCCCTGCAAGGAGCCTAACTCAGATTGAATTGGTGGAGGTTGTTTTGCAGCCCCACCATCAACAATGAATTGCCTAAGTCGGAACTGTTGGGGGTTGGGGAACTCTAGGACACCTAATGAGCTTCACCTGATGGTGAAAATAGAGAGCCCACAGTTGGAGTTCCTCATTGAGACTAAACATTGCAGATAAAAATTGGAACTGATAAAAAATAAACTTGATTTTGATAGTAGCTTTGTTGATAACAATAGAGGATGGTGTGGGGGATTAGCTCTACTATGGAACCTTAGGTTGTGGAAATGGATTCTTTCACTAATCGGCACATTTCAACATGGACCGCCTTTCCTGCAGAGGGTGGGAAATGACTTTTGACATGATTCTATGGAAACCCAGCTACCACAAAAAGAAAGGAAAGTTGGAATCTACTTCAAGCACTAAAGTCTCAAGTGGGTATACCTTGGTTATGTGCAGGAGAATTTAATGAAATCCTCAAACAAAATGAGAAATTTGGTGTGACGCCCTTGACCCCCACATGTGATTTGGCGGTAGTCACGACGCCAGGGTGCTGGCCGCGCGGGTCACACACCCTATGACCAAAGTGGAAGCATGAGTGTGCAAGCATGGAAAGTATAGGTGTGCAGTTAAAAAGGCAATCTTAAATACTAAAAGTACCAAAAACTAAATTACATCACCCAGCAAAATAAACCATAGTCACCAAAACTCCTAAACACCGACATAAAAGTTAATGCAGTCATCCAACTAAATTAAAGGAAAGATCATATCATGCTACCAAAAGGGAAAAGGTCCCCAAATCTTCACTCCTCAGGCGGAGCCAATTTTCCAAGCTCATAATCATCCTCAACATAAAAGTCTATGGAGATACCACAGTGAGATTTCACATTCTTAGAAAGTAAAGCCATAGAATAACACCACAAATATACAAACATGGAAAAATATGGACATATCACAACAATGGAAATTTTGAGATTTTCAGCACTACCAAAATTGCACAAAACCAATTTCCTTCTCAAAATTTACAGAGAAGGTCACACTCAAAATCACATATTTTTTTTTTTTGTTTTTTGAAAAGCCACCATTTATTTAATTAAGGTATGCACCCTGGTCTCTCCTAGGGACTATCCGCACACTCTGGCTCCCATCGTCACACCACGGGTAATGACTGCATGTGACTTTGTAATGAGCAATGCCCATGTAACACTCTGTATTTTAGTGTATTTTTAATGAAGGAATTATTTTTATTGATTCAAAATTTATTCTATTGTTTTAAAATTATTGGATTTTTAATTGGGTTATTTTTATGATTTTTAGTTTACGAAACTTATTTTTGAAGTGCTTTCTTTAAATTAATTATTGTTATGCGTTTAAATTTTTTCTCAAATTAAATTAACTTATTGTTGGGTTTAATTATTTATCTTCATTTTAATCACTGCGTTTGAATTATTTTATTTCACTTGCTATTTTAAAATCGTTTCTGTTGGATCATTTTTGTGACTCAAGATGTGAGGATTGGACCTCATTTCTTTCCCTACATTTTTCTCTTTCCTCTTTTCTTTTTCTTCCTTTTTTCTTTTCTTTTTTTCCTTTCTTTCTTTTTTTTTCTTCTCCCCTGGTTTCCTTCCCGCGCGATGCACCTTCTCTCCCTCTCTCCGTCCGTTTCTCGTCTCCCCCAACCCGCCGCCGTGAGCCGGCAGTGATCAACACCGCCCAGTCCACCAGCTCCCCCAGCCACCGGCGACTTCACCCCACCAACCTCAGCCCTCCTCGCGCCGCCATTAGCCCCCACGCACCACACCAAGCTACAGCGTCATCTTCACTCCAGCGCTGCCGTCGCGCCACCTCCGGCCACCATCTTCTCACCACATCATTCTCGCCCTCCAAGCAACCCAACGGACCCAACCCCAGCTCGATCCGTCACCGGTGAAGCACATCCAACTCCATTTCCGTTTTGGATATTTTTGCACTTCAACCACCATTTGTGCCGCCACCCACGGCCAACCCTCACCACTACTAGCTTCACCGACATCCCTAGGCCCTACCCTATCAATCTCGGGTCTTCATTTGCACCCGTTCAAAAGTGGGTATTTGAGACCCACGGCCACAGCGCATTTGGCACTGTTCTGCAGCTACATTTTCACTTCTTGCAAAGAATTCTTGTGAGTATTTGTCAAAGAATTCTTGTGAATTTAATGTATTTTTGCACCAACACATTACACTGTATTTGGACTGTTGATTGGTTTTGCCGGACTGAGTCCGAGAAGTACAGGGGTCGGATGGATTGGTGAATGAAGTTGTTTGATTAGATTTGTTTGGGTTGGTAATTGTTGGTTGTTGATTAGTGTCGGTACATGTACATTGTATAATTTCATGCATGATCATGTATGTAAAGGAAAACTGGGTTTTTCGTGTATTGCATTCACGTTCATGTGCTTATTGAAAACTGGGTTCTCGTGTGTAATGATTTATTGGGTGCGTGTGTATCATGACCCCAAGCCGAGATGGGGCATTATCTCGGTGGAGCTCCTCTGGTCACTCGGGAGCGTAATATACTGAGTGACGTCCCCTGGATTGTCATTGGGCGACAGCGGGATCGGACGAGATGGTCTCGTACCAACTCCATGGTCCTTCTGCTGGCGGGGACTAGAGGACGCTTGGCCACGTACGCGCTGGGCACGGAACTGGGCGTCGCTCGTTGCGTAGAAGATGCTTGGCCACGTACGTGCCGGGCGCGGAACTGGGCATCGCTACGAAGCCAGGGTGTGCGGATGACCCATAGGGGAGATCATGGTGCATATGTTAAAAATCGACTATTTAATTGGGAAAATAGCGTGTGTTGGATTTGTGTATACCATTTTCTGGGAAAATGTGTTATGGATATATTTTGGGCCAATTGGGATTTTGGTGTGTGTTGGAAATATTCATTTTCGAAAAAAATGATATTTTGTGATAAAATGCATATTGCATCATATGCATGCATGTTGGTTGTATTAAATGTGTTTTATTCCTAAGGGTTGTTTGATTTATACTTACCTGCAGTACCGTGTTTGGTAACGTAAATTTTGATGCAGAGGAGGATGAGGGCGAGCCTGAGGAGACGGTTCCGCCCAAGGAGTAATATAGGATCACTTGCTTAGTTATTTTATTTTACTGTATTGTGTTTTATTTTTGGATGATTGTATAACTACTTTTTAAACCTCTACTGATGTTTAGATTTTATTTAAAAATTCTGGTACTTAGTTGACTAATCCACTGCGTTATTTTTTGTATATTGTTGCATGTACACACACTTAACACTTTCGTTGGGATGCGTGACCGTGTTGTCATCATCTAGGCGTCTCGATTCCCATGTTCCCAGTGCTTACGTGACCAGGCATCCTTTAGCCTCTGTCTCATCTGAGCCCATTGTTGCCTAGCGACAACTTAGAAGACGTTACTCAATGTACATACTTTGTGGTTTAGGAGGGAAAGGCACATAGCTTTCGGTATGCATAGCCCCTGTCCGAGTAAAACACAAAATCTAACTTATTTACTAATGAAATCAAATTATAAAATTTAATACTAGCTAATATATTTATACCAAAATATTTTAAAATTAAACAGCTACAACTTAGATTCATTTTGAAAATTAACTTAATCATATTTAGAACTCATATATTTAGTAATTTATCTTCTATCCATAAATATAAATTCTTATATTACAAATAAAATCCCACACATAGCAGATGATAAAAACATGATCAATACATACTCATTCAAGGGCATTTTTGGGAAAGAAAAACTCATATCCTGCATGGCTTTCTGAGAAAAATAGCCTAGGATCTAATACCACGTGACAGGGGCCATGCATACTGAAAGCAATGTGCAGCAGTGGCTTGGGTGGAAATCTACAGTGGCATGAATGGGGCGGTGGCAGATCACGGTGGTGGGGCCCTAAGAGAGAGAGAGAGATGAGTGAGAGAAAAACCTCACGTAGAAAAAGAGAGAGAGAGACGGAGAGAGAGCTTGGCGCGAGAGAGAATGAAGCTCACCGTGAGCCTGAGGTGGCGAATGGCAGACCAAAGGGCTAGGCTGAGGTCGACAGTGGTGAGCTCGATGGCTGGGCAGTGATGTTGCTTGAGGCTGAGGCAACCGGCGTGGAGGAGTTACTGTATGTGGATTGCTCTATTTTTAGTTGTGAAAAACAGAGGTTCATCGTATGACTGCAGGTGACTTGGTTGCTTCCTTGCATGGTGGTTACAAGGCTGGATCCGGTGGCTGGCCAGCGGTTGTGGGTTGGTTGTGAAGGAGCTTTGGCAATGGGGGTGGCTCACGGTGATCTGACTTATGGTTTCTGCAAGGGTGCACCCTCCACGGCTAGGTTGTGGAGTCAAGGAGGAGGTGTGCCCGAGTTGTTGTTGATTGGGTGGACGCTGGTGGCAGCGGCTGTTCCATGGTGGTCCCGTGGTTGACGCTAGGACAACTGGCTACTGGGCTTCACGCGGTGGTGAGGACGGGCACTGAAATTGGATGGTGGGAGGGGCATGCAACGCAACACTGTGTTTACCATCTTTATGGCAGTGTATGTACTTCGTGGTTTAGGAGGGCAGAGGTTGTTGTTCTATCGTGGGGTCTTGTGTTTAGGAGGAAGAGAAGTCTGCAGGACGTGTTTAAGGCACATAAATATATAAACAAAAACTGATAAAAAAACCCTAGAGAAAGAAAAGGGAGAGACGTGAATTAGTGCATGAGCATGGAGACGTGTATCGCATGGAGTCAGATCCTAAGTTCCCACGGGCTTGGGCTTTTGGGCCCATTTCAAAAACATTTGGGTCCAAGTATGGTAGTGAATAAAAAATAAATAAATGAAATGACTATTTTCTAAGCTTTGGGCCTTAAACCAAAACTCTACAATATTCTAACTTGTCTCTTGAAAAATATTTATCGGCCCATATAAATATTCGACAAATCAATTAGCTTTCCATACGCATAAATTCAAAAATTTAGAAAGTGGTTTGGTGCTGATCTCGGGTGTTACAAGCCTAATTGCTAAATGTTCAAGCCTACTATACTAATGATTCATACCAATAATACTGAAAATAACAGCAAATGTTTCCAAAATCCAAATCTAACTACCCAAATTTTCAAGCCTATCGTACTAAGATTAAAGCTTAGAATTCTGGTACTATACCTAAGTAACTTATAGACTTACCTAGAGCTGTAAAAGCTCTCATACCACCTGTGGCACCCTTGACCCTCACATGTGATTTGGCAGGAGTCACAATGCCAGGGTGCTAGTTGGTCGGCTCACACACCCAATGCGCAAAGTGGAAGCATGTGTGTGCAAGTAAGGAAAGTATAGGTGTGCTGTTAAAAACGCAGCGGAAAATAAAAAAGGCAGTCTAAAATACTAAAAGTACCAGAAATTTAATTACATCACCTAGTAAAATCATCAAAACGCCCAAGCACCGACATAAAAGTTAATATAGTCATCTGACTAAATTAAAGGAAAGATAAAAAGCATGCTACCAAAAGGGAAAAGGTCCCCAAATCCTCAGTCCTAACGCGAAGCCAATCCTCCAAGCTCGTAACCATCCTCTGCATCAAAGTCTACAGTTCCACAGAGCGGAACTACAGGTAGGGACACCACAGTGGGATTTCGCAATCTCAGCAAGTAAAGCCATAGAATAACACCACAAAACTACAAACATGGAAAAATGTGGACATATCACATCAATGGGAAAATTGAGATTTTCAGCAGTACCATAATTGCACAAAACCAATTTCCTTCTTAAAATTTACAAAAAAGGTCACACACTCAAAATCACCTTTTTGTTTCAAAAGCAACCATTTATTTAATTAAGGTATGCACCATGGTCTCCACTAAAGACCATCCACACACTCTGACTCCTTTCGTCAAACAACTGGTAATGACCAAGCGTGTGACTTCGTAACGAGCAATGCCCAGCTCCGCGCCTAGGGCGTACATGACCAGACATCCCATAACCTTCATCAGCAGAGAGGCCATGAAGTTGGCAAAAGAGCGTTACCATCACGTTCGAGCTCGTTGTTGCCCGATGACAACCCACGGGAAGTCATCTAGTTTTACACGTGCCCGAGTGAGATAATGCCCATCCCGGATTGGGGTTGTGACACGCACACACCCACAAAACACGTTTTTAATCTTTTGACACAAAAATCTCAATTTTCTAAATTTATAGCACAAGCACAAAATAAGCACAAATAATAAATAAAATGTAGTCATGCAACTTACAATTATTAGATGACATGGTATGGCATAATACAACCATCAAACACAGTGAGCACAAAATTTTATAGTTTCACATTTTTCACCACTACACGTGATTCCCAACGCTCCACTCGGCGCTTAGACAACAACCCATCACCAACTATAGATTTTATC
Source organism: Juglans mandshurica (assembly GCA_022457165.1). NCBI lineage: Eukaryota > Viridiplantae > Streptophyta > Magnoliopsida > Fagales > Juglandaceae > Juglans > Juglans mandshurica. Next base: position 16,185,979 of record CM039634.1, read on the forward strand.
CCAACGCTCCAAAGGCTCTCGACCACTTAACCAATGACAACCAGACTACAATAAAGACACAGTTTTCTAATGTCCGTAGTCCATGGGTTAGTCTAGGATTTTACTTACAATGGGGAAGGCAAGTTTGGATGATCGAGCAGGTTGTCTAAGGTATCACGTGTGTGCGTGTGCATGTCGTTACAAGATGGAAAAAGGGTTAGTTAAATCTGACGATGCCTGAAAATTAATACGAAAACAGAGTGGCACACAACTTATTGTGGTGGCATCGGGAGGGGTTGAGCACAGTGATGGCAATGGCGAGGCACATTAAACAATGGCAGCTTTTGGGCAAAACAAGACTTAACAAGGGAAAATTTGTGGGTGGCAGATCTGATAAACTCAGGGGATGGGGAGGGGGACTAGCATTGGCTGGTGGTGGTTGGCGGCAGTTTGAAATCCTAAGAGAGAGAGATAGAGATCTGGTTTTGGTATTGGGGAAAATTTGAGAAAGGAGAGGTTGAGTTGGAATTAGAGGGGGTGGGGGGTGGTCAGATGACCTTCACTAAGAGGCGAAGGGTGGTGGTTCACAACGGCGACGTCTTAACTGCGAGACAAAGATCAAGATACAGATGGACGTAGAGAGATCTACGAGAAGGAGGACGAGATTAAGAGGGTTATGAAGGGAAACTGCATGTCAAGGAGCGGCGGCAACATGGGTTGCAATGGACGGTAGAACGAGAGAGATATATATATATTTAGAGAGAGAGAGAGAGAGAGAGAGAGAGAGTACGTGAGGAAATCGGCCGGGTGGGGGGGGATTGGATGGATGAAGCAGAAGAAGTGCATCCGACAAGCTCATGGCAGGTGTGGGTTGTGCGCGGGCTCAAGGGTTGTGGGAAGAAGAAGGTTAGGGGGCGGTGCGATGCAAGAGGGGAAAAGGGAGATTTAGGGTTTTCTCGTCCTTACACAAAAACAATGTCATTTAGTGGGTAGGGCTGGGCTTTTTTCTTCAACTTATGGGCTCAAACATGGCTGGGCCCTAATCTTGCATCCACTCACATTAAAAGGAACCCATTTAATCCACATATTTAGGCTCCACCTCACAAGAAAAAATATACATTTTCAGACTTGGGCTTCAAATGGGCTAGGCTTCACATTTGATGCTGCCAGGAGGTCTTATAAACAGATTGATAGTTTTAGAATAGCTTTAGAGAACTATGAGCTTAATGATCTTGGTTCTCTGGAGGACAAATTCCCATGGAAAAACAATAGAGATGGTGATGCCTTTACAAAGGAGAGGCTTGACCGAGCCTTTGGTAAATCTAGCTGCCAATTGCTCAGATCACAATCCATTACTTATCTCGCTATAAACTCACTCCATCAACAAGCACAAAGAAAGAATATTTAGATATGAGGCTAGTTGGTTTAATAAATCATACTGTAATACTGTTGTTCAGGATGTGTGGTATTCTATTACAAGCTCTTTGAGTAGTTTGCAAGCTACTACGGTAGGTTTAAAAAGTTGTCAGATGCGGCTCATGCAGTGGAGTAAAGACATGCATAGAAACAAGGGCAATCTTATCAATGCCAAAGTTGAAATGCTGAGTATGTTGCAAGAGATCAACAAGGGCCACCTTAATAATGATATCAAAATTCTACAGAAAGAAATTGATTGTTTACTTGATGAGGAAGACATTAAGTGGAAGCAATGAGTCAAGAAAGCATTGGCTAAATGATGGAGACAGAAACACTAAATTTTCCCACAAATGTGCCAGTAAGAGGAGAAAGACCAACACTATCCACAAGAGCCTTTGTGCCAAGCAGGCTCATTACTGATAATGTAATAGTAGCTTTTGAATCCATGCATATCATGAAGACTAGAATGAAGGGAAAGGAAGGGTTCATGGCTCTTAAGCTTCAAATGAGCAAAGCTTATGACAAGATTGCATGACTTTTCTTACTCTCTACTTATTAAGGAAGCTCCACAGGAGAAGTTCACTCCATCTAGGGGGATTAGGCAAGGTGATCCTCATTCATCCTACCTCACTCCATCTAGGAGGATTAGGCAGGGTGATCCTCATTCATCCTACCTTTTCATCCTATGCTTTGAAGTTCTCAGCAATCTTCTTAACATTGCAGAAGCTTTTGGTTTGATCACTGGTATTTCACTGGCTAGAGGTCAAATCCATATTAGCAACTTATTATTATTATATATTTTTTTTTTGCAGTTGACAGCTTACATTTTTGCAAGGCAAGCTCATAGGAGTGGAGTAGACTTTTCAATCTTCTGGACTCTTATTAGAAAGCTTTAGGTCGAAGACTCAATAAAGAAAAGACTTTCATTTTTTCAGCAAGAACACTCGAGAAGACACCAAAGATATCATCACCATTATATTAGGAATAAGAGCCAACACTAGTTCGTACGATAGATATTTGGGCCTACCAGCACTAGTGAAAATATCTAGTGCCAACACCTTCAAATGGTTATTAGACAAGGTGAAGGACATACTGAGGAATTGGAAAACCAAATTTCTCTTACAAGCAGGTAAAGAGATACTACTCAAATAAGTTGTTCAAGCCATCCCCACTTACTATATGGACATTTTCAAGCTTCCTAAGCACCTGTTACAAGAGCTCAATAAAATTATGAGAAGTTACTGGTGGGTCAACAAGCACATGAAAATAAGATTCATTAGGTGAGTTGGCAGCAAATGAGGTAATTTAAGAAGATAGGAGGCTTGGGGTTTAGGGATTTTGAGAATCTTAATATTGCCATGCTAGGGAAACAATGCTGGAGGCTAGTCCAAAACCCTCATTCCCTTAGCACAGGTGCTTAGAGCTAAATACTTCCCAGCAACTACGTACTTTCTTAAAAGCAAAAATGGGCAACAATCCTTCCTACATTTGGCAAAGCTTCTTAGCTGCAAGACCTCTTCTTGAAGGACTTTTGTGGAGAATTGGCAATGGAGAAGCATTAAGCATATGGACTAATAAGTGGCTTCCTCAACAAAATACCTTTAAAGCTCGAAGTTCAATCAGATTTATACAAGCTAATACTAAGCTCTCAACTCTAACAGAAATAGATACAAATAAGTGGAACAAGTCTCTGGTGGATGCTATTTTCTCAAAAGATGAAGCTGACCTCATCAAAATGATTCCTATAAGCATCTACAATAGGCCTGACAAGTTGATTTGGAGATGTACCACCACTGGTTTATTTAGTGTTAAAAGTGTCTATCCTCTTAGTGGAGAGCTACATGATCGTGGAAAAGGCAAATCCTCAAATTTGTAGACAAAGAAGGAAGACTAGACAAAGATATGGCACCTGAAGATACCTAATGCCAACAAGACTTTCTTATGGACAGCATGTCTATATGCCCTTCCCACAAGAGCTAATCTGTTTAAAAGAAGTATAGTAGATAATCCAGAGTGTCCTATCTGTATTCAAGACCTTGAAACAGTGGAGCATGCACTTTGGGAATGCACCTTAGCTAGTGACTTATGGGGGTTAGTGTACAACCAGTATTCAAAAGTGTGGATCTCAAAGCCAGTCCTTTAAGAATTTAGAGATTAATTAATACTATCATTGTAATGGAGGAAATTCCTCAATGTATTCTTCCTTTCTTATAGAGATTAATTATGAATAAAAAAAATGTTGTTTATAAAAAAAAGAAAAAAGATATCTTAAATAAGTTGTGATATATTCAAAAAATGAGATAAACTTCCCTTTTATTAACACAATTGTAATATATATATGATTGAAACCATCGGTTGTTTGCTTCTCTCTTTTCGATCACGCCGTTAGTAATTTTCAGTATGGTTCCTAGCTAGTTAATTTTATTTATTTTATAAACTTGATATTTGCACTTTCATTAGTGTTAGATTAGAATCATGTGAAGCCAACTCCAACACTTTTTCCACTGTCATTTTTTTAATAAGCTAGCTCCTTTTTCTTTAAAAAAACCAAAATCCTCTGCATGCATGAATGACTTATAATAGCCGCGCTGTATTAATCATAAGTACTCCACACTTTTTTTAATATGTAATTACAGAGATTTTCTCAAAAGTGATAGTATAATGTTTTTAATGGGTATTTATTTTATTATGACCCATGGACAACAAGCATGGCTAAATATGACGCGTGACACGTTTCTACTGGCAATGATGTGACTTACAAGCCACGTGGCAAGGATTCTGTTAGTATATATCTGACGATTAATTTGTGTAATGGAAGTAGGGGTGTAAACCCGTCTCCGGTCCAGACCGGACCAGATCGACCAAATGTATGGTCGGTTTCGATCCAACAAATGGGAGAATTTCGGTCTTCGGTCCGGTCCTGGGATGGAGATTTCTCGGACCGGACCGGACCGACCGAATAAAAAAAAAAAAAAAAAATTATATATATAATAATTGTACAATTAATAATATAAAATTTTAAATATGTTATTAATACTTGTTAATATTTTATAAATTAACAATATTTTATATATATCTTCATCTAACCTATCACTATTAACAATATAAAATTTTAAATATGTTATTAACACTTGTTAATATTCTATGAATTAACTAATATATAATATCAATTAGTTAATTATATAATAATTATATAAATTAATAATGTAATTTATTATCATTAACCATATAAAATATTTTTTTATTGAGTTTGTTACATAATTCACATTAATAAGTCACTTAATTAAATTTAGTATTTGAAATAAATTTTTTTATTAAAAAAAAAAAAGGCCGAACCGAATGGACCGACCGGACCGGACCAGACCGATAATTACCGGTCCGGTCCGGTCCCTATGGGGTATTCGGTCCGGTCCGGTGATGGACCGAATGGTCCATCACCGGACCGGACCGACCGGTTTACACCCCTAAATGGAAGGATTAAGAAGATCGAATTCAAAGTAGTTTGAACATAAATGGTAGGGGTAATATTCCTTTATTATTTTACTGCTCAATTCTATCGTTTTATTTTTTTAATTTTTTTTATTTAATAATTAAAAAAATATTTTTTAATAATATTATAATATTTTTTATTTTTTAAAAAAGTATTTAAAAGTATTAAAAAATACATATATGAAAAGATAAAATAAAACAAAATAAAATTCTATAACTAACAGTAGCTCCTAGCGATAGCTGGGAGCGGTGAGTATAGTAGCACTCATATTTTAGTATCTAACCGGAACAAAGATTAAAGTTATATTTAGATAGTAAGGTTAGATTAGTTATCATATATGTTTAAGTTATTCAGCTACAATTGGATTGTTTGTTATAACTTGTACTTATATATATATGTTCAGACTACTATTCGGAATATTTCCTTGTAAGCTTATTATAATAGAAATATTAGGACTGCATAGTCTACAATCAGATTAAGGTATTGATGATCTTATAGTCTTCGTTTAATTCGTTAATTAAGATGTGATGGTAACCTTTCTAATTAAATTAGGATATAATATAAAGTCTAGCTAGGGAGGTCGACCCAAGTGTTAGATTGGAACGGCTGGCTTCGTAAATGCCTGGCCTCAAGACTTTTATTATTTATGGTTTCTATATTACAAGAAGTCGATGTTTTGATAAAATTAATTTTTCCAAGTAATTAGAAAATTATTTTTTAGTTAATTGCCCTCCTGATTTTATATTACCTAGTTCCATCCCAATATGGAGCTGATCGAGGGGTCAATAATAAAATAAAACATGACGGTTTGCATGAAAATTATATATAAAACAGTTCGATAAAACTCGAGTAATTATTTTATTTGTTATTTCAAGTGTGTCGACCTATAATATTGTTATTTGATACAAATATAAACTGTATATTATGTGATAATTATATATATAGTCAGCATTGTTGAGTATGTGGAGTCTGGTTCACGCCGCTCGAGCGAAGCGTCTTGCCGCTCGAGCGAACACAAGACAGAGAGCTTCGCTCGAAGGAAGCTCGACAGACCGCTCGAGCAATTGCGGGACAGAGAGGTTCGCTCGATGACCGCTCGACTCACGGCTCGAGCGGAGGGAAGTCAGAGAGCTTCGCTTGAGGAGCCGCTCGACTCACGGCTCGAGCAATTGCGGGAAACAAGTTCGCTAGACGCGGGCTCGACACGCCGCTCGAGCGAACATCGCTAATTCACCAGAATTAGGGTTTCCGCCGTACAACATATATATATTGTTTTGTTTTGTCTTGCACTGTGCCTGTGTGAACAGTAGCCGTTCTACATCATTGTATTGTGATTCCTCAAGAAATAAAAATCCTCTGCAGCTCCCGTGGACGTAGGCAATTTGCCGAACCACGTAAATACTGTGTCGTGTGTGATTGTTTAATTTCGTGCATTTATTTTCACTTTATTGTCATCGTTTTCACAACAGGGTTCACTAAAAAACATGAATTCATTTAGAAATGTACGTACGTACGTGCATCTTATCATGTTAAAGGACGTTTTATCATGGTTCATATAAATGATTATTAAATCAATTATATATATATGTCACTCGCGTGGTTAGCGAAGAAATTAAATTTAAATATGTTTATTTAGTTCCATCTAAGAACGGTATCAAATTTTCCGTTCAATACAAAAGAAAAAAAAAAGGTATGAAAAAAGATATTATTTTATTTCTAAACCAAGTGAAAGCGCAACGACTTGATCAAAATAATAATAATAATAATGGAGAAGCTAGATGATATTTATCACATTTTAGCTATCTATCTGCATTCTTTTATCATCTTCTGGACTTTGAACCTCTTCATCTTCTGCATGGACTTTGAAATTAACTAGTACTCTTTGTTTAGGAGTAGATATGTTTCAAACTTGGCTAGCTTAAAAGTAAAATAACGTCTATTTCACATATATATATATATATATATATATATATATATATATATATATATATATACACACACACACACATATAAAATTATTTTGTTGTTTATATTCAACTACTCGATCGATACTAAAAGGAAAATGACAATTTGTATAATTGGAATGATGGACGTTCCTCAACTAACGTGGGTTGAATATATAATAGTAAGTGACAGTGTTAGAGATACCAATTCTAAACGTAAAGTTATTCTATTATCAAATCAGTGTGTAGAGCAAAGCATATACGTTATTCACATCAATTAAGTGATAAGATTTTATTTGTAAGATTCAAATTTTTAAAATTTATCGTCCAAATCAAATCATATCATGTAAGTACTTTATTAGTGTGCTTTACTCACCGGCTTGGGAATATAATTTTTCACTAAACATATTATATTATTACCAATTTTACTACAATATTTATTTTATTTTATTTAGTAAGTAGAATGAGAAATATTTTAGCCACAAAGAGATCTTACAAAAGTAAACCTACTAATTGACGTGATTTGATGTGGTATGCTAGATTGTAAAACTACGTAATTTTATTGTAAAGTAGATCTAATATATCATATAAACTATGTAAGTCTGTGAATTTACTTTTGTAAAATCTTTTTGTAACTGTAGTAATTCTTAAGTGAAATACGATAATATTTATAACTACTAAAACTTTAATAACAAATAAGCTGGATGGCCGAGCCATTCCAATCAATCCTTGCGATGGGCGATTTGCATAAATCTCTGGTTCTGAGTACCGCTTATGATCATAAGGTAATAAAAGGAACGATTTGATCTATTAGGATATTTTATTTAGTAGATAAATCGATTTAGAGTAATTTAGAACTTATTTGGCAACACAATTATTCTCAAACTATTTCACTATTATTCACAAACAGTTCAAGACTACTATTTACTACTATTTTATTACTATTAACAAATTATTTTATTAGTACTATTCATAGATGATCTGAGATATTTTTAGCATCCAAATGGAGCCCAAGTCTAACTCTATCTGAAAGGATAAAGATTTAGAAAGAAGATCGAGAAAAGGCCGGCAGATATTAAGAATAATTTAGAAGTTCTTCAAAAGAAAATTGACGTTAAGGATCAATATCGCCACCACCTAATCATCATTTGAATAAATAAAGGCAGACCAAGACAGTTTCATTTAAGATTAATGCAAGACGTACGTCCGAACCTGCAGTCATATTCAAAATAACTAAATATTGTCTGTGGCGGCCAATGCATCCATTTTTCTACTTTTTATATATGCAATTAAAAAAAAGGCTACTGATATCAACTTGATCACCATGACATTGATTTTTCAACAATAAAGAACTAACTTGGATAAGCTAGCTAGGAAATCATGAATTGTCCAACTTGATGATCACCTTGACATTGATTTTCCAACTTGTTGATCGGGAAAAAATTTCTTGATATTTTTATCTGGATTTGAGATCAATTTTAAGTGACACGATGATCATACAACTTTTATTACTACCCATATAATAAACATTTTAAGAAGCATTAAATGATCAATATAAATACTTTAATACCCATAATATTTATCTGTATTTCTCTTATTAATTGAGATCGGGAAATTCAAAAAAGGCCTAGATCCTTGATGATAAATGTGCTTCTGCCCACAATTAATGGGCTAAAATGGAGGAATATCATCAACCTAAATGTCAAAACTTAACTGGTGGTGCACATAACAATGCTTTGATAGTTGATAATATAAATTTAATAAAAAGCAATGCTACTCTTTATTCTTAATTTGTCATGCTTTGTCACACCAAATTATGTGACACATTTTATATAAGTAGCTTCCTTGAATAACTCGATCTATCGATTACATTTCAAGTTGCTTCCTTGTACTATTTGGAAGCCTTTTTATTGATAGACCAAGTGCATTGGTCATTTGGAATTAGCTTGCTGAATTAACTTACCTTTTTCTATAAATATAATGGGTCAAAAAATGGGTGTCATTAAGGTTCAAAGATTTGGGGGAGCAAAATGTGGCTTCCGATTGTTGTTGTTGTTGTTGTTATTGTAATTATTTGTATTATTTATTTAATTTTTTTTTTAATTTTAGTATTTCAATGGCACCTACGATGTTATATGTAAATTTATTTTATTCAGGTATTTAATTTATTCCCATGGCCTAGGTATAATCATAATTTCAAAACATTTTCAATAACTTTTCATAAGTATTTGTGAAAGTATTATTAAGATCCATAAAAAATCTATTCGGAAAGAGACAAATTTGCTAGATGTATTTTGTTTTGTTCTTTAGTGAAAATGATAGAGTCCATGGTCAAATATATATGTTTCGAAAAACATGCATTTTATGAATGCATGCTTTTATATATGAATTTTCATAAAAGCGCGCGGTTTTATTGTTTTTCCTCATAGAAATAGATATGAATAATGCATGTGATCGATCATGAAAGAACAAAAATGTATTCGTTACTTGGAAGATGTTATATATTAATGGTGTCCATTGTTTCACCAACTGATTATAATATTAATATAACTAGTTATTCGAGGATCAATAATATTATGAATCACGTAATACTGATCTCGTCTTTTCATGATCATCAGATCCCGCATTAATATTAACAGTACTAAACTTATATGATTATATATATATATATTGTCGTATATTATGCATCGTGTAGCATGATGAATTAAATTACCATATGTCCGTACTTTGAAATGACCCATAACCTAATACTTCGGGTTGAATCTAGACATGATGAAAAGTTAGAATAATACTCTACTTCTGATGGCTATAAATAAGACATGCCATTGTAGACAATACTATGGCTAGCAATTATAAGGTATTGTGCTTTAATTTGAAGTAAACTACATGTAACCATGCATACCCTCAGAAACTCTCTTCTTCTCACCCATTTTTGGATCGGTTAATTCAATTAATAGCTAGCTATATATGAATATGCCATGCAATTGTAAACCGCCCAATTCATCTATATTCTTCCTGAAATTAAACTCTCGCGCTTAATTAATTATTAATTTGATGCGGCCAATAGATAGACACGTATTTTTTTCCTCACTTTCTGTAGATCATGTTCATTCTACTACATATTCATATAGTTATATGTTCATTCTATTATTCTGTTTTCCTTACAGGAACAATCACTAGCTCATTCGGCCTTCAACTTCTCAAGGCTTAGGACGTAAGGTCAGCCTTGTGATCATACACGCACACAAATTCAATAGGTATGCCTCTGGACTCATTTATTTAATTCCTACATAATTGAAAAATATTCCCAGAATATATTATAAAACAACGGAACAAATTATGTGTTTGGATGGATGGATTTGGTAGGAGAATTTGGATTTGAAGCTTTACAATCTAAGTTCTTTGTTAATTTGGATCATATACTAAAATTTTGGATTCAGATTTGGACCAAAGCCAAACATGCATGTTTTAAACCTTTTCAAAATCGAGTATATATTGGGAATTATATATATATATATATATATATATATTTATATATATGCAGGTTGATTTGAAATCCAAATAAATATAATTATTTTAAACTTAAATCCAAATTCTGTTTTTTAGGATATTTCCAAAAATCTGGGACTTCTTAGTTCATAAGATCATCATATATAGTTCAAGGCCCTAGCTAGGCCCCCCAATTAATAAAAACAAGTGTTTAATGGGTCATAATAGGTCATAATTAATAGATGTTTAATGAGCATTAATCTTCAATTTATTGAATGAACAACAGCTAGCTAATTAGAAATTGTCCGATCCAACTTCTATTGTTCGACAGTAAGTACTATTATTCAGCTTACCCAAAAGGCAAGGAGGAAATCATGAGCACTAGTTACGCCTCAGCAGATCAAACAACGGTAATTAATTATGTTAGTTACACAGTACTAGCTTTAAATGCATGCATGCATGCATGTACATAATATGTAAATTACTTATGCAAGGATATACGATGGTGAAAGGTTGATGATCTTGCCCTTTTTGCTACTGAAAAATGTACGTATATAAACAAATATTGATCGATCACCTGATCAACATATATATAATATTATATATATATATATATATGTAATTGATCATGTACGTGCATATATGCATGCATGCAGTTTTTAGCAAGATATATATATATATAAAGATTAATGTGGGTTTGACCATATTTTATCTTGACGTTCAATTTGAAGTACATATTCTTCCATGGAGGCACGAACAAGGAATGGGTCACAGGACTTGCTAGCAAAGTAAAAAAAGTGGCGGAAGCATCGAACCAGATCCCGGGTATAAGATTTGGTGTAAGTCACCGTGGTGATCCAAAGACCGTCAAAGCCAGTTTACTGCAAAATGTCCGGAACAGTAAGCAGGCCGATCTTGACAAGGTTGTCGAGGAACTGAAACATTTCATCCAGAAAGAGCATAGTGAGGGATGGCTTGTGCTAACGGAGAATGGTTCCGTGTTTCAGAAAGGGTAATGGTCGTTGCATGCATGCAGGGTTACTACTATTACAAAGTTTTAGCAGAACAATCATTAAAAAATTATTATTTTTTCACATTAATTTGACAACATCATCTCACGATCAAGGTCTTTAAAGTACTGGAAAAAAAATTATAATCACAGTTCTTGTGTCAAAGCTAGCTAGCTATCTAAAAGTTGTAACTCTTAATTAACATTTTTGTCATTCAAATTAATCTAGATACGGGAGAAGTGTACTAGAAACCATGGACGCTTTCGAGACGGAATGGAAGAAGGACGTAAAAAGATCAAAAAATTTCGGAAGGAGTTTCAAGGATGCATTAAGATCAAGGGCATGAGTCTAATTATGGTGTGAAAGTATACATGATGATGGTGTGTACGTAATAGTACTAGTACTACTACTGCAATAAATTAATGAAGGGCATATATCCTGATTATGTCCGTATTTACGTACGTGCATGCAGTGATGTTTGTTGTTCATGATCGCGTGGTGTTTATGTTTTAATAATTAAATTTCACTTTCCTAGTTTTTAGTTAATTTGTAATGATATATGTCGACTTTGTTTAATAAAATATATATTAATTAGCTGCTTTGAAAATATATAAACGTGATGATGATATTGAGTAATGAACTTATTTATCGATTGAACTTATAGTTGATTTAAAGATATTATTATATGTGATTTATGAATACATGTTAATGATCAGATTAATATACGAGAAATATAAGTCACTAGTCACTTATATGAAGTAGGTTCGTAGTTGACGATAAATTACTCAACATTTATTTGATATATATAAAGACTATATATATAGCACGTCAAATATAATAATTTATTTAAGTTTCACATGTTAATAGAGTACTTGGAATAAATTGAACTAAATGACTACGGTGATTAATTATGATTATGAAAGTACTATTGTTAATTAAATAATGAATTTACTACTAGTAGTATATATCATCTTATGATGTATCCTTGATCCCAAGAAGGTTCTAAATTCAATGCGCGCGCGATATATATGCTGGTTGCTTATTAATTTTGTTTACTCGAGGGGTGATATTTTATTTTGCTAATTAATATCTCAATACGTTTGGTAATTATATTTAACAATGTCTAACCAAATATTCAAGATGAAATCCATAGTCTCTATTAAGAAGAGAAATGATTGGGCTACCGACATTGGATCTCGAGAATGTATACCAACATTTTTTTTTTATTTATTTAGTGATGAAGTAAATGTTTTTTTAATTATATTGTGAATTTTTTTTTTTTAAAATATATAAAAAACATGTATGAAAAAAGAAAAAAACAAATATTTGACCTTCTTGAAAATATTAGAAATAAAATGTACTCTTGAAATAAAAGTAAATGATGAGACTTGATTGATCTCAATCTCCGGCCTGAATATTTTATTAAGAATTACTTTATATAATTTTGATTCTATAGACAAAGAATAATCAACACATTCTCAATGGAAGTATTCAATGGAACCCCTTTGTAATTAAATAAGTTTAGAGTGAAATTAAAATTTGATAGCGGAATAAATCATAATTAAAAGTAATCTTAGGTTAATTAACAACAACAAAAATAAGATTTTGGGACGAATTTTTTTTGAGACAAAATGAAAATTGCTCTAAAAAATGAGTTGTAGGAACGACTAAAAAACGATGGAAGCGTTAACCGTTCTAACAATCAATTTTTTGTTCGAACGATATATGTAGAGACGAGATATTTCGTCCTTAATAAAACCACCGTTTGAACATTTACAAACACGTTCGAACATAATAAAATAAATATTTGGCACGTTAAGTGTCAAAAGTTAGCGGGACATTGGCTTATCGTTCAAACAACATACAACATTAACGTTCGAACGTTACAGTTTATTATTGTTCAAACGAATATTATATATGATCGAACGGAAAATTGACAGGTTAAGTTACTAAATTTAGCAGGAAATTGAGTTACCATTCGAACTAATAGGTTAATCAATGTTTAAATGTAAAATAAAGAGTTCAACTGGTAATTTATTTCAGAAATATCTAGCGTGAATGGAGAAATGTTCGAATGGTATATATTCCGTTTACATTAATTTTATAAAAAGTTTCAATTAAAGAATTTATATAATAGAAATCAATAATTAATTTAGAAAAAAAATATCATTCATAATTAAATTAATTTTACAAAACCCAAAATATCGTATATACAAATAAATAAATAAATAAAAGATATAGAGATGGGCGTGTCTCTATTGACCCAACTCTCTAACCACATCCTCGACTACAACTAGACATGTCTCTAGCTGTGTTAACCGATTACTTGTCGTGACCTGAGTCATAGATATGACATCAATCTCTGTACGTAAGTTAGACATGGCACTACGGATCTCCATACGCACTACATTAATCACCTTCTATGCATGAATCTCTTCACGAACAATATCTACAATCTCGTCACGAGTAGCAGTGTGTGATGCCTCGGCTTATGTGGATGTCTCACTGAGCAATATTCCATGATGTATCGGGTGTGCATCTCCCACTGGGTCAATAGGCACCCCATGAGGGACGCATATCATAAAGTTCGCTCGATCCATGCCAACCTCTATCTTGTGCTACAAAGGATCAATGTTGTTGACGATGATTAAGTTCATGATCTTGAAGAAACCAGATAAATCAGTCTATTTGATGCTCTTCGTCCCATCATAGGGAGGAGTATTTGGACCAACAACCAACTATTCACCTCATGATCAACGAGGGCATCGAGTCCATCTCTATCAGAGCTCTCATCCTCAGCTGTCTCCTCATCAATTGTAGACTCCCTGGGCACCACGTTCGGATATGATGTGCGCAATCATGTAATACTAATGAAATCAGCAGGTATGTTCGCTGAAAATGTAACTAAGGCTTCCCGGATGTAGATCGTGTATGCCTCATTGTCATCTCGGCTGGATCCACCAAGCTCTCTATAAAACTCAGAGATGATGTCGATATAGGAAACGAGGTCCCATGATTCATCCATCTGGTCGAGATTGGTGCCTAACCACACTCGACGAAGACGGCTGTCAAGGAACGACCCTCACAAAGAAGATCCTGAAAGTCGGAGATATTCACCTGACGCTCCAACAAAATAGTCCTCTCTCGAAATGATTCGCTGGAGGGTTGCCCTGGTTTGCCATGCTTTCCTCCCCTAGAAGACATTGTCAACTTGAAATTTAAAAAATAAAATTAAGAAAATTAGTTATAAAATATGATACATAAACCTTCACAAAATTATATGTTGATTAATATAATTTAATTGTTTTGTGTTATACCATTCAATCGAATCACTAGGTATTCAAACGTTGTAACAGTATTTCGAACAGTTACATAACCGATCAAATACTATTGAGAGGACTAAATTGTTCAAATGTCAAACATTTGTGTTCGAACGCCATATTAGGAGATGTTCAAACGGTTTCTCAACCATTCGAGACTTGAGTCCATAAAGTTCAAAAGAATTAACCATCGTTCAAATGGCTTCTAGATCGAGTTCAACAATGACTGAGTCAACTCGGTGGCTATTGAAACGAAAGCAATCTACCAATTGCTTTCTTTTTGTCCACAAATAATACACATGCAAGGTCGGGATGTGCGTAGAGGTATCTCAGCCTTGTCTTTTCGGGCAACCTACGATGTCCATCGATGAAAACTATTGTTTTTTCTATTTTCTGTCGAAAGTCATTGAAAATAACATGAAATCAACCCATTAAACATTCCTAAGTTGTGTACCTTTTAACAAGAAGTGGTATTTGATGGTGGCGGTGACAACGACAGTGGAAAGGCTTGAGGAGAGTTCGACGGCGTCTGGGTTTAGAGAGAGAGAATGCGATCGATCGAGGAAGCCAGACATCGTTTATAGTGTTATATCATTCGAATATTCTTTTTACATTTCAACGATGTTGTTCGAATGTTATTTTATACGATTTACTATTCGAATACGAATAATTAACGTTCAAAAGTTGTATATATACTATTTATATAAAGCATATAATATAGTATGTCGTATATACTATATACAATATATTACAGTATATAATATTAAATATTATAGTATATAATACTATACCATATTATAGTATACTAATAATATATAATATATATTATATCAACAACCATACTGGAAGGAAAAGTTTATAGCCGGACTTCCATATTATTTTGCCTAAAAGGTATGAGAATCATTAGTAAAACCAGATAGTACTACTGATTTTCTTAATCTCACATATGGTGATATAATAACTACTATTAATAGAACTGGTTTAATTATTTGATACTAATTTTTACTTTAGAATTTTGTTTACTAGATTGTAATAATAATGTATATCCTTTTGGACTGGTAATAAGAGCTTATGGCTCATCAGTTTATAATGGATCTTATATACTACTGTTAAGGGATGTGATCTTTTCATCATATGATAACCGTTTGTTTTAATATTTAATGTTAAATCTTTTGTTTAACATATACAGTATATTTACAGTATATGATAAATACTATGCTTATATGATATAATATATATTATATATTATAATATAGAATAGTATATATATTATAATATATACTATGATAGTATATATATTGTAGTATTATACTATACTAGTATTAATATAGTATTTACAATATATACTCATAAAATATATCTTATAGTATATAATATATATACACTATAATATATATACTAAACTCTACTATACTATACTATATATTACTATATATACTATATACTATTAATATACTATAGTATATATAATATACTAACATATTATACTATAAATATAATAATAAATTATAGTGTATAGTGTAGATATTGTACTATAATAAAACATAAGATACGTTCGAACGGTATAGCCTAGCGTTTGAATGCTATATTAGTGATTGAACGTTTTTAGCCATGAATAGGCACGTTCGAACGGTTTCTAGGTTTTTTGGTGCCTCCTGATGTGAGACTCCAAAATTTAGTGTGTATTACTTTATTTTATTTTATTGTATTTTATTCCTTAAGGGTATTTATTTATTTTATGTGCCCAATTGGTTGGTTGTGGGTTTTTTGAGTTGTTGTAGGTGTTGTGGGCTAATTATAGGTCTAAAAGAAAGGAAAATTGGCTAGCTGGGAACCCAGCCCCCTTTTTCAAAACGGCGTCGTTTTGTGGCCTGGGAAGTGAATTTTCCCATGGAACGATGCCGTTTTGGCATGTAGGATGAAAAAGCCTAGCATTTTTTCTTTCCCTCCCTCCCCCGCCCCCCTTGGGCCGGTGTCGCACCCTTCTTTCTTTTCTTTCCTTTTCTTTTCTTCTTCTTCTTCCTTCCTCCTACAACGCCCATGAGCTAGACATCGCTTGTTAAGAAGTCACATACAAAGTTGTTACCCATGATGTGACGAAAGGAGCCAGGGTGTGCGCATGGTCCATAGCAGAAACCGTAGTGCATGCGTAATAAAAGGTTCTGTTTAAATGTGTTATTTTTGGGAAATGGTGGAAGAAATGGATATTGTGGTCTTTTGTTTGTATGGCTGTGTTATTTTGTTGTATAGCTATCTTACTTTGAATTGGTTGTATAAATGCATGTTTTAAACTCTTGGTTGTTGCATGTTGATTACTTACTGAGATTCTAAAATCACACTATGGTATTCCTACCTACGATTCCGTTTTATGGGACCGTAGGCTTTCATGTGGAGGAGGAATTAAAGCCGGAGGGGCCAGACCGTCGGAGGAGTGATTGGCTTGTTGATTTCTATTTCTTATCCATATTTGTCGCGGGACTTGTTACCGGTTTATTTATATTTTTTTTTCAGCTGGATGACTATATAACCTCTTGGAGGAATTTGTTTCGAGTTGTATCATTTTTAAACTTTCTAGTACTTTGTTTTTTACTGCCTTATATTTTTCAGCTATGATATTTATGTTGTACACATTTTGCATGTTTCCATACACTTGCACATGGCAATGTAGTGTATGATCCGTGTGGTCATCATCCCGATGTCACGAATTCCACCAAATCACATGAGGGTCAAGGGCACAACAGATGGTATCAGAGTGGTTCGGCTCTGGATAAATCCATAAGTCACTTACGTACAGTACTAGAATTCTAGGCTTCAATCTTAGTACTATAGGCTTGAAATATTTTGTTGTTAGACTTGGTTTTGTTTAGCAAAGCTGGCTGGAATTTTTAGTATGTTAGGCAGGAACCTTTCGTATGGTAGGCTTGAACTTTTAGCATTTAGGCTTGTATTTGAATTATCAAGCTTGAAGGGGGAAACAATGTGGTCTAGTTGAACTCATCGGAACAAAGACTGAAGTAATGAACTGATGAAGGTAGCAGCTTCTAAACACGCAAGAGATCTAAGATTTGAGATTCTATAGAATTTATGAAATGAGTTTATGGAATATGAGGTGGCAGGTTCAACAAGCATTTGAGGAGTTAATTAAATTGGAGGTTTTAGATTTTGCCAACTCTGAGAACAATTTGATAACATTTGGGGTTTTAGAATCTACAAGCTTTAAGAGACGATTTTTATTAGATCTTAGGTCATCGATCTTGCAGACTGCAGAAAATTATTCTTATATGATTTAAGCTTTTAGAATTGCAGATTTCAAGGATTGATTTATAATGAGATTTGAGTTTTCATTTATGCAAATTTGGTATGCAAGTTAAGCTTGATAAATTTTGAAGTTAATTACTTTGCAACCATTAGAAATTCAGTTTTGATCAAGTTTAAGTTGTTGATATGGAGATTTACAAGAAGCGTATTCCTCTATGAGATTTGAAGGTATTGATTTAGTTCCGAAAATGGTTATTATTAGCTTGAGGTTATAGGGTTGGCAGGTTTTAAGAATCGATTCTTATCAAATTTTAAGGATTATAAATGGTGCAAATTTAGGAAATGCTTCTTCTTGATTTCGAGGATGTAGGTCCATCAGGGTGTTGGAAATGGTAGTATATGTGACGGTTTAGAATGTGATCAAGTTAGTTTGAGAATAGGATTGGGTGGACTAGTTATATCGGAGGTTTGCTTCGATTACTTTTGGGTGGACTATAGTTGAGAAGGGCAGTGAGATTAGTACTACTAGGATGAATACTAGTTGAATTAGGGTGTTGAGTAGTTAAGTAATTATTGCTAGGATAGATTTATAGGTGCATTTATACTTTCGTATGAGATTGTATTGGGCTTTAAAGCTCAATTTCTACCTTAGGTGGGATGTGTGGATTTTCAACTATTTGAGTGTCGTGGATGAAGTTGTGTTTTTGTTTACCTCCGACGTTAAGTTGTTCTCTTGAATATGTACCGTCGTGTGTAGGAGTTGACGAATAATCTGAATCTCCTTCCTCTCGGATGCTTTAAGTATAGCAACCCGTGGAATTCACCCTCAATGTATTATCAACTTGGCTCTTCCTAGTTACTTAGGCCTCTTTACACTCATACTTAGTACTTCCTCTGGAAGATCATTCCATGAATTCCCTGCAAGATGGTCTACATGGCCCGACTTCGCTTATTTTTAAATTATGGCCCTTTCTTTTAAAAGTTTTTAAATCCTTGAAATTCTTTTGGGGAAAAGATATGAAGGAAAACCACTATTTTTGTAAACTTTTTTAGAGTTGGACTTTGAGGAAAAGTTTATAATTTTGTTCCTTTATTTTCACTTTTCTACTTATATTATTAACTCAACTTTCTTGTCCAACTTAATGAAAACTTTTGGTGACATGAGTTGTGGATCTGTTTTGGGGAAATTGTTGGAATTTTTCCTCCTTTGTGTTTTTGTATAATATTTATGTGGTTTGCTTTTGGCGTAAGGACCAAACTTGTACCCAACTACCTTGTTGCAACTTTCTCAATTCTATTGCAAATCAAATTCTTTCCTTAGTCACTTGGGGTAAACAAACCTTTTGTGGCATATTGTGACATCATTCTTTGGATCGATTTTCCTTCACCGTTTGGAAACCTGAGAGTAAATCCCGACCTTCACCTCATCACGTTAGACTTCTTATCGCCTTATCTTGTCAGCTCAACCCTATCCGTAGCATGGGCTTTACTTAGTCTATGGGATTCAAAGTTTTTCGATCACTTCAAGGAATTGTTGTGAATGATGTTCTAGGTCGACTCTCTCAAGCGATAAAACCTTACCCATTGATATGTTGCATTTGTTTTCGGCATTTGGAATGCTTAGGTCGATTGGTAGTAGAATGTTATTATTGATCACATGTGCATTTTCGTGGAGTATTCACTTTGACTAAGGATGCAAGAGATCGACTCCCAATTTATGTGAGTGCGTATGAATTTCGTAGAGTAGGGGTCTTTGTCTCATTTAAGTGTGGAAGGGGTTGCTTGGGTAGGTGTTGAAGTGGATTCGATACAATAGTGTTAAATTCAAGAGATCTTAGCCTTAGGCTTTTTGGTGAGATGATCAAAGTGCACAGCTGAACCACGACAATTAGAGGAATGATGGTTCGTAGTAAAATCTGTGGCTATCTTCGAGACTCAGTTGTGACATAAGGTCACATAGAAATTTAAAATTTGAGACTATACTTTCTATGGGAGATTGAACGTTCAGTTTGGAAATTTGGACATTGATGGTTAACTTGAGAAGAGACTGATAGGTCACCAAAGTGTGGTGTACAATAAAGGCTTGGAAGTTGAAGCCTAGGCATCAATAGGGGATTGCATAATATAATTTATGCGCTAATGAAGCATCAGGATCCATGAGTGTTGTAGAATAGTTTCTTGTGGAATCGAGATTTTGAACTACATGGCTTGCCTTGAAGTTTTAAACGTGATATACTATTGGAAGTAGAGGCAAAGATTATTAGCTTGATAAGCCCTTTGGAAGTAGCTAGCTAGCTAAGCAATTTCGAGGACGGAATTTCTTTTAATGGGGGGAGGATGTGAGACTCCAAAATGTAGTGTGTATTACTTTATTTTATTTTATTGTATTTTATACTTTTCTTTAAGGATATTTATTTTTTTATGAGCCCAATTGTTTGGATGTGGGTTTTTTGGGTTGTTGTAGGTGTTGTGGGCTAATTATAGGCCTGAAAGAAAGGAAAATTGGGACCAACACCCTCCTTCAAAACAACGGCGTTTAGTGGTGTGGGATGTGAATTATTCCCCCTGGAATGATGCCATTTTGGCATGTAGGTTGAAAAACCCTAGCATTGTTTCTTCCCCGCCCCCATCCCCCGACACCACACTCTTCTTTCTTTCTTTCCTTTCTTTTTCTTTTCTTCTTCTTCTTACTTCCTCCTCCCATGCCCGTGACTTGCAGTGCCTCCATGCCTTCGCTACCCATGCTGACCTTAGCTCCGCTGCCACTTGCGACAACACCTCACCGCCGCCGCACCTCTTCTCGACATCTCTCGTCAACTCCACCGTCAGCTATCGTTGAAGCCACCGTCTGCATGTTGTTGTTGGACTTCGAGATCGGGTTGTAAAACCCTCAAACCCCCTCCTCTCTGGTTCTCTCTCCCTTTTCAACCCGTGGCCTTCCCTCTCTCGTGACCTTGCATCGCCGCCACCATCTGCCACTGTCATCAAGCCTGAGACTAGGCAAGTGAGTCCTCAATGCTTCCTTTGTTTTCCTCTGTCCCGCACACCCTTTCTATCCTCTCTTCCCTGTGTTGTACCTGCTATTGTCACTGTCCACCGTGCCTCCACCCGACCCCCATTGATAAAGATCTACTGACCCCCCTCTCCCTCTGGTCTTCCTCCTTTTTTTTTAAATTCATTTGCTATCACAACATTATACACAATTTTCTTTTGTTTACAATTCCGCCATAAGCACCGCCACCTGCCGCCCAACACTCCATTGGACCAAGACCATCGTTAAGCTCCACCAATCTCCTCTCCGGATCCCAAAATTAAAGCCCATCAGGGGTATGACACTTCCAACCTCAGCCGCACTCGACTCCCCTCCTGTCATCCCCACTGTAACCCCAATGTGCCAGTCCGATTCTGACATTGATGAGTACTCCCTCCTCTGTCTCTCTGTGTTTGACTCACCATCTGCCTCCCCTTTGTGCCAACTCTGAACCCAAGAAGCCATGCTCTTCCTCTTTTGGTGTCACTACCACCGCTGGCCACGCATCGATGCCGCCCCTCTCTTGTGCTCTCTCCCTGACGTACTCCATATCTCACTACCTAGCAACACACATACTATTTTTCTCTCTCTTGGAGACACCACATAGCCATCATCGGGACTATTGCGTAACCCACTGTCAGGGACAACCACGATCAGTAGCAATGTTCTGGGCACCTCAATCATCCATAATTCCTACATGTGCGTTGTAAGTAACTCTCCAGCGTGACCCTTGCGTTTAAGATGTGAATTTATCACTAACTCTATTTGCAGTTTGGTTGTGTTAAGAAGGGTCTTGGGCCCAGCGAAGTGTTGGGTTGATAATCATAGTTGTTGTTGAAAATTGGATCGTGGGCCGAATGGAGGATGAGAAATGCGTGTAGTTGAGGTTTGTGAAACTATGGATTTGTGATTGTTGTGTGCTTGCCTTACCATCCAATAAAATGCTTGTCAGGCATCTCCATATTACTGTTACTGATATCTGTCATGATTTATTCAACTGTGTCATTTTGTATGTTGTGCTGATAAAATTGAAACCTAGGTTTTCATGTCTTGGTAATATTTTGTGGGTATGCGTGTCACGACCACAAGTTGGGATGGGGTATTATCTCAGTGGAGCTTCTCCAGTCACTTGGAGGCGTGTAAAGTTGAGTGACGTCCCCTGCGTTGTTGTTGGGTGAGAACGGGCTCGAATGAGATGGTAATGCTCTCGTACCAACTTCATGGCCTTTCTGTTGTCAGAGGCTAGAGGATGCTTGTTCATGTACACCTCGGGCGTGGAGCTGGGCATCGCTCGTTACAAAGTCACATGCATAGACGTTACCCGTGGTGTGACGAAGGGAGCCAGGGTGTGCAAATGGTCCACAAGGGAGACCATGGTGCATGCGTAACTAAAATGATTGTATGGACTTTATGTGGATCACGACCCCAAGCCGAGATAGGGCATTATCTTGGTAGAGTTTCTCTGGTCACTCAGGAGCGTGTAAAACTAAGTGACATCCTTTGGGTTGTCAAGGGGCAATAACGGGCTCGAACGAGACAGTAACACTTTCGTGTCGACTCCGTGGCTTCTCTCCTGGCAGAGCTAGGCTTTGCTCGTTACTAAGTCACATGCATGATTGTTATCCATGGTATGATGAAGGGAGTCAGGATTTGCGTATGATCCATAGGGGAGACCATAGTGCATGTGTAATAAAAGGTTGTATTTTGGGCCAAATGGGTTTTAACGTGAGTGTTCAGTTTAAATATGTTATTTTTGGGAAATGGTGGAAGAAATGGATATTGTGGTCTTTTGTTTGTATGACTGTCTTACTTTGTTATATGGTTGTCTTACTTTGTTGGTTGTATAAAAGTATGTTTTAAACTCTTGGTTGTTGCAGGTTGATTACTTACTGAGATTCTAAAATCTCACTGTGGTATTCCTACATACGGTTATGTTTTATAGGACCGTAGACTTTGATGCAAAGGAAGAATTAGAGCCAGAGGGACCAGCTCCGCCAGAGGAGTGATTGGCTTGTTGATTTCTATTTCTTATCTGCATTTGTTGCGGGACTTGTTACCTCTTTATTTATATTTTTTCTACTGGATGATTGTTTAACCTCTTGGAGGACTTTGTTTCGGTTGTATCGTTTTTAAACTTTCTGGAACTTAGTTTTTGATTGCCTTATATTTGTCCGCTGCGACATTTATGTTGTACACATTTTGCATGTTTGCACACACTTGCACATGGCGATGGGCTGTTTGATCCATGTTGTCATCATCCTGGTGTCACGACTTCCACCAAATCACACGTGGAGGTCGAGGGCGCCACACTTGAAATAGTGGCGAGAATGTCTCATGCCAATCCTTGAGCAGCGGAATAACATTCGAATGGTATTTTATTACCATTCGAATGCTGGTACAGAATTTTGTAAGCAAGAAAATTGAACGTTGAATTTATTTTCGCATTCGAATGTGTAATATTTGCATTCGAACGGTTAACAACTTAAGAGGGCGCACAAGTGACAACTTGTTTCGCCTTAATTAGAGATGTTTTAAATGGAACAACAGTGGGAATAAGAAGGGGAGGACAAGGAGGTGGTCACAGGGCCAGAAGTGGTGGCTAACGACGACGCACGGCGGCGCACGGCAGCGCTTGGGCAAAAACACTCCTAAAAGCTACGTAGTTGTAGATCGAAAGATGGGGAAAATGAAAGAAGAAGGCTTAAGGGATGATGAGAGGCTTGGAAGTGAGTTTCGAGTGAGGCAGTCACGGCCTATTTATAGGCCGTGGGTTAGGTCTTTGTGAACACAGTCGAGGCAGCGATTGGAGGTGTGGGATGGTGAGGGAACCATGAGGGTAGCATGCGTGGCACGCAATGGGTGGTGGGCAGTGGCTGTAAGCCCTCGCCATGGTCGAGGCTTCACGGGGCACAAAGAGAGAGAGGGAGAGAGAGGGTCACGCGTATCGGAGGAAATGGAGCTGCCACCCCTTAAAAAGATCTAGCTGTCAGCCCAAAACCTTGCCCATATCTATGTTTGTCATTATACGCCGCAGCTACCACCGCCATGCTCTACCCCTCCAGACGTAGTCATAGAAAGCTCTTATGCCTCTTGGCTCGTACTTTAAATATTTGGTCATGTTTAGATCAATCTAACCAACTCTGTTCATCTATGCAGCGACACGTGCAAGCACACACGCACTATTTTCTCTCGATTTGAGAAGAACCACCACGATCGGTAGCTTAGGACTTGACACTCCGTGATCATCCAAAAATCTCCTCCGCGTTGGTAAGTAAAAACCTAGGCTAACCCTTGAAATACTAAAGCAGAATAAACTGTTAAACTGTGTTTGTTGCAGTTTGGTTGTGATTGGTTAAGTGGTCGAGGGCCCTGTGGAGCGTTGGGGCATAATACTGTAGTTGGTGTTGGAATTGTTGGTCGAGGGCCGGGTGAAGTGTTGGGAATCACTTGTAGTTATGATTTGTGAATCTGTGAAACTGTGTGTTGCTCTATCGTTGTTTGTTGTACTATTGTTATGTCATCCAATAACTACCTATCGTGCATCTGCATTTTAGTTGTTTTTAATTGTGGTCTATTCTATGGTTATACTATGAAATTGGAAAAACTAGGTTTTGGTGTCAAAGGATTAAAAGCATATATTGTGGGTTTGTGCATATCACGACCCCAAGTAGAGATGGAGCATTATCTCGGTGGAGTTTCTCTTACCACTCGAGAGCATGAAAATTTGAGCGACATCCCCTAGGTTGTCGTCAAATGACAACGGGCTTGGACGAGACGGTAACGCTCTTGTACCGACTTTGTAGCATCTCTGCTAGTAGAGGCTAGAAGATGCTGCGGAGCTGGGCATTGCTTGTTGCGAAGTCATGTGTACTGTCATTACTCGTGGTGTGATGAAAGGAGCCAGCGTGTGCAGATGGTCCCTAGGGGAGACCATGGATAGTACAGTTATTAAATGGATGGAAATGTTTATTTCTGGCATGCGTGGCATTTTCTATAAAGTTTTTAGAAAGATATTGGCTTTGTGCAATTTTGGTAAATCTCTTGTTTTTTTTTTCAAATGCGGTGATATGTCCACCTTTTTTGTGTTTGTGTTTTTGGGTGTCACTCTATCAGATTTACTTGCTGAGATTGTGAAATCTCACTGTGGTGTCCCCAACTGTGGTTTCGCTTGCTGGAACAGTAGACTTTGATGCAGAGGATGCTCATGAGCTTGGAGAAAGGGCCCCACCTCAGGAGTGAAGACCTGAGGACTTTTCCTTTATGTAGCTTGATTTAGCATTTACTTCCTATCTAGTTGGATGATTGTATTAATTCATGAATTATTTTGCTGGAGTTTGTAATTTGAATTTTTGGTACTTTTAGCAGTTCAGATTGCCCTTTTTATTTCTCTGCTATGTTTATAACTGTTCACTTTTAAAGTTGCATGCTTGCACACACTTGCTTTCACGTTGCGCATGGGGTGTGTGATCCATGCGGTCAGCACCTCGGCATCTCATCTCCCTCCAAATCACACGTGGGGGTCGTGGGTGCCACACTTAACATAAAGATAGTATAAAAAAACACTTAATACTTAGCATAATAATAGTATAAAAAATTACTTAAAAAGTAATTAATACTTAGCATAAGGATAGTATAAGAAAATACTTAAAAAATACTTAATACTTAACATAAGGATGGTATAAAAAAATGCATAAAAATATTTAATTCTTAACATAAGGATAGCATAAAAAAACACTTAAAAAATAATTATTACTTGTTACTTAAAAAATAGGACTAGGAAAAAAGAGGATAAAATTTAATAATACTTGGAATAAGTTAAAATATTTAAATTTAATAATAATAATATTTACAAGAAAATCATAGAAAGTCTAATATTTAATAATAATTAGAATAAGTTAAAATATTAAGTAATTATTAAATTAAATATAAAAATCGAATACTTTTTTGCTATTGTTTGATATATTCTCGTATCTTGCATTGTTATTGTGTATTACTCTCGTGTCTTATATG
The DNA here is from genome assembly GCA_022457165.1 of Juglans mandshurica. Classification (NCBI taxonomy): domain Eukaryota; kingdom Viridiplantae; phylum Streptophyta; class Magnoliopsida; order Fagales; family Juglandaceae; genus Juglans; species Juglans mandshurica. The sequence continues at coordinate 16,211,925 of CM039634.1, forward strand.
TTGCATCAAAATAAACCAGCTTAGACCGTTTGAGAGTTATCAATCACATTGAACAGTTGGTTGATAACTCTTGAATTATCCAAAATGGGCAGTTTAGTATTGTAAGATCATTCTCGCAAACTATCCAACTGTATCTGTTCACATCCGACATTATGATTTTGATAGAGTCATCCCCTGTTGTTCTCTGGATATGCAGTTTCGATGATGGTGCATTGACATGTTACTCTTCGATGCACATGACTAAATGAGCATATTTGGAAAACTATAGGGCGGTGCTACCAAAATTTTATTGGATGTGACATATAATATATAGTTGACAGGTTGGAGATTATGATTTTACAATCCTGAATAGGATGGGACCAACTACCTGGTGAAAGGAAAAAATTGCACAATATGTTAGATACATGCTTTTTTATTTTTTAAGAGCCGGGAGCCCCAGGGAGTGGCCCCTTCCCAAGTATATTAATAACCCTCACTTGTGGTGGAGGGAAAACCACGATTTACAAGCCAAGCATCTGGGGGTGTACAAAAAAGACCGCCCAATTACAAACCAACCAAGCTCAAAACCCCATCCATTAAAAGAACTAAACAAGCCTATATGCCAAAAAACCAGACCAAAAAATATCAAGACAAACGGATGTTAGCCAAACTAGCCCAGTCCAGCCTATACAAACCTCTGGCCTCACGGCCTAGCTAAAGTGCCTCCCTAACCATATTCTTCATATCACAAGCCCCCTCATGAGCAAGGCAGTGTGCAACTTGATTACTTTCTCTAAAACAATGACTAATACTGTAGTCAAATTCCTCAAATAAAATCATCAACTTGTCTCAAAAATTCCAAAGGTACCAAACTGTACAAGCTTTGGCCAATATCCAATTAATCACCACCAAAGAATCACATTCAATATCAATAGAAAATAAACCCAACTCCTTGCACCTAATTATGCCCTCCAATACCGCACGAAGCTCTGCTTCATTGTTAGAACATACACCAAAAGATTTAGAATAAGCAAAAATCAGTTTACCACTATAGTCATGAAGAATGCCCCCTCCACCACCAAGTCCCGGGTTTCCTAGGCTACTGCAATCAAGGTTAAGCTTTAATCTTCCCCTTGGAGGTCTAACCCACTTCACAACCCGAGCACTACAATTTTTTGGTTCCACTATTTTTACATCCAACTTGGAAAGCAAGGCTCTATCCACACATGGCAATCGCTTGGCTTTATTCACGTTGTTGGCAATACGATTCAGCCAGTACATTATATTTCCAAGAAAAGGATTCAGAAGTACCTTCCATTCTAGCCATGCATCACCGCCTCCACAATTGCCAAATAACCACAACAGGGATCACCGAATACAGAATCCCCATCCATCTGGGAGTGCCGAGAAGCTCTATTAAACAGCCCTTGAGCTCTTTCCTTCCACCCTTGTATAGCAATGAAATGAATGCCCAGTTCTGCATATACTCTCTTCCACACCTCCATCGCAAACTCTCCCTTGTTAATCACATGTTCTAGATCTTCCTCATGCCCCCCATGACAACAATTAAAACATGATACCAAGGGGATACCACATTTTCTAATTTGGGCATCCACTGGAAGACAATTAAAAGCTGCTTTCCAGATACAAATAGCAACTTTTTTGGGATCCACTTGTTCCAAATCCAACAAGACCAATCCAATTTCTGAAATTTCACTCGAATGATGTCCCATACCGACTTGGAGGAGAACAACCCATTTTTATCTGACAGCCAAATCATAGTATCCTGAGCCTGTTGCAAACTGCCTACAGAATTAACAACCTCTCTAGTCAAGTTCTCACCAATTAAATGATTCATCTTATGAACATCCCAAGTATTATTAATCACCACATGCAGATTCGATTCATTAATACTTTCCACCATTTCACATAGAGGTCCACATTCCATGAATTTATCATACCAAAAAAATATATTTCCCTGTCTAACCTTCCACCTTGAATTATGGACCAGTACCGGGAATTTTTCTGCCACTTTCTTCCAGAAGATAGACCCAGAACAAGCCCTTCCAGCTTTAGCCACAATCTCATGTTTAGCATATTTAGCCCTAAAATACCTTGCTCACAGAGAATTCTGGGTAAGGAATTGCCAAGCAAACTTCACAAAGAGAGCACTTTGAACCTCAGCTAGGTCTAAAACTCCTACACCCCTTTCCTCACCCAGCGAGCATAAACTCCTCCAAGACTTCCATTTCCGCTTCGTCTTACCATGTGTCTAACCCAAAAGAAAGAGGAAAACAGCCTATTTAGCTTGGACAAAATAGCTTTCAGCATATGACAAACAGAAAGCAAATGAATAGGCATGCTCGACAAAACATGCCGCAGTAAAATTAGACGTCCTCCCTGGGATAGAAGTCGCAGCTTCTAGCCTACCAGTTTCTTAGAGACTTTCTCCACCAGGGGATCAAAATGGGATACCCTTAAACGTCCATCTACCATAGGCACACCCAAGTAGGTAAACGGAAAAGTTCCTTTAGAAAATCCAGTATCTTCCAAAATTCCTCTAACTCTTCGTCGAGACAAGTGCTTTGAAAAATAAATAGCCAAATTTTCAAAGTTTACACATTGCCCAAACCAAGCCTCATATTCAGTAATAACCTTTAACAATTCTCGGATTGACCCTCTAAAAGCGTTTGCAAACACTACAACATCATCTGCATATAATAAGTGTGAAACCACCACAGCATTAATTGGATGAGAATACAACTCAATTCTACCTTCGCCAACCTTAGAACTGATCAACCTAGAAAAGACTTCCTCTATAATAATAAACAAACACGACAACAAAGGGTCACCCTGGCGGAGACCTCTTTTGGATTTAAAAAATCCTCTAAAGGTCCCATTCATCATCACTGAGAACCACAGAGTAACAATACAGTTAAAAATAAGCTTGCAAAAAATCTCTTGAATACCAAAATATCTTAGCACATCCAACAAAAAATCCTAATTTACTCTATCATATGCCTTGCTCATATCAATTTTTATCATCACGTTCCCTCCCCTCGCTTTTTTATGAAGGTTTTTTATCATTTCCTGTGTCCGAAAAATATTCTGAAAAACACTCATTCCTTTAACAAGGCACCTTGATTCAGGGAAATAAATCTCTCAATCACTCGAGAGAGTCTATTCACAAGCAACTTTGAAAAAACTTTCTAAACAACATTACACAAGCTAATAGGCCGGAATTTATCAAATGACGAGGGGTCTTTAACTTTGGGAATCAACACAATAAAAGTCAAGGTATAAAATCTAGGCATCTTCGTACCTTGAAAAAAATTGTGGACAACATCCATGACATCCTTCTTGATAATGTTCGAGTAATAAGTATGAAAAAGGGATCCAAAACCGTCAGGTCCAGGACTGCTGTTAACATCAATAGATTTGAAGACATCATACTCTTCCTGTTCTTGTGAAACTGCATTAAGAAAACCAATCAATCTTTTGACATTCTTCTCGAATAATTCTAGAAAGCATACGGTCCTCTTTGGTCGGCACATTACACAAGAGCAGCTCAAAGTATGCTACGGCCCCTTCGTGAACCATTTCAGGGGACTCTAGAGTAGAACTGTTTGGAAGACTCATCCTTTTAACACACGCTTGCTTTCGACGTTGGGCAATGACAGAGTGGAAGAACTTAGAATTTCGATCCCCTTCATTGAGCCACTTCTTCTTTGCCTACTGCGCCAATCTCATCTCTTCCCTTTTTATCCATAAGTCAAGTTCAGATTTAGTATGAATCAGGTCCGCATCCACTGAGCTTGAGAATTCATGTTGTAACAAGTCCTCTAGTACCTCTAATCTCTCCTCAAGAGCACGGATACGCCCATCCACTCGCCCAGGAACCTCCTTATTCCAGACCCGATGGGCTACCTTTAATCTTTTCAGTTTTCTAGCAAGAATATCAAAGCCATTCCCAGCAGTGATACTCTTATCCCAAGACCTCGTCACCGTAGAGAGAAAATCATCATGAGCCGTCCACATGTTCTAAAACCAAAACGGTGCAGGGCCGTATCTCTTGAATTCCTTAACCAGCTGCAAGAGTATCAGTGAATGGTCTAAGGTTCTTCTATTCAAAAACCGAGCACTAGCACCTCCAAACTTAGATACGAAACCGTTATTAGCAAGCACCCTATCACGTTTAGCCCAACTCCAAGCCAGACCATGTTTTCCATTGCACCAAGAAAGCTATTTCCCCTCCATTATCCAATCAATTAAACCACAAGAATGAATACAATTATTAAACTCCTCCATAGAGGATCTCAATCTTGGATTACCCCCAACCCTTTCATCATTCGATCAAATGATGTTAAAATCACCCATCACGACCCAAGGGATGCCTACACAAGACACAAAGATGGTTCCATAACTCCCTTCTTTCCATCTGAGCACATTTTGCATAAACAAAAGAAGCAAGGATGGACCCATTTGAATAAGAAAACATAGCAGTGACACACTGATTTGAAACACCACAACCTCCATATCAATCCCTTCTTTCCAGCAAACCCAAACCTTTCCTCCCAGATCAGCATTAGAGTAAATGAAAGGAAACTCAAGAGCTAACGCCCATCTCTGCAACTTATCTATAGCCTGGAACGGTTTAGAAATAGCCAAAATTGAAATACAATATTTTCGCACTAACTTCCTTAGCCTTCTTTTGGAGGTCCCTATGCCACGGACATTCCAAACCAAGAAGTTGTTAATCATAAATTAATATTTGGGAAAGGGATTTCGCCCTTTAGGACCTTCGAACCATACCTTCTCTTAGTTTTTTGGCTCCCTGTGCATCCAAGCGAGTACCAGGATCAGAATCAAAGTCTTTTCCCTTATCCAACTCCACATTATCGATGCTGTCCGACAGGACCTAAAATCTGTTTCCGACTGACAGGGCCTCAAATCTATTTCCCTCCTCCTTATCTTGAGCAGCCCTCAGCGCAGGAGCTGAAGGACTCATTGCGGAGCCATTCTCAAGCTGCTCCTCCAAGGCCACTAGCCTATTACAATCTGGTTCCCCAACCTCCCCAACTTCAACCACATCCACCTCCATCCGCCCTTCACAACCCCCAGAAACCTTACCACATTCCTTAATGACCCTAAAAGGAGCCGCAGATTCAATACACACCTGCTACCCTCTATCACTTGGTGCACCCTCTAACGACATAAATTCAAACAAAACAGGACACTCTATAACTCCATCCCCATCTGCACTCCAAACTAGTTCCCTCACCTCCCCATCTTCAATCTCAGTCACAACGTACTGCCCACCACAGCCCCTTGAATCCTCTCCACCTTTTACACCAGTGGGGGCATCCAAGGCCACAACCATTTTATGCTTACCTTTGTCACCGACCACACCCCCATCCGATTCCCCCACAACAGGACACTCTAGATCAACATCATCCACAATAAGAACCTTTTTTCCTCCCAACCTCCTTCCAAGCCTTGTCTTCCCCCATTCTCTTCACCACACGCTCAACCCTGATGACTTTTCGGAGCCCTCTCTCCCCTGCACGACACACCACTTATGTGTGACCTTGCCGAAAACACTTCTTGCAGTAAAAACCAAGATTCTCGTAGACAACCTCTTGCCAACAATGGTGCTGACCAACCACCAAGGGAAACCCCTTAACAGGCTCATCCTTTAAATTAATCTCCACTCATAGTCGAGCCCCGTAGCCCTGGTGTGGTATAGAGTAGCATTATAAGTGCCCAAATATCTCCCAAATCTAGAAGCAAAGCTTTGGAGGCATTCCACCTAGTAGAGAGGGAGTGGAAGACCCAGCAGGAAAATCCATTGTGGCACAATAGGCGGTTCTTTAGCAGTGTCGAAATCCACCGTCCAATTGAACAACCGAATGGAGCAACCAGCCACAGCTCTCCCTTCTCTCGCCCACGCGTGAAGTTAGTCCTTCTCATTAGCCAGATGTAACAAGACATGGTGGTCATCCATGAAGCTCACCATAGAAACCTCCGAGAAACCCCAGGTTTTAATAATTTTCATCCTCAAAAAGTCAATTGATGGCCAGCTCGAAGCAAATTTCAAGACCAGCGCAAACTTAAGGTCGTCCGCAACCCTTTTCCATTTCAGCATCTGTGAATACAAAACCCAACTCACCTTGAATTAGCTCTGGTTTATGCAACGACAACTGAAACTTAGGCTGGGGTAGGGGACACTTCAAAGCTTCCTCAAAGGACCGTAACCTACACACCCCCTCCACCGTACGAACCAAAGTACCCCCCATCCTCTCTACCCGACTGACCCCCAGAAGAAGCCATCCCGCCGACAACAGGGTTACCAGAGGGCCTCTCGTATAGGAAGGGCCAAGCAGAGCAAGTCCAAACCTGAGTCTCTAGATACATGCTTGCTTGTTGATGTGTGCATGATTGTTTGTAATAGGATATTATGCATGGATAAGAGTTGAATGCAAGTTAGAGATCGCTTGGGTGAGGATTACAATGTATATGCTGAAGGTGTTAGGAAATTCTTGGAGTTCACATCCTGTACAATTAATAGTGATGGGCGTATTAGATGCTCATGCCGAAAATGCAAGAATTTGTGTTCTCATAAGATAGACTTGGTGAGAGAGCATCTATTTGTCAAAGGTATTGACCAGGATTCTACTGATTGAGTCTTACATGACGAACCATATCTAACATCATTCAAGCCTCCACATGAAGAAGAAAACATTGATGAAGATGTACAACCAGAGGTTATTGGTGATGAATACGATAAGGACATGGAGCAAATGCTGGGTGACATTGGTGCAGGAATTGTGATGCCCCGACTCCCACGTAAGGAAACACGAGAATCGTGACGTCGGAATCATGACAACACGGGTCACACATCCCAACGATAAGTGCTCAAGTGTGTGCAACGAGCAACAACAGCACCACAAAAGTCGCAACAGATAAATTAAAAGTAAGTCAACTAAATACCAGAATTTTTAATAAACATTTACATAGGTAAAATGTTTAAAGAGAGTTATATAGTTATCCGTAAAATAAAGTAAAAAGTCGAATAGATAGACAAAAGGGAAACAAATCCCATAATCCAAAAGCAACCACATGACACTCCCTTCACGGAGCCGATCCCTCAGGCTCTTCGTCCTCATCTGTACCAAAATCTATGGTACCATAAAACGATACCACATGGTATCGAATACCGTGAGATTATGAATCTCAGCAAGTAATCAACCAAGCAACCCAAGAGATAAAAATGTATTAATGCAGCCAACAAACATGAGTACATGACGAAGCACAAATGTGACCCAAAATATCATTTCCCCAAAAATGAATATTTTCCAACACACGCCAAAATCTCATTTTGGCCCAAAAATATAATCCGACATTTTTTCAGAAAATGATTCACACAAAATCCAACCATGTATCGGACACTGTAGGCGGGAATCGCAAGCTTGACTAACCACCATCCCTACCGCGTGCACCATAGGCGGGAATCACAGGTGGGACTCTACCACCATCCATGCTTACCACTATCCCTACAGTTCCTTTCCACACAATGAGTACCTATCAGAGCACTGTAGGCGGGACTATACCACCATCCCTGCTTACCACCATCCCTACCGGGTGCACTAGGCAGGACTACACCACCATCCCTGCTTACCACCATCCCTACCGCGTGCACCGTAGGCGGGAATCACAGATGGGACTCTACCACCATCCCTACAGTCTCTTTCCTTTCTCTCACATGAAAATACAGTTTTTCAAGTATACACATGAACATGTATGCAATTATGCGAAAACTCAGTTTTCAGTTACAAACATGAACATGCTTGCAAATATGCAATGTACATGATACAACACATTATCCAACAACTGACAAATCACAACATAGTCCAATAACACAAACAACTCCTTCCCCAAATCCATCCGACCCCCTTACTCCTCGAACTCAGTCCGGCACAACCAACCAAATCACAGTAATTATGTGTTAGAGCAAAAATACATTTAAATCATGAAAGTTTCTTGGGAAAATACGTATAGCGCTATAATATACTTTTTGAAGGATCACGAAGGTGCAAGAGGTGGCGACACAGTAACGGAACAGTGTAAAAATGCACTAGGCCGTGGGTCTCAAAATGCAAGATTTTGAACGGGGACAAACGAAGACTTGAGATTACTAGGGAAGGACTTAAGGATGTCGGTGAAGCTAATGGTAGTGGTGGCTGGCCGTGGGTGGCGGCGTAGAGGGCGGTTGAAGTCCAAAAATCCCAAAACGGAAATGGAGTTGGATGGACTTCACCAGTGGCAGATTGGAGCTGGGGACGGGTGGTTTAGGTTGCTAGGAGATCAATGATGATGTGGTGAAGAGACGGTGGTCGGAGGAGGCGCGACGGCGGCGCGCGAACACAATAGGTGCCTCTGCTTGATGCCGTGTGTGGAGGCCCATGACAATGCGAGAGGAGCTGGAAATTGGGAGGTGAGGTCGCCGGCCGGTGGGGAGAAGAATGGGAGGGGCGGTGACGGAGATGGGCGGCGCACGGACGGGACAAACAGAGGCCTCGCGAGCGGGAGAGAAGAGAGAGAGGAGAAAAGAAAATGAGGAGAAAAAGAGGAAAAGAAAAATGGAGGGAAAGAAATGAGGTCCAATCCTCACAACTTGGGTCACAAAATGATCCAACGAAAATTATTTCAAAATGATAAATTTAAATAAAATAATTTAAACACAAAGACTAAGTAAAATAAAATAATTAAATCCAACAACACAATAATTTTAAAACTCACAAACAACTAATTTAAATGCAAACCAATATTTAATATTAAGAAAGCACACCAAAATAGATTTCACAACTTAAAAATCATGAAATAAACCAACGAGAAACCCAATAAATTTTAAAACAAGAGAACTAATATTTAAATTAATTAAAATAATTATTTAGTTAAAATACACTAAAACACGGGGTATCACAGGAATGTTTTTGGATAAAGGTGATGCAAACACATCAAATTCAAATGATACAGGCCAAAACACTTTTGCATGCTTGTGGAAAGATTCACAACGTGAGTTATATACAGGATGCAAAAGGCATAGTAAGTCTTCATTTTCAGTTAGACTGCTTGGCATAAAATTCATGTGCCGATTATCAATTAAGGTTGTCAATATCTTACTCAGGTTATTTAAAGAGGCACTTCCATCAGACAATATTTTACCTTGCAACTTCTATGAAACAAAACAGTTGGAACGATGACTCGGATTTGATTTCAACGTAATACATGCATGTAAAAATGACTGTATATTATTTTGGCGAGAGAGTGAGCAATTGAATGAGTGTCCCATTTGCCAAGAATCAAGATGAACATCTAAGAAGCAATGTATCGTGGAAGGTCGTACGCCACTTTCCATTGATACCTAGATTACAACGGTTATTTATGTTATGTGCAACAGCTGTAGAAATGACATGGCACTCATCATCTAGAGTCAGGAATAATAGTGTCTTTTCACATCTTCCTGATTCTCTGGTTTGGAAGGAATTTGATTTAGAACACCTTTGGTTTGCCAAAAAACCTCATAATGTACAATTTGGGTTGGCAACAAATGGATTTAATCCGTTTGGGAACATGAGTACTGGTCATAGTACTTCACTAGTTGTACTGATGTGGTATAATCTACCATTGTGGAAATGTATGAAAAATTCATATTTCATGATGAGTTTGCTCATTCCAGGTCTGCGATTATCAGGATATGATATAGAAGTACACTTACAGACATTAATTGCAGAATTGAAAGATTTGTGAGAGAATGGGGTCTTAACATTTGATTCATCAACAGGCAAGTCGTTTAAGATGCAGGCTGCCGAGTTATGGACAATAAATGATTTATCAGCTTATGAAAACTTATTAGGTTGGAGTAATAAGAGAATAATGACATGTTCAACTTGTAACAAACATACACAATCTGAATGGCTTACGTATGAGAAGAAACTATACTTCATGGGTCATCGTCGATTTTTACCTGTTGACCATAAATGGAGTGGAAATTCTAGGATGTTTGATGGCACAGTTGAATGGGGGCACCCACCACTATATTTGTTTGGCCAAAATGTATTTGCACAATTTGTAGATGTCAGTTGTAATGAATTTGATATAAAACAACGGAAGAGAAAACGAACGCAAATGAGTTGAATTGGACAAAGAAGAGTGTTTTTTTTGAACTCTCGAACTGGTCGACGTTAAATTTGTAGCATAGTCTCAATGTTATGCATATTGAGACAAATATGCGTGTCTGTGTTGGGAACTTTGAAGTCAATTGAAGGCAAAACGAAAGATACATTAAACTCACAGAAAGATCTGAAGCGGTTGGGAATAAGACTGGAAATGCACTTGCAACAAAATGGTTCATCTGTCTACATGTTGATTGGGTGGTATACATTGCCAATGAACGAAAGGGCTAAATTTTGTGAGTGGCTAATGAATATTAAATTATCAGACGGTTATACCTCGAATCTAACAAGGTGTGTGCGAACAAATGATTGAAAAAATATTGGATTAAAAAGTCATGATTGTCATATATTTTTACAATGTATCTTGCCTATTGGTATCCATGGGTACTTGACGAGAGATGTGCGTGTGGCTTTGACTGAACTGGGTGCATTTTTTAGAATTTTGTACTAGAACGTTGAATGTAGAAGTTTTGGATCGTATGGAACAAAAATTGCTATAATATTGTGTAAGCTGCAGAATATTTACCCACCATCATTCTTTGACGTCATACTTAGCTGTTCATTTGCCACGTAAGCCTCGACTTGGAAGACCGGTCCAGTATAGATGGATGCATCCCATTGAACGGTTCCTTGAAAAGTTCAAACACATAGTGGGTAACAAGGCCCACCAGAAGGGTCAATTGCATAAACATATATTGATGATGAGTGGCATACATTCTGTTCTGAATACTTCCATGGAGTTGATACGAGGTTTGACTGGCCGGAAAGAAACTTTGATGCTGACCAAGCAAGACAACAAAATGGGTTTTCCGTGTTTTCTCAACACATACATCCACTTGGTGCAGTGCGTTGTTATGATTTGTGTGGAAGAGAGTTCGAGAAAGCTCAGTGATACATACTAACAAATTACCTTGAGATAGAGAGTCACTTGAAATAAGTTGTCATTATTTGTTAATTATATTGTGATTTACTTAAAAAAATTATAAGATTATAAATTATTTGGTAATCTTCAATTTCAGTGATCATATTAATGTACTCAAAGAATTATGAGTAAATGATATAAACCAGAAAAATTAAGAGGAGTTCCTGAAATGGTTTGAACAAAGGGTAATGACATTACAAATGCGAGTTTGAATTACGAAAAAAATATTATGATTGTTTATTTTTGTAGGTTTATGCTTTATTCAATATGTAGGTTGTACAAATGCATGCAAATAATCCAAATGATATATTGGACAAACTATATGCATTGGCGAGTGGCCTCTCGAGACGCACTGCTCGATATTCTACATGTATTTTTTAGGAAAGTAGGTATCACACAATGGATCGAGAACGCTATAGGAAAATACAAAATAGTGGTGTCCTAGTTTATGGAAGTCATAACAGAGAAAACATTTATTTCTATGGGGTTATTATCAATATAATTGGAATGAGATATTTTGGAGAGGTTGTGGTGTATCTATTTAAGTGTGATTGGTGGGATTTAAGCAATCCTCAAATGTGAGTACGCAATGATGAATATTCTTTTAGTATTAATACATCGAAAAAATGGTATAAAGATAATCATTTTATTTTGGCTTCCTAAGCATTTCAAGTATTCTACTTAGATGATCCTGAGTTAGGAAATCAATGGCGAGTAGTACAAAAGTTTTCTCCAAGAAATATATATGATGTTATCTCTAAGGCGAATGGACAAGATGAAGAAGAAGATAATCCCTTTACTAAAGAAGCATATCAAGAGAGCCAACCCGTCTTTAACTTATTTGTGGATTTGAGCCAGTATGAGTCATTTAAAGTACCTACAGATGATGAGGGCGAATGGTCAATTGAAGTTGATATAGATGATTGACCAGTTTTGTGTTCACATGACACTTTATGACAAATATTTTATGTAATGAATGTATCAGTGTTTTGAAATTATGCTACCGAAAAGGAAGGAAGTTCGCATCCCATCTCTACTTGTTCCTAGCTCTCTGTCTGACTCAGCCCTAAAAATTGACTTTATAGAACAAAGTAAAAATCTTATAGTCATTTTGTTTCAATTAAGGTAATTCATACATATTATATCATTTTTAACCATCACTTACTTCATTTCTACAACGAATATTATATTCTGTAGAGTTAACAGTACAATCTCGTTAAGGTCGAGACACTACTAGAGGCGTAACGTTGGAAAAATATCATAAAGTAGGTAAGATTAAGGTTAACATTCCTCACAAATATACTGGAGTTGAAGGACAACCAGCAGCTTGGCTTGCACCACATATGTGTGCTCTTACATGAACTTATGCACCTTTGGCTACGAGTTCATAGCAGAAAGTCACCCAAGATGTGAAAGAGTTTATCAAGAAGTGTTGTTTGATAATATTTAAATAATTAATTTATAATATTATTTAATATATATTCAAAATTCATAATATTCTGGGTGATAATATCTTTGTGTATATGATTGTTGAACTAAATGTTGGTCAAAGAAATGAGCGTAAGACTGTCGATGAGTTTATGTGTAATGTATTCTGTATATATAAGGTGAGGGGTATCATGAGCATTATAATAAGTTCGAGAATAAGGAAGATGCATGCCAACATCCTTTTCACGATATCCGACCTTCCGATTGGAAAAAACTTTGTAACATATTTGATGATCCATTATTTAAGATAAATTAAATGAATTTTTTTACATGTTTTATTTATAATTTTCACTTCCTAAAATTTACAAATTGTATGCAGGAGCAAAGTTCTATAAACAAAATAAATAGATCAAAGTTGAAGATTCATTATCATGTAGGCTCAAGATCTTCCAATCGCATCTCTAAGAAATTGGTAATACTATTTTATTTTATATATTGTATATAGTTTGTTATTTGGAGGTATTCTAATGACTTTATATCTCAACAAATTTCTCTTGTAGCAAGAGTCAAATACCAATTAAGATATTACAAAATTATATGTTACATCACATACTGCTCATAAAGAAGAATGGACTTATACTGATTCTCGTAAAAATTATGTAAGTATTATTATTTGTTTTAATTAAACATATTTGGGGGATGAAAAATTGGTTGCCCTATGTGCTGAATCTGCTTCAGATCAAAATTCATCAATAAGTGATGTTGAAATTTTTACACAGATGCTGGGTCATCGTTCAGAATATTTGGGGGATTTGGGTAGCTGCGTAATGCCTTCTAGCTCTTCCCCATCACCCGGGTATGCCTCTAACACCTCTTTAGTGTTAGAGAAAGCAAGTTTCAAGATCGATGAATTGAGTACAAGGCAACATGAATTAGAGGTTCAATTGGCGAAACAAGCAGACATGAAGATGCTCATGAAACAACAAGAACAACAACAACAAGAGTTCATGAGAGAGATACAACTCCAAATGTAGATGCTTATGCAACAATTCAAGCCTCCAAGCAACTGATTTACATTATATGTATAGATATTTGGATCTATTTTTGTACCAAGAACGCTAGTACTATTGTTTTATTTATTTAGTTTACACTTATGAGATTACTTTTATGGGTATTGAACAAATTGTAATGAGTTTTTTAAAATACTATGTATGTCTATTTGGTTTTTCATTATTAAATAAGATAAAATAGTTACCGTTCGAACGACCTAAAATCATTCGAACAAAATAAGTAAAATCATTCGAACATTGATATAGAACATTCGAATGTAATCGTTATTAAAAGTTCAAACAATACTTGAAACCGTTCGAACCAAAACATCGAACATGAAATAAACGTTCGATCGTATCATGGTCCGATCGAATGTTTTACTCAATACATTTAAACATATTTTACAATTCAGCTATCAAATTGTTTGTTCGGACGTCATGTTTGTACCGTTCGAACGTGGTTCTTGGATGAAATTCAATCGTCTAAAAAATGTTCCATTCAAATGCGATCGAATGGTCTTGCTCAAGTTCATCCTAGAATATATTTTTTGGGATGAAATTGATATTTTTGTCCTAAAATACCTTTTGGGACACTGTTATTAGAACAAAATTGATGTTTTCATTTTTTTTTATCCCAAGTAATATTTAGGGACAAAATCACATTTAGTAGTAAGAGTTAGTCTACATACAGTCTCCAAATGGAGACTGTTCATGCAAACTCATACAGTTATGTTTTAAAAAAAATTAAAAATTACAATAATATCCTTTTTTAAAATGATATTTTTTTCACTTTTATCCTCATTCATCAATGAGACTACACATGCAGTCCCCCACTCAAGACTGCAAATAGAATTTCTCTAGTAGTAGAAGGAAAAAAATGAAAAACACTTTTTTGAATACACATAAATGTGTGTGCTACAAACACTCTTATACTAAAGGACAGATGTAAGTGTAAGTGATATCCCACTCATCAAGCCACAATCGTAGCTGCTGGAGAAGATCACTACTCATGCATGATTCCAGCCCCGCATCTACAGCTTGTTGTTATTCCTTTGTCAACTTTGTTTCCTTGTTTATTACTTTCCTTGTTTATACATCAATACATGTATATATATTTGTAAAGGACGACAGATTGTAAGATATGAAAATAGAACGAAACATTATCACATTAAGTGTTGTTTCTCTTATAGTAAGGGCCTCGTGTCTCACAAGTCGGAATGGTAATATGTGAGACTCTCATATTCGTGTGCTACAAACACTCTCATATTTGTGTTGCAATCTGTGAACACAGATTGCAACACAAATATGAAATAAATTAAAAAAAATTAGATATGTTAGAAAACAGTTTGAATTGAAGGGAGTAACTCGATAAGACACGGTTAATAAATAAGTCGATTACGGTTCAACATCCGAAACCCACAATCAACCCTCAATAAATTCTAATTTTAACAAGATCATGGTTGGCACTCTACTTCCATTTTCAAATTTTATAAATGTTTAAATTTATACTTATGTTGTTGTTGAGACGTAACATTCATAATATTATTTGACTACTTAACATCTCAAAAATATTACTTGTTATATAGTGTTACTGTTTTTAAAATTTTAACAATCATGTGACAATTAAAAATTATGGATATTAATTTTCTTATGTATTAATAATAGTTTGGATATTGATTATGAAATACCTTATCATGAATTTAGTTTTAATTTTAAATTATTTATAGGACAAAATAAATATATTGTTCAAGTTCGAGTTTTAAGCTCTAATACATTTATCATTACAATAAATATTTAGGTTTACCTACTGTTGTGGGAAAATCAAAATATGATACTTTTAAAGGGCTAAAAGACAAAGTTTGGAAGAGGGTCACAAGTTGGAAGTCAAAGCTTCTATCAACAGCAGGAAAGGAAGTCTTGATAAAAAGTGTTCTTCAAGCAATACCAGCATACACAATGAGTGTATTCAGACTTCCAAAAGGTTTACTCAAGGAAATTGAGCAGTTGATTGCTAAGTTTTGGTGGAATCATAGCAAGGACAATAATGGGATACATTGGAGAGGCTGGTCAAAGCTTGGAGCTGTAAAGAGCATGGGAGGTTTGGGCTTTCGGGATCTCAATTGTTTCAATAGGGTGCTACTGGCAAAACAGGTATGGAGGTTCATTCAGGATCCTTCATCCTTGGCTGCTCGGGTTTTCAAACAAAAATACTTTCCATCTTGTCATGTACTGAAGGCAAAAGTAAAGTGGGGATTTGTCCTTCACACATATGGAGGAGTTTCTACTCAGTTTTGGACTTGGTAAAGTGGGGGTATGTTTGGCGAGCTGGCAATGGAAAGCAAATTATGATTTGGAAAGATAAATAGATCCAAATCCATCTACCTTCCAAATCCAAACACCAATATCCAATTTGAATGCTGATGCTACTGTGGATGAACTTATAGATGAAGATTCTAAGCCTGGAAAAGAGATGTGTTATATTCAATATTTAGAAGGGAGGAAGTAGACGGTATTAGCATAACTCCTATCAACTTTAGAGGTATGGAGGATAAGGTAATATGGGGTTTATCAGAAAAGGGTCTGTTCTCAGTAAAATCTGCCTATTTTACTGATTTTGAAATGCAGAACCAAGGTATAGGTCAGGCTTCTATATCTTCACATGATACTAAGATGTGGAAGAAGGTGTGGATGTTGGACTGCACAGGGAAGGTAAAAGAGATGTTGTGGAAGGCTCTAAACAATATTCTACCTACAAAAGAAACTTTGTTCAAAAGAAGGATAGTTGAGGATTCAATGTGCCCGATATGTCAACTAGCTGAGGAATCTGTGATACATGTTATGTGGCAATGTCCTGTGTCTATGGATGTTTGGGGGGGAGTTGATTAGTCCTCTATAGAAGTGGAAGCACAGTTATGTTGACTTTAAATCCTTATGGGGTGATATGGTTTCCAGACTAGATGATGGTATTATGAATAGAGTGGCTACTATTTTTCATGGCATTTGGAAAAGGAGGAATGAGTACGTGTTTAGTAACAAATTTAGAAGCCCTTCTCTCTTATTTCAATTGGCAATCCAGGATGTTGAAGTGCCTGCCACACCTGGTTCACAGGTCCCGAATGAAGCCTTACAGGAAGTAACAGGAGTGACAGATGATGAACAAGGTTGGATTCCACTAGAAATTGGTTTCGTAAAAGCTAATGTTGATGCTACTTATGTCAAAGAAACTGAGAGAATGGGTATTGGGATTGTAGTAAGGGATCAATGAGGTGAAGTACAGGCAGTTCCAGCTGCCTCCAGAAGTGGTATCCAATCTGCTGCTATAGCAGAATGTCGGGCTTTGCTTAGAGCTGTAAATTTGTGCCATGAACTTGGTTTGAGGGGTGTCCAGTTCGAGGGTGATGCAAAATTGGTTGTGGATGCTGTCAACGGGACCTCATTTGATTATTCCTGGAATGATCAACTCATTGAGGATATAAAAGGGCTCATCAGCACTGGTCTGTTATGCATGTGAGCAGAAATCGAAATAGAGCAGCTGATGCTGCTGCCAAGTTAGGATTAATGTTAAATTTTGAACAAGTGTGGGTGGAAGAGGAACCTTACGAGGTTACTCCTTTTATTATTCTTGACAAATCCTCATGTATTCTTTGAGTTGTGAATGGAAGTTTCATTTCAAAAAAAAAAAAAAAAATTATCACCCCGGAGAAATATGTCGAGTTCAGTTTTAAAATTTACCAAAATGAAAACGACGGCTAAAAGCGGAAAGGGCTTTCTACCCAATACTTTGTAACGTGGAAGCACGGAGAAAAGGGGCTTAGAACATTCCGGCCCATTTGGATACATTAACGATTTTATCTCACATTATCTCATCTCATCTCATCATTTTATTATAATTTTTTTAAATTTTTATACAAAATATAATAAATAATTTAATTTTTTCAAATTCTAGAACAAAAATAATATTAAATAATAATATTTTATTTAATTTTTAATTTTAATATAATTATCATTTCATCTCATCTTACCATCCAAATCCACTTAGAATAAAATAATTAACCGAGACTAATCTATTAGTATTAGTGCAATTAAGAAGGCACGTGAAGAGCAAAGACGAAATGTCAAGTACTCATCAAAGACGAATTAAGTTTGTTGGAAGATTTCCAAGGGGTCTTGACCATACAAAAATAAACAAAGAGGAGATAACACATCGAAGGCCAGGGAGAAGCTTAGTGGCTGGTCGAGGTTCAATAGGCCAATTAAGTGATCACCAATCCCCATTTTCCATAAAAGTGTTAATAAATTCTTTCGTAATTAATGCATCCTTTGGTTGAAGACGAAGCAATATCAGTAAAAGAACATAAAATAAAAAACAGAGGAAAAACAAAACAACATTGGCAAACAACGCAGAGCAAAGTAGTACTGGAGTTGCACATGACCTCTGGATATTTAGGAAATGTTCTAAATAAATGGATGTCTATTTCATTATGAACAAAGAGTCCTCTCTCAAGCCTCAACAGGCAACCTCCAATATTATCAGAATAGGCCGTATAATTGCATAAACATACGCTACCTTTCGGCACAGTATAATTAACAACTGAGTATCAAATTTGAAGTCAGAAAAAGGTTACGATAACATCAGCAAAGACAGTATGCTTCCACGTGCAGTTTTCAGATGGAACTTGCATCAATGTCTTGGAACCATCTACAAGCATCAAACAACGAACTAATTACTATACGTACTGTTAACGCGTTAGAAAGCTAACCATGGATGAGTTGTAAAACATACCTCTATTCATATTCATTTTCTTGATCAGTTCGTTCCCAAGAATGCTGTGTTGGCACAATCCCTTCCCTTCTTTGTATTTCCCAGTCCAGTGCAAAGGAGATCTGATAAATGTAACCATTCAGTTAATCATAAGAGTAAAATTAATTCCCCTTTTTAAAAATAAATAAACCAGAAAAAAAGAGCAAAACATTACCATCCATATCGTGTCGAGGAGGAATATCTTCATCATTTAAAACTGAGGTGTAATGACTACATGTGCATATATATATATATGCTCCCACTTTTGTGCAAAACTAACCAGACTTGGAGCAATAAATACCAGCGATCGGATCTCTTCAATAACCACATTCAATGGAGATCATGACATTCAATGATATGTATTGAATCTGACGCAAGGGACGTGAGATATCTTCCACCACTCCTCTCCTCCATCTTTCTCACAGTGTTTTTCTAATAGAGGACATTGATATATATGAAGTTGCAACAGTGAGGCCGGCAGGCGTTTCTTTGGAAAGGACAGGAGCTTTTCGCACTTAATAATACAAAGTTTCGAGAGTGAGGGAGGTAGGCCATCCTTTGGAAAGGACGTGAACTTTCCGCACTCAATGATAATCAGTTCATTAAGAGATGTGAGGTTTTGAAGGCCCGCACAAGATAGGTTTCGCAGATTCGGGAAGTGTGAGATGGTGAGACTTGTTAGAGATTTAGGCAACTTCATCTGATCTGGAAAGGACACCAGATGTGGACATCCACTAATTTCAAGGTTATCAAGAGAGGTAAGTTTGTTCAACCCCCGTTCCAACAAGGCATCAATCATTTTGGGATGAGATATAGAAAGTAATTTTAGGTTGGTGGGAAAACCTTCTTCCGGAAAGGATACATCGTCTGGATCGTCTGGACAACGGTGTAGTGTCAAACTTTCAAGAGAAGTATGGTTGTGTATGCCTTTGGGTAGTGCCATTTTCTTACAGCCAGATATATGAAGCACTCTCAGGTTGGCAGGGAGCCATTCTTCGCTCAAGGAGAAACTAAGACTCGGACAATCCGTAGTATCAATTTCACGAAGAGTGCTGAGAGTGTGTATGTCTCTGGGTAAGTATTCAAGACTTTCACAACATACAATGACAATGCATTCAAGACAAGAGTTATGATGTAACCTGTCCGCTATTGAGTTTAGCTGTGCACACTTCAACAAATCGAGGTGTTTGAGTGATGCTGGTAATTCTCCGCTGCTTGTCAAGGATTTGAGAGATGGACAGCGCTGAATTTTCAAGTACTGAAGATGAGATGTGGTGTTGCTGCAACTGCTGCTATCAGCAATATCGTCCAGCAAATACTCCAGTTCCTTGCATTCACTTACCTCTATCCGCTCCAGAGTTGGAGGTAGCTGGCGTCTTGCAATATGCTTTAGCAAATCACATTTCACAATTCGAATCAACTTAAGACGAGTGTTGTTGTACATCAATGACTCTGGCAAGGATTTCAGGGCTATGCAATTCTTGATCACGATTTGTGTGGGCGGGCATGGCATATCCTGTTGGAGCAGTTCTTCTTTTCTCCCGACGACCAAAGAAACAAGTTTGGGACAACTCTCAATGCACAATAGATCAAGACATGAGAGATCCGGCAGTGATTCGCAATCATCTGACCACAAATGTGTCGACTCGGCCTCACATGTAGAAATAGTTAAATCTTTTGCTTGTGTCATCCATTGCTTATCAAACCCTACTATTTCAGATGTGAACATTGAGATTTTAGAAAGAGACCGGATTTCTAATGAGCTGAAGTCAACCGTACTTCTATGCACAACTCCTTTTGATCCGGCAACTTCTATTTCATAGGCATCCGGAATGTTTGGAACTGAGATCCGTAACTGCCCACAACCATATATCTTAACTTTTTTCAGTGAAGGGAGTTGGTTTGGTAAATTTCCGTTTATCTTGGGACAACGTCTTAGGGAAAGCTCACGTAATTTTGGGAATTCTTCGCAGGGACTCCAGTTCTCCCACTCCTTCATATCATGGAAGTGCAGAGTCTCCAAGGACCTAAACGGTTGAGAGATATCATTCCCACAAAACTCAGGACCAATATTCTTCACATTAGCCATGCCTCCGATGGAAAGGAATTTGAGAGATGATAGTTGCCCAATTGCCGGCAACGATGTACACTTTTCACAATTTTCAATCTTCAAGAGCTCCATATTAAGAAATGATGGACGTCTTAACCAAGTCGGAAAATCTCTACCACCATAGCATCTAATAGTGAGTTCTTTCAAGCTCTCGTGAGGCTCTAGGTTTTCAAGTACCTCTAACTCACTTGCTCGATCTTTCTCCTCATCAATATCTTCATTCCACTCCAACGACAGCCCTGTAATTTCGGGCTTGTTGCTTAAAGCAGCGTCCTTTGCCTCCTTGGGTTCAGTCACGTTCTCCAATCCTGAAATGCACAGTGTCTCTCGAAGATGTGGCAAAGACCCTAACTCTTTTATCCCAGAGCAAGTACTGTCTTTACCAACAACCATATTAGATAGTGACCGGAGACACGTTAGTTTACCTATTTGCATAGGAATTCCTTCCAAATGAATCGCTCCTTGAATATTGAGGTGGCGAAGGTTGACAAGGTTCCCTAACGTTGAAGGTAATTTATTTAAATGGAAACAATTCTCTAACAACAAAGTTTGTAAGTTGTAGAGAGTAGTTATTGATTCTGGCATGCTTCTGATCAAAGTTTCGGAAAGATCAAGATACCGTAGATGCTTTAAATTACTGATTGAATCGGATAGCTCGGTTATGCGGTACCCCCTCAAGCAGAAAACCCTTAGGCATCGTAATCTTTTAATCAATTGAAGAGGAACATTAGGCGCCAAATAACAATCGCCAAGAGATGGCGACTTCAGAGGTAAGAAGGTACGTAAACATCTAAGTTTAGAAAAGACCTCAAACTTTTCACTTCCATCGTAGTTTCCTGCCAAATAAGATGAGTGACGGGTCTTTTCAAAAATACTCCCTTGCTCTCTATCTTTAACTCTATCCAGCTTCATTCTATAACACGTATTTCCAGCAACCGATTTAGCCAACTTCTTGATGAGCCCATGCATTAGAAATCTTGATTTATGCTGGCGCGATTGTTGGAAAAATGATCTTGACAACAGATTGCGAAAATGCACCTTACCCAAATCTTCCATTTCAATTTTCTGTTTTCCTGGTTGAATCAAACCTTCTGCCATCCATAATAGAACCATCTGCTTCTCGTCAAATTCATAACCCTTTGGGAATATAGAACAATACGCAAAGCACCTCTTTAAATCTGGAGGTAGATCGTTATAGCTCAACATAAGAGCCGGAACAATTTCCTTTTTCTTCTTCAATATATCCCACATCTTGCTGTTTGAAACTATTTTCCAGTACTCATTGTTAACACGCAAGAGGCTTCCGACTGTTTCTACCGCTAGAGGCAGGCCCTCACACTTTCTAACAATTTCCTCGGCATCATATTTAAGATGCTGATGTGCACAAAAGTCTCTTGTATCCAATGCATGTTTGGCCAGTATAGACAAACAATCTTTATCTGGCAATAATCCCAACATGCAAGGTGGAACTTCAACCGTAGACATCAGTGACATGACATCTTGATGGCGAGTTGTGATGATAATGCTGCTTCCGGAAGCCCCTGCGTCAAAAGGAGCACGTAGGGTAGTCCACTTACGGTAGTTCTCATTCCGAACATCATCCAGAACGATTAGAAACCTCTTCCCATTTATTAGCTCCTCTAGTTTGCGTTGCAACGGATTTAAATCCATGGAGTTATAGTTAATTTCAGGTGTCATAGAGTGTAATATTGCTCTTGTAATCGTCGCAACATCAAAATCTCCATCATAAGCAGAAACACAAACCCATGCTTTCGGATAAAAACAGCTTTGCACTTCTTGATTATTGTATACAAACTTTGCAAGAGTTGTCTTTCCTATACCCGCCATACCATGTATAGGAATTACATTTACTTTAGTTAAAGCAGCATCACCACGTGTTTCACTGAGCAATAATTGTTGGATAAAATCTCTTTCCCTATCCCTACCATGCATTTGATCTCTGTCTGTGTTCATCATAGAAATGGAGGGTTGTATGATCTCTTCTATTATGTTTGGACTCCGGCCATCAGAATTTTGATTCAAGTTCAGTTTATCTTTTCTTGTCATAAGTTCATCAAATCGAGTTGTGAGTTCTGTTATCCTTGCTCTCATCCTAATCTTCATCTTAACAGCACTAGGAGTCAAGCCGGTTAATAAAGTAGGGATGCGATTCAGTACCTTACTAGTGCTAGCGGCCTGACTTTCACCAATCAACTTGCGCTTCGAAGCTTTGATGGCGAGCTCATCCAGAATATCTTCCACATCGTAGACCAAGTCTTCGAGATCATCAAGCCATGTTTTCACATCCCGTTCAGTGTGTTGCTTCTCATTCGCATCTTCAAGCAACATCTTAATTGTTGAAAGCTCGCCCAACCGTTTCTGATTTCTCCTTCGGCAAACGAAGTTCAGAAACTGGGGAGAGGATAACCTCTCAAGCAGTACTTGAATGGATGCAGCAAGAAGCATCTCTACCACTAGTACCATTGTTCTCTTCAGAAAAAGGAATCAATGATCAAGAAATTAAATGCCAAACACTGAGAAGAAGAAGTAACTGGCCGTTTCTTCTGGCAATTAGAAGGCTTAAAAGGAGTCTCACTAATTAATTTTATTGGCTGTTGCAACAATCCCAAATTGTTATGAGGATTAATGAGGGACGTACGTACGTAATTTAGACTTTAGAGCCACTACAAAATAATATAAAATATGAGAAAATATATTTATAATTGTGAATGGTGCAATCGTCTTATAATTACTTTAAAAAAAATAAATAAAATAAGAGATTTACATGAAAAAAAATTAATTTTTTAATAATAGACTCCAATCATTTTCAAAGCGGTTATACAATATTTACGTACTTTACAGTTAATAAATATATATATTTAAAACGAATTATTTATACTATTTATAACGAGAATAAATTTATTCTAACAAAAAATAATATTTTGACATGCAATAAATAAGTACTTGGAACGGTATTTCTTGAAGCGAGCACTTGCTGGCTGCATCTCTCTCAAGAGTCAAGTGCATGCATGCTCGCTTGGGCCCACGATCGATTAGGTGGTTGTCTTTACAATTTGTGTTCTCTCTTTTAATTTGTTGTCACGATCGCCTTTATCCGGTAATTCTTTCTCTTTTCGTCTCTTTCTTGTTTACAACAGTAAATTATGTGACGTTCATGTAATTATTTTAAAAAAGATAAATAAAATATAGGATCAATATAAAAAAAATTAATTTTTTAATAATAGACTCTACTCTTTTTTAAAACGATTACGCGACGTTTATACATCTTACAATTATATATAGAATTATTCATTTCAATGACATTGGGTGGAGTCAGTCCATTACAATTTGCAGCTTGATCAATCAAACTCATGACGGAATCTAAAACTGGCTACTATCTCGTCTCTTTAACTTTTGCTATTTGTTAACAATATTCAACAAAGAAAAAAAAAATGTCTTGATCTCTTTTATTTTTGTTATTGTTTAAATTCAACAGAGAAAAAGAAAAATGAATTAAATGCATGTACGGCTAACTGTATAACCCATAAAAACAAAATTTGAATTCCCATTTCGCATACCAAGTATATCCTAAGGAAAATGATATTTTTACTATTAATTCATACCGTTCGATGTTATTGCTGTAATTTTTTATTTTATTTTTTACTTAATGATTAAGAAAATATTTTTTAATAATATTATGATTTTTTAAAAAAATATATTTAAAAATTTTATAAGACACATGTAAAAAAAAATCAATTATACCTAACGGTAACTCTGGGAGCGGAAGATTTATATAATCATGCTATTTTTATATAGATGCATACAGTAAGTACTATATATATCTCTCTATATATATAAAGAGCCTATGAAACGGAATTTTCTTGTTTTAACAGAAATTTTTTGTTTTAACGGAATATGCTGGTTTTCATTAACTTTCCATCCGTTTGTAATAATTACAGAACACAGGGATACAATTATATTTTCATTTACATTCTATTTATGGCTACTTTTATGATTTCGGTTGGTTTCAATTCCACTATTAATATGTTTAAATATGCTAATAAAGTATATTTATTATAATAATAATCATGGATTCAATTTCCAATTTGAAAATATGTTATAATAGGAAAACAGATTTATGTAGATTTATCTTTTTGTATTCATTATAATAGGAAAGCATTATAATAATTTATAAATAGTCTATTTTTCAATAGCTTTTAAGATATATATTAGTAATAAAATAATAAGATATATGTACTTTATTTTTATTTTAATAAAATATATTAATACGTGCCTCAGGCACGTAACATCTTACTAGTATATATATATAGAGAGAGAGAGAGAAGAGGGACGATACTCTCAATTTTATTAATAGCCATTTTTTACCGTGGATGAGTACAATTTACAGTTGGTGTAAGGGTTTTGGGAGTTACTTCAATCCCAAAACCAAAATTATTGTAAAAATCTTGCGTTTTAAGAAAAAGCTACCCTTTAATATCTGTGTTTTTATTTTATTTTTTTTATTTTTTTTTATTTTTTTTTTTTTTTTGCATGCCATAAAATACTCAATGATCATCCAATAATATTTCTGTCCACTAACATCTACAAAAAATATGTACTGGGCCAGTACATATCACATGGGTTAGCGTACCAAAGTTAACGTTGTATTGTTATATACCCTTGTATTTTGCATTCTCATTAGTTTAATCCAAAACATTCAACCTTCAAGAATCCAAGATCATCTTCATATGATAGACCTAGGCAAGATCATCATCATGCATGTGATTCTTTTTATTTTTTATCTTTAGGTTGAAAAAATGGTTAGACCATTCTTTCTTGAAAATAAAAATGGGCTGTGTATTTTAGAGATTTTAATCCAATTTCAATTAATAAATCATGTATTGATGTTACCTAGACAAAACAATTTCCATATAACTCATTCATTAATTTAGAATTAAGAGAATTGGAATGCCCATTTCGCATATCAAATATATATCCTATATAAATGTCCCATCGCTTCTCCGGCCCATTTTACATTCAACCAGTGAGATTTAGATTTCCTTGAGTTCCTACAGTACGTACTCTAAGATCTGAAGTATGAAAGAGATAGAAGATGAAATTGGCCTTCAAACATTTACTATTCTTTCTTTAAATAAATTTTTTGGGCAGCAATATTCAATGTTAAAAAAACGTCGTATGTACGTAGAACTTACTTCATATGTTTATAATCTCTCCCATTTTATTTCCATGAGTTCAAATAGAAGCTGATCTAGAAGATTCACAACTTGTTCTTTTAATATAGACGCATCTAGTACTAATTAAGCTCTCAAATTCCGCAATAAAATGTACTTAATGTAATTTCTTCTATGAATCTTGATATATAGAGGTGGTGCATTAATTATAAAATGAACCAAAAAGCTTTCCGAAACCAATTCCAACTTAATTAATGGGTGGCTCTACGCCTACTGCTCCCAGTTTCTGCTGGAGCTACCGTTAGTTTTAAGATTTTTTTTTTATATATGTATTTTTAAATATTTTTAAAAAATATATATAATATTATTAAAAAATATATCCTTAATCAATAAATAAAAAAAATATTCAAAAAATAAAAAATGAGAGCAAAGCTACCAGCGGTAGCACACGTGAAGTGTATCATTTCCCTCCGAGTTTTGCTAGGTACAAGCGAATTTGTGCACCATATCGCGTACCGATGATTTTTTTTATTTAAAAAAAATATTTTGAGAAAAGAAGAAAATCTCCTATATTATGAAAATTATTTTTATCTTTAATTCACATCGTTTCATTAAATATATACATTATATATTAATATTATTATGCGAATTAATGCACGAACTTGTTTGGAAGTAGATTTTTTCTTTACCTTGACTAATACAAAAGAAAACATGGCCATGATCTGTATCCAAAGTCCGAGTTTTTAAGTATTGTACGTACGTAGTTGGAATAAAGCACCCATGCATCTTGATGTGACTTAAACCGAAACCACGAGTCTCAACTTTAAATTTTTTTATTTCAATTTTTACAAAATATATATTTGAGGCTACTTTTAAGACTACTTTTAAGACTAAAGAACAATTGGTATCTTACCTTAATTTATTTGGGGCGATATATAGTGGGTTAGTGTTAGGTACCCACTATACATTGCCAACCCACTATCACCCCCAAACAAGGGAGTGGTTTAATTTGGTAATGCTAAATTGCCTTTCTTCTAATTAATTGCCTTTTTTATTGTTTATTCTTTTTCTTTCTTCTCTCTCCCTTTCTTTTTTTTTTTTCTCATTTTCCCTTCTCCATCTCTCATCTTGCCTTCTCTCTCCACTCAGATTCTGTAGTACTGTCTCTCTTTTTTGTCTTGTATATTATTCATCTCTGTCTCACTCCCTCTTCTCTATCTCGTTGTCGTTGCCGGCAATGGTCCATGGAGGTAGGAATGGGCGGCGGGACACCGCCTCCTGCCCCCTGCACCCCGCCCTGGCATCATCTAATGGGGCAACCCGCTATCAAGCATAACATTTGACAAAGTTTAATTTGGTGGGCTATTTTTATAATTTGGAGGAACGTAGGACGCACGCACGTACTTACTTTAGAGCACTTGCTGGCTTCTAGTTCTAATATCTCAAGGGCATGCTTATTTTTTCTTATCACGATTGATCGCCTTTATGATCTGAGTCTTTTTCTCTTTTTGTTTCTTTATGTTTGCCTCTATCTTTCAATCCCATTGGGTGGAGTCCAACACAATTTGATGCTTTTTTCCCTAAAAAGCAGTTTTGTTGTAGTAATATATATATATATATAACTCTATGATGATCAGGTGGCATTGTTCATCAATTTTTATATTTATTCTTTTGAAAAGTAAAGGGTCATAATGGTGTTGTGTCACATCTTATATAATGAGATTAAAATAAAATGAGTGTAGTGTATAATATTACTCTATATATATATATGAAAATGAAATGCATTAACCGTAAAGCTAATAACCCACTGAAAAAAAGGGTTTTAACATCTCAAAATGCAAATAAAATTAACAGGAAAACAAATAAATTTCCTGCACGAAGAATAGATTTAATTAGTACGAACACAAAATGAATGCTAAAATTTGAGTAATTAAATTTAAAAAATTCGCATTCATGAGTAGAAACGAACAAAGAAAAAATCATTGATAAAAAATTATAGGGAATACAATATATTAGAGATATAAACCATAACAGGAGTCATTTACGACCAAAATAACTTTTTTAGTACTAAGAATTGGTCCGATAAAGGCAAATTTATTGTAGAAATGATTATATATATATGCATAAATCCAAAAAACCAATGCACCTAAATTTCACTTGCACATGCACTAAACCATTTTGATTGGATGTTGTGTAAAAGTCACACCCTTCATTAATCTCCAATCCTCACATAAGGGTTATATAAGATAATTTCAAATAATTCTAAAAAGAGGTAGAGCAGTTTTCTGAGCAAAAATTAATGGACAATGCATTTTAGGATTTTTAATCAGATTTAAATTAATTAATGAGTTAATCCTCAAAAAACGTTATAATATTTGAGAGTGATAACTTGATCATATGTTTTTTCTCTCTTAATTAAGAGAGAAAAGCATATATATATATATATATATATAAAAGATGCATGCATAGCATACATGAGTATTAGCTAGCTAGCTAGGCTTCGAAATTCGGAAAAACAATGTAAATAGAATTTCGTCTATGAATCTTCATGGAGCCTCCACTTTTAAGCATTTTTAATGCACCAAAAAGCTTTCCAAAAACCAATACCATTTCAATATATACCAAAAATAAATAAATAAATTTTTATTTCATATTTATTTTTATTATATTTACTCATGAAACCTAAAGAAGGCATGGTAATGACATGATGATCATCCACTTTTAAGCCGAAAGAACAATTGGTATCACACCTTTATTTATTTATTTAGGGCGATATATATATAGTGGCTTAGTGTTACGTAGCCAGTGGCCACTATCGCCCCCAAACAAGTTAGTGGTAACGCTAATTATTTATTTATTTAGTGGCTTAGTGCCTTTTTCCTTGTTTATTCCTTTACTTTCTCTAATGGATGTCATGATTATCATGCCAGCTTCTCTTTTTATCTATAATATTGGCTAATTTGATACAGATTCGGTGAAATTTGAAATAAAAAATTCAAAGCTGAGAATGCATGCATGTTAGTGATTAATTAGCATAATATATTTTACAACTTTTGGATCGAATTTTTATTTTTTATCTTTTCATTCTTTTCTCAAGTCTTTTCATGCATAAGATATTAATTAGCATAATATCTTTTCATTTTTTATTTTTTTATTTTTTATTTTTTATTAATGCATGCATCATCCCCACAAACTGATGTGACTTGATATGGTACATCAGATTGCAAAATTATTTTTATTATAAATTAGATCTAACGGATTCCATGAAACCACATCAGTTTGTGGGTTTATTTTGTACATTCTCTTTGTGATTCTATAGCAGTTCTCTTTATATATAGTACAAATAATAAATATTTATAAATATGTATAGTATAAATATATATTTATATAATAAAATATATAAGTGCGAGGTAGGGAAAATGAGAGGCGGGGTTGGGCCCTCCCAGCCCCCCAGCCCCACTAGGGGGGCCAGATACGGGGCAGGCGAGCAAGGGCGAGGTGTGGGGCCTCGCTGACCACCCTAATTTGAGGGAGCATCTACAACTTTCTACCTTCTAGGCTCTTTTGTTTGATTCTCAGCGAATAGATACTGCGAGTACATCGTATATTCTTAATTGTGTGAAAAACTTGATTATGGAGCTGTTTCGAATTCAAATATGGATCAATACCATTACATCGTAGATTACTGGTATCACCTACCTAAGGATTTATTAAATTTTCTAATTAAATTGAGATTAGACAATTATTAAAACATGATTTGAGGGAGCATCTACAACTTCCTGACTTCTATGCCCTCTTGTTTGATTCTCAATGAATAGATACTACTATGAGTACATCGTATATTCTTAATTGTGTATAAAACTTGATTATATATGGAGCTGTTTGAACTAATTGGTCTTCTCCACTTAATAACTGTATGAAATTAGACATAATATAAAGTATTATAGAGAAAAGAAACCTTTAAAATGTCAAATTATGATGATTTTTTAAAGAATAATTCTGGGTGCAATCCTGAAATAAGGCCTCCCCATGCACGACTTAATGAAACGAAGAGTTTTAATCAATTAAAACGATTCCATTTTAATACCGAGCACCAAAGACTCGTCTCCCCAAAATGACTTGACCCTCCTTCCCTCCCCCCACCCCAAATTTCCCTTGTCCAAGCACTGCTCGAAGGTAAGGGTGTCAAATCATGTTAACGAGTCGTGTTCGTGTCGTGTTAAGACATGTATATTATACTATATAGATCAACCCTAACCCGACCCGTTAAGTTTATTGTGTCAAAATCTCAAACCCCAACACGACCCATTAAGATAACGGGTCATGTCGTGTCAATCCGACATAAACGGGTTGAATAAATCCGAAATTAACCTGTTTGGCCTAGTTAAGTTTATCATAATTTTATATAAATATTAAAATCACAATATCTATAAAAAAAATATAAAACTAACTACAAGTCTAAAATTACAATCTAAACGAAAAAAATATCGAAATTAAAATCTCAACAATTTTTTTTTAGATAAAAGAGTTTTAATAAATAAATAAAAATATCTGCAACTGTCTTCTTCTTTTTTCTTTTTATCAATTTCGAAGTTCTAAATGAAATTAGTCCAAAACTAAAATTAATGATAAACTCTGTCAAAAAGATTAATGTCCAATTAATGTTATATGTAGCTAGTAGAATGATCAATCCTTCCGTTTAAGTCATGTCAAGATGGGTTAATCTTAATCGATCCCAACTACGTCAAGTTCTAACGTCTCGGTCGACTTTGGATATATGGCAAGTTAATTTATTGTGTATTGAATTGTAATTGCATGTGGAAAGCTGCGCTTTTTGATGCATGCATAAAAACAGTAGAGCTATGCTACCGTTCAGCATTGACCGCGTGCCGGCTAATACAAATTCATCTTTTTATTTTTTTAAATTATTTTATTATTTTTAAACATTTTAAAAATTATAAAAAAAATATCAATACACTAATAATTATTTCTTTAACTACTAAGTAAAAAAAAATTAAAATATAGGAGATGTCAAAAAAAAGTGTCAAAATTAGGTGTCAAAGTAGTATTTCTAGCATAAAACTCATGTACAACCTCCATTATCATTCATAGACAAAATTGCATTATATATCTTGCCGAATTTGGGGCTCGAAGAGTAAATGAGGTCTTCCGGAGTGTTGCGCGTTTGGATAGAGAAACAAGGGGTTTGTACAGATTGGATAAGTTGGGTTTGGCTTATATAAGGTCTTAGTCTGGGTTATGTTGCCTGTGCAGTGGGTATAGTGGTCTTGTTTTTTGATTTGCAGTTCTGCTTCATGTTGGTTCGGGTTTTTTGGGTTTTTTGGGTGTTGGTTGAAAGTATTCTTTTTGTAAACATGGTGTTCCTCCGCCATAGGTGAGGGTTCTTTATATACTTGGGACGGAGCCTCTAGTGTGGGGCTTCCGGCTCTTTTTTTAAAAAAAAAAAAAAAAAAAAAAAAAAAAAAAAAAAAAATATCTTGCCGAATTTGGAAGCCTAAAAGAATGGCTACGCACCTTTGAATTCTTTTGTACGCATGCCACCCTACATAATTTATTAATTGAAGTCACATTAAAATTCACAAAATACCCAATCCCCATTTATTTGAAACAAAATTAAAATGAACACCTAACACGAGGCAACAACAACATGTTATTTATGTTCTCATATTAAAAAAATGTATTTATTCTAATTTCGAAATTTCGGGCAACGCTTTGGGCCAAAACTCAGCTTCATCTTTTTCCCCTTGACTATCATCTCAAAGCTGGTTGCATTGGGCCAATAATCACTAGCACTGTTGTCCCGAAACATCAAGAGAGGTGCTTTATTCCAACAAGAAGAGTTGACAAAGATGTTGAATGGCTAGTTTTGTGTATTGAATTGGAATTGGAATTGTGTTCGAAATATTTTTTTGGTGTATTAAAATGCAGTAAGATTTATAAACGAAGTTATATATAGAAAGAAATTTCGCAATAGTAAAATCATGAATTACTACGGCTTGCTATGGTATATAAGATTGCAAACCTCTTTTAGTGTAAAATAGATCCATTACAATAGAAACTAATTTTTGTGGCGGTTTGAAAATTATGACAGTGTCCAAACCGTCACAAAAAAATATTTTCTATGACGGTTTGTGGAAACTGACACTGAAGGCAACTAAGAAATTGCATTACGTTCAAACATATACATATTCATGTTAGAATGTGCCCTAGACATATGAACGTAGAGGCTATTTACGTGCGAATGTAGAAATTTTTAGCGTCAACGTTCGAACATTAATTGATTTAATATTAAAGTTGGATATTTCAAATTAAAAAAGATTGGCAATTAAAGTATAGTGATTTAATATTAAAGTTAGATAAGCTAACATTAAAAAAGATTGTGAATTGAAATTCAAAAATAATAGATATATTAAATAATATTGTTCATTACATATGATAAAAATAAAGTACAAAATATGATAAAATTTTGTAAACAACACGATAAAAGTGAAAAATAATCTGTACAAATTGTTTACATATTTATTAAAATCATCAGTCAATGCGTTGACATTTGCATTTCGGATATCTGTCCAATGGACAACATCGGTGACAAAATCGGTGACACTCTATTCTACTGACGCGATCTTTCGGTTGATGTGCGCAGTAATATCTAATACCATCGTATCAATCCAAGCAATTTGGCATCTCCCATAGATGTACCCATCGGCGACTGACTAATACTCCAAATATGGAAAACAACACCGGATGGGTTGGAGGAATAAGATCTGGTACAGAGCCAGGCTGAAGTCGAACATGCCCCCTCCTTTGTCCAATGCTCTGACGGTGTGTGCTAATGTCGATGGGGCTCATATGCTTTGTCATCCACTCCTCCACTTAGGGTTACACCCTCCGGGCTAATAATAGCTTGGTAATGAAGACTTCATATGGGAGGTTGTTCATGGAGACGACGCTTGCCTCGTAATAAATCCTCTCAAAAATACGAAGTGGCAAGTCGATCGGCTCTCCATGTGCAACTCGTATAATGAACTGTTCGCAAGTCCGGCTAAATGTGGCCTTATATGCCATAGGATCCACATGAAAAAATGGAGGAGTTGTACCTGGCTGAAGGAGTTCTTCCTATCGATATGCTCTTGGTCACTCCCAGTGAGTATGTAGAAATTCTCATCTCGGTCGTCATCCTCCTCATCAGTATCCTTAGCTTCCGACTGGTCAATTGGGCCATTAGATGATGTAGAAGTGCAAACATCTGCATCTACTGGGGATCTGTCCCTAGGCTAAGCATCTCCTGCAGTCGATATCTCAATTACACGACAGATCCCCAAAAGCTCGATAATGACATCTACTAAGACCTCGAACTAAATATGGCGTACTGTCACGGTGTGAGAGGATGCATCCTGAGGCATGGAACACATCCCCATAGAAAACTCACAAACCATTGATGGGTATATACTACCCCTCAATGTGTAGATACTCATCCAGCTTCTCATAACGAACACGTCTCAAACGCTCAAGTCTCAAACGCTCTTTTGCTCCCATATGAATTCGTGGAATTGGTTGATCATGACTTTTCATTCGAACATCACTGTTCGAGCCCTGATTTGAGACGTGTTCTAGCTTGTTCCTTCCCACCCCCTTTTCTTAGTCATCAGAAGATGAGCTATATCCAGAAAGAAAAAAAAAAATTGAGCAATATTAGTACTATGATGCATATTATGTAGTGTAATCTAAATTATTTCGAAAACATGTTCGAACATAACATATCACGTTCGGACATTAAGCTTATATGTGCGAATGTTTTAGATTTTACGTTCGCACGTTAATTTCCTCTAGAATAATAATTCTATAAGATGAGTTACGTTCGGACGTGATGGCTAAAACACACGTTTGCATTAAACCAAATATACGTTCACACGGTATTAATATAATAAACAGAAAATTATTACATTCGAACATACAAAACAAATACGTTCACACGTGAGGAAGCTGAAAGGTTTTACATTCGAATGAAATCCAAATAACGTTCGCACGTAATACTAATGTTCGCACGTATATGCCACTTAAGAATATGAACGATCATACATGAGAATGTTACAAACATATGTTTGAATGTAAAATAGACATTCGCACGCACTCGCAATACGTTTGTGTGTAGTGTAGAAAATTCGTATATAGAAATGAAGTATACACTTCAAGAAAGCTTTCTATAGTGGCCATTTGGCCATTGGTAATTCGTGGTGGCCGGAAAATCAAGATGAAAGTCCGGCTACTAATAGGTATCAAAAACTCCTGAAACCTCCATTAAACATATATATATATATATATATATATATAATCTCTACCCAAATGTTAAAGAGGGATGCCTACCACTTTTGTGATGTTTGTGGTGGAGTTTGATGGCGGCGACGACAAATTTGACGGCTATATGCAATGGAGGCAACAAGAGGAAAAAGAGAGATTTGCACTTTATGCCATTTCGCGTTCGGATAGAAGCTTATATACACCTAACGTTCAAATGTTGAAGTGTAACGTGCGAATGTCACGGGATGAGTGAGAAAGACATCCGAATGTTTCTATTTTAATGTTCAAACGTTAAAATACTTAATTCCCGTGGCATGCGAACGTTATGTTATTATGTGCGAACGTTTGTCACTTAATGCCCGAGACATACAGACATTATATTGGTACGTTCAAACGTCTCTACAATAATTGTTTATAATTTATAGTAAATAATATATAATAGTTGTTATATATTATGTAATCTAATAATATTATTATTGATAATATAGTTGTTGTATAGTGTGAATATGTGATTATTGATCAAGAATATTATTACTATACTATATGTAATATACTTAATATACTATACTTATACACTATGTACTAGTATATATGTTATGAGTACAAGATGCACTAATATAGTATATATACTATATATATTAGTCTAGTATTGTTAATATATTAATAAAGTGTAATTAGCAACTAATGTTATGTACTAACATATTATAAGCTAATAAAATATATTATACTAATAACACTATGTATTAGTATATATGTTATACTAGTACATAGTGCACTAGTATAGTATATATACTATATATACAAGTCTAGTATTGTTAATATATTAATAAAGTGTAATTAACAACTAAAGTTATGTACTAACATATTATAAGCTAATAATATATACTATACTAATAACACTATGTACTAGTATATATATATGTTATACTAGTACATTGTGCATTAGTATAATATATATACTATACATACTAGTGTAGTGTTATTAATATATTAATAAAATATAATTAACAACTAATGTTATGTACTAACATATTATAAGCTAATAATATATAAATATCTAAACTACTATTGTTATATAAACCACTATTATTTAAAAAATATGTAAATATGTAAATTATGTTCGAACAATACAAATCTACATTCGTACATGTTGTGATAATGTGTGAAAGAGGAATTACACGTGCGAACGTGTTTAAAAATTTGGCGAGACTTTTTTCGCATTAATTGTTAGACTATATATGCAGAACCTGAGTTATTTACGTTCGAACGTGTACAACATAAGGTTTTAAGGTCACGCCTTCATGTGCAAACATGAATGGAAATATTGGCAAGATCTTTCCAGCATGAATTATAGGTCACCTGGCCTGCGACGTCATCGACAAAACATGCGAACGTTTTTAATGATACATTCAAACTTAATCAGCGTGATGTGTGCTTATTGTGGGGATTATTAACGTTCGCACGTGAACTATTGTACGCTTGAACGTTTATGAGTGTTAAAAATTAAGCGGTTCTTTCAACGGGAATCTAAAATTAAGCGGTTCACTGCAATTGCAAATTTGTTTGCCTCCACGACGAGTTTATCTCTCCCTCAACAATGAGTCAACACCCCTCAAAGTAGTAACTTTCCCAAGTTTCCATACCTATCCTCAACCTACCCAGAGTGGTAAATAACTCGTCTCCTACCCCACCCTCTAGATTTAGTCAACCTTGCACAAATCCACAAAAATTCTTCAACAAAGCCTTTAGAATATCTTAAAGTCAAAAGTAAATGGCATTAGAAGGTTCTGCAAATCTTGGAAAGCAACTTTCCAAGAAGTCGACAATATGTCTGAGAATCAGGACGAGATTGAGCAACTTTTAAGGCAGGCAAAATCTCTCTCATGGAAGTATCTTCAACTGGAACCGGAAACTGGCACTGCGCATTTTCTCTCCAATCTAACAGTAATTGGTAAGCTGGTTTCTTCCAAACTCCTCAATAAAAACACTTTTCATGCTACTATCAAGGTTGTGTGGAGTTTTGTCTTGGGCCTCATAATTGATGATGTGGACACGAATGTTTTCCTTTTCACGTTTCCTTCGCAACAAGACAAGGAACGTATTTTAGAGAATTGGCCATGGAACTTTAGAGGTTTTCACATGGTTTTAAAGGATTGGCCTTCAGGTTTAAGTATTCAAGATGTAAACCTTAATACTTCGACATTTTGGGTTCAGATTCATGGACTTCCTCTTGAAATGCTAACTAATCAGAATGCAAAAAGAATTGGTATGGTTCTTGGTAACTTGCTTGAAGTAGACTGTGCTACCATCTTTGGAATGGCATTGAGAAGATCTTAAGAGTGGAAATAGACATTACAAAGTCACTGTCAGAAGGATTTGATTTAGATCGACCAAGGAGAATGCCGAAGAAAATATTGATCATGTATGAACGTTTATCAGAGTTCTGTTATGCATGTGGGTTACTAGGGCATACAACACAAGCATGTCCCTCGTATGCAGTGGTTCCAGAGCAATCCAAATATGGTCCTTGGATGAGGGCTGAAAACTCGAACTATAGGCATACTGCAAGACAGTTGGTGGAGATGCACCCTCCAATTGTAGGGCTCTTACCAATGGCGCAACCAAATATTGTTGCTGGGGAAGTCGAGCAAAACTCAAAGTCAGTTCATTCTGATGTCCAGAAAAAAACGCTTCAACTTAGAATTATAACGCCATGCAACCCAGAGTGGTCCTACCGCCGATTCGTATAGGTGAGCCAAGAGTGAATACATCGCAAGCAAGGGCCTCCACCGAAAATACTTTTTTCAGTGGGCCGAAACATCTCCTGCAAAGTCATTTATTTCCAACAGCCCACTAATTTTTCCTGACAAAAATCCTTCTTCAAGCCCTACACCACAATTAACCCACGGGATACTCTGCAACAATTAGTAGTCTTATGCACAACAGCCTTTTCCATCAATGCAAACTAGGCGCTCCCTTATGAGGCCCAAAAAACCTGAGCCCATAACCCCCATCTTCTCCAAAGCCCATCATTCATCAGCTCTCAAATCCTTCTGTGTATCATCAACTCATCAAAAACTTTGATTTCTTAAAGGGCCCGATCCACAATGATCAAGTCAACATGCAAAGCCCTTTGGATAAACATGTGGAAACAGACCATGAGCCCTTTATAAAAGACCATCCAATCAGCCTTCATCCAGCCCAATCTTATACCTGGATACCCTATCAAGCAAACCAAATCCTCTCTGATCTGCTTTGTGTAGCCCACTCAAATAAACCAAAGCCCTCACTCACTCAGCTCCAACCTTCTGACAATTATCATCTGACCCTCTTGCCCTCGGAGACTCCTTCGAAAAGCTGCTTGCAGACCAATCTTCCCAGGTATTCCAACTTACCCCCTGATATAATCCCTCCTAAAGCTGGAAGTGCCTAGGCCCAAGACCCGGACTCCCATTCACAGACCTTCCTGCCCCCGGAACTTCCTCCGCAAATTAGCTCTCAGATCCACCCCCTAACCTATTGCAGATCTACCCTCCCAACCTGACCCAAGACCAAATTCCTCCTGAAGCTAAGAAAACAATCAACTATCCTGACCTGGGCATAGAGAGCCTTTCGTAGAAAAAACATCATGTGTTGTCCTCAAATCAACATCTGTCTCAAGCCAAGGAAGCTAGTAACCAGATCTCACCGACTCATGAGAAAAGTCAACCAAAAACTACTAAGAGAGTGTTGGATCATTCTAAAGTGGAGAAGCCTCCAAAGAAAAGGATGGCAGTGCTGCGAGCGAAGAATCCTTGCCCAAACTCCCCCATGAAGATTGGGGATATAGAGGATGTGGGTCGACTTCTGGAGGCAAAGTAGAGAAAATTAAAAAAAAAACAGTAAAGATTGAAGGCCAGGCATAGAAACTAACCGTGTTCCAAGAAGAAACAAAAGCTGAGAATGAAGCACTGGTGGGTAAGGATCTTCTTGACCCTTCTCAGAATATTGCTTATGATTCAAAAGTGACTGAGGTGGCGGGCCCTAACCTGCCACCACCCCAGAAATGAGATTATTTTACTAGAATTGTAGAGGTTTAGCCCAACCTCTAGCAATTCGTGGTCTAAGGGCTCAAATCAGGATACATCACCCTGATTTAATTTTCCTTTCGGAGACTCTTTTAAGTGATGATAATTAAGCTAGTATTGTAAATAGGCTTGGTTATCCTAAGTATGTGCACGTTCCTCCCCCGAAGAAATGGGGAGGATTGTTATGTATGTGACATCCCAATTTAGATGTCGAATCTGTGTATGTTGGTAGTAATATTATTGTTTTTTTAGTCTACTCTAAACCTGTTCATGTGCCTTGGCTTTTATTGTTAACTTACTGACCTGCTCAGCCATCTGATAAGCAATCTTTCTGGACTCTGGTTTCATCGATCACATCAGCCTTTCCAGGTCCTATTTTGGCATTATGAGATTTTAACTCTATTTTAAGTCAATCGGAGAAGGTAGGAGGAAAGTCCTTTCCCTCTTTTTCCAACCCGTCAGGTTTAAGGCTCTTTGTGGACCAACATGGTCTAGGGGATCTAGGTTATGTAGGCCCAAAGTTCACTTGGACCAATAGGAGATTTGGGAAAAGTCATATACGTGAGAGACTTGATATAGGGATTGCAAACTCTACTTGGAATCTGCTTTTTCCTGATGCAAAGATTCAGCACATGCCCATTCATACTTCGAATCATGCCCCAATTCTCTTAAACACCTCTGTTTAGAAAAGGAATTACAAATCCTTCAAGTTTGAGGAGTTTTGGACTCGGGATCCTAATTGTACTTTGGTCATCAAAGATATTTGGGACTGGTTGATTTTTGGGTCACCAACCTCCATTTTAACTCAAAACCTTAAAGCTGTTAGAAGCGACCATCATCAAAGGTATGATTCTTGATCACTTTAATCAGATCTACAGTTCCTCTCATCCAACCTTTCCTATGGATCTTGACCAGTTGTTCCCTCATAAGATTTCTTCTTCTAACAATCATATGCTCTGTAGAATACCTTCTGAAGAGGAAATCATGATTACTGTCAAACAAACTCCTTCATCAAAATCCCCTGGTCCGGATGGTCTTACTGGGCTTTTTTATAAGTTTTTATGGGATATCATTAAAGAGGATCTCATTAAAGCTATCAAACATTTCTTTATGTCTGGTAATCTTTTGTAAGAACTAAATCACACACATATTGTGCTTAGTCCTAAGTTTGATTCTCCTAATACTATTCACCAGTTTAGGCCAATCAATCTTTATAATGTGGGCTACAAAATCATCACACAGATCTTAGCAAATAGATTAAAATTGGTCCTCATGAATTTCATCTCTCCCTTCCAATCAGCTTTCATCCCAGGGAAAGCCATACAAGAAAACACTATTGTAGCTCAAGAAATCTTCCACTTCATGAAAAAGACAAGGAAAACAAAAAAAGGCTTGATGGCAATGAAAATTGACACGGAAAAAGCATTTGATTTCATGGAATGGGATTTTCTCTTGAATGTTCTAACTTGTCTTGGGTTCCATCCAATCTGGATTAACTGGATCAAAACTTGTATTACAACTGTTTCTTTCTTTGTGCTGATCAATGGAGAGCCCTGTGATTACATAAAACCTTCTAGAGGACTTAGGTAAGGTGACCCTCTCTCCCCTTTCCTCTTTATTATAGGAAGTGAAGTTCTTTCAAGACTCATCCTTAGGGAGGAAAGTTTGGGACTTTTAAAAGGGATAAAGATGGGGAGAAATGGTCGTGCAATAACTCATCTCCTTTTTGCCAATGACCTCATTATTTATGGTATTGCTTCGCCTAGTGTTGCAAATTCCTTCATGAGCTGCCTCAATAAGTATTCTGCTTGGTCGGGTCAAAGGATTAATAGAAACAAGTCTTCAATTCATTTCAGTAAATCCACCCCTTGGAATCCATTAGACAGATCAAATCCATGGTGAATTTTAAGTTATCTTCTAAGAATCTCAAATATCTTGGTCTTCATTTGAACTTGGAAAAGAGCAACAAGAATATTTTTTAGGATATTAAGGAAAAGATACAAAACAAAGTGGCTGGTTGGAAAGCAAAACTCCTCTCACAAGTTGGTAGAACCACCTTAATTAAATATGTTGCGAGCTCAATTCCGGCTTATGCCATGTTCAGTATTCTCATTCCAAAATCCATTCCTAATAGCATTGATATATCTTTCATGAGATTTTGGTGGGGCTTTGATCCAAAAAAAAAAATCACAATTTTACTCCTAAATCTTGGCATTCCATTTGCAAACCAAAGTCTATGGGAGGTTTAGGGGTCAAGCTCATTTCAAGCTTCAATAAAGCCCTCCTCATTAAGCTTTGGTGGTCTCTCTTCAGTAAGGACTCAAGACTTTGGATATCAGTTCTCTGCCACAAATACTTGAGTAAATATTCTTGGTTAGAGGTTCAAACCAAGCTAAGTGATTCGAGAATCTGGAAAGGGATTGTTAAGAAGAGAGAGTTTCTTAGCTCTAGTTATATCATTCAGATAAATAATGGGACAAATACACTGGTATGGAAAGACCCTTGGATTCCTTCTTTATCTCCACAATTACCCATTTTGTTCTCCTCTGAAATTCACAAAGATCCTTCAATGAGAGTTCCTGAATTAATTCTAGAGGAGCCAAGAAGGTAGAATTCACTTCTACTTCAGACTCTCTTCTCACAAGAAATAGCTCATGAAATTGAAAAGATACAGTTGTCTCAACATAACTATCAAAATCTGAAGGACAGTGTCAAGTGGATCCATCATTCAAGTGGAAACTTTTCTGTGAAATCAGCATATGCAACTATTGCCATTCAAACTCAAGTCCAAGATAATAATCATTATGCCTCAGTCTGGAAGAAGTTGTGGTCTTTGCATCTTCAGGATTTGTGGCGCCCCCGACTCCCCTTAAATAAAAACACGGGGATCGAGACGCCCGGATGATGACAACACGATCACGCATCCCAACAAAAGTGTTAAGTGTGTGTACATGCAACGGTGTACCAAAAATAACGCAGCGGATTAGTCAACTAAATACCAGAATTTAAATAGAATCTGAACATCATTAAAGGTTTAAACAGTAGTTATACAGTCATCCAAAAATAAAATACAATACATTAAAATAAGATAGCTAACTAAGTGATCCCAGATCACTCGTCGGGCGGAGCCGTCTCCTCAGGCTCGCCCTTATCCTCCTTTGCATCAAAATCTGCGTTACCAAACATGGTACCGCAGGTAAGTATAACCCAAATAACCCTCAGGAATAAAATGCATTTAATGCAACCAACATACATGCATATGATAAAGTGTGCATTATTCTCAAAACATTATTTTTCCCGAAAATGAATATTTCCCAACACACGCCAAAATCCTAGTTGGCCTAAAAATATTCCATAAAATATTTTCCCAGAAAATGGTTTACACAGAATTCAACACACACTATTTTTCCAGAAAATAGTCCATTTTTAACGTATGTACCATGATCTCCCCTATGGGTCATCCACACACCCTGGCTTTGTAGCGATCCTTAGTTCCACGCCCGGCGCGTATGTGGCCAAGCATCCTCTACGCAACGAGCAACGCCCAGTTCCGCGCCCAGCGCGTACGTGGCCAAGCGTCCTCTAGCCCCCGCCAGCAAGGGACCACAGAGTCGGCACGAGACCATCTCGTCCGATCCCACTATCGCCTAGCAACAATCCAGGGGATGTCACTCAATATTTTACGCTCCCGAGTGACCAGAGGAGCTCCACCGAGATAATGCCCCATCTCGGCTTGGGGTCGTGACACACACGCACCCAATAAATCATTACACATGAAATCACAGTTTCCAATGCATACATGAACATGAATGCAGTACACGAAAAAACCAGTTTTCCTTTACAAATGATCAAATCATGAGATGTGCATATACCAACACAAATCAACAACCATCACAACCAATCCCAACAAACCAATCAAACAACTTCATTCATCGGTCCATCCGACCCCCGTA
The DNA here is from genome assembly GCA_022457165.1 of Juglans mandshurica. Taxonomy (NCBI): domain Eukaryota; kingdom Viridiplantae; phylum Streptophyta; class Magnoliopsida; order Fagales; family Juglandaceae; genus Juglans; species Juglans mandshurica. Next base: position 16,253,980 of record CM039634.1, read on the forward strand.
CTCCTCAGACTCAGTCCGGCAAAACCAATCAGCAATTTAAATACAGTGTAATGTGTTAGTGCAAAAATACATTTAATTCACAATAATTCTTTAGAAAATACTTACAGTGCTATATAATAATTTTCGGAGGATCACGGAGGCGCAAGAAGTGGAAAAACAGCTGCGGAACAGTGCAAAATACACTGTGGTCGTGGGTCACAGATACCCACTTTTCAACGGGTGCAAACGAAGACCCGAAATTGATAGGGTAGGGCCTAGGGATGTCGGTGAAGCTAGTGGTGGTGGTGGTTGGCCGTGGGTGGTGGCGCAAGGGGTGGTTTAAGGCCAAAAATACCCAAAACGGAAATGGAGTTGGATGTACTTCACCAGTGACGGATCGGATGTGAGGTTGGGTCCAATGGGTTGCTTGGAGGTCGAGGATGATGTGGTGAAGAAATGGCGGCCAATGGTGGTGCGACGGCGGTGCACGAGCACAAGAGGTGCTGCGGCTTTGTGGTGCGCGTGGAGGCTAACGGCGGCGCAAGGGAGGCTGAGATCGGAGGGGGAAGGTCGCCGGTGGGTGGGGGAGCTGCTGGGCTGGGCTGGGCAGTGCAGGTCACGGCGGCGCGGTGGCGGTGGGCTGGGCGGACGAAGAAGGACACACGGGAGAGAGGCGGGGCTGGGTCGCGCGGGAGGGGAAGGAAGAAGAAGAAAGAAAAATAAAAGAACGAAGAAGAAAAGAAAAAGAAAGAGGAAAAGAAAAAATGTAGGGAAAGAAATGAGGTTCAATCCTCACATCTTGGGTCACAAAAATGATCCAACGGAAACGATTTTAAAACAGCAAGTGAAATAAAATATTTCAAACACGATGATTATAATTAAAATAAATAATTAAATCCGATAATAAATTAATTTAATTCGAGAAGAAATTTAAACACACAACAATAATTAATTTAAGGAAAGCACTCAAAAAATAATTTTCGTAAACTAAAAATTATAAAAATAACTCAATTAAAATTTAATAATTATGAAACAAGAGAATAAACTTTTGAATCAATAAAATAAATTCCTTCATTAAAAATACACTAAAATACAGAATGTTACAGGATCGGCTTAAGCTTTTTATTTGGAAGGTGCTGCATAATATACTTCCTACCAGATCACTGTTAAAACAGAGTCTCTCTCTCGGTAATGATCAAGTTCTTTGCCCCATTTGTTTATCTCCTGAAGAAACAACTTCTCATCTACTTCTAGCTTGCCCATATTCAAGAATCCCCTGGAGGCAATCTCCTTGGCGACTGTATATTAAAGTATTGGCAGGACATGATATTTCGAGTTGGGTTTTAGCTCTATTAAATCCAAGTTCAAATCTGCATATTTCTCCAAATGAATCACACAAATATTAGGTTTTTGCTGTTGTTGCTATGGATAATATATGGTTTTACAGGAATCAAATTATTCTTGGTTCCCAACCTGTTCCTATTAATCTTTTTGTGAAAATAGTTATCAACACCTATCATGAATACAGCAAGGCTTGGGCTAGAAAAGAGAATAGACTGAATAGTGATAGTCTCAAGTGGAGTCCACCTCCTCTTGGTCAAATCTATATATCATTTGATGTAGCAATTAGATCTTTAGCTCTTGGTCAAATCTATATATCATTTGATGTAGCAATTAGATCTTTAGAAAGCACAGCTGTAGCAGTAGCTAGGGACCACTCAGGGAAGATTCTAGCTTGTAAATCCGAATTTACAAGAAGCTGTAACTCAAATTGTGGTGAGGCTTTTGCAGCAGGAATAGGAGTTCGACTAACAGTGGAAAAAAAGTGGCGAAATATTGTCGTTGAAGGGGATTCCCAAGTGGTTATTTCAGCACTGATTAATCCAACCAAAATCTCGGATTGGCTCATTGAAGGGATGGTGAGGGATCCAAGACCTTTGCTTACAAGAACGGAAAGTTGGAAAGCAGTTAAAATACATCGGACTCAGAACCGATGTGTACATTCTATTGCACAATGAGCGTCTACAAACTCTTTATTTGGAGATATACCCAACATCAAAATTTCACAATGCCTTTTGGAGTTCTACAGTAGAAAAGATCCACCTTGAACTTTTTACTTGTTGCTTGTGTTCTGCATTTGGTTTCTATTATGTCTGTAATAGATAGTTTATGCTTCGAACATTTGTATAAGTTATACAATGGCTTTGTATAAGTCTTTTCTTTGATTCCTCTAACCTACCAATCCGATAAATAAACAAATAAGTAAAACTACAAAACCATTAACGCTTGATTGACTTTTAAGATTAAAACTTAAAATTTTGAAAATCTTTAATTTTATTATAATAATTTTTTAAAATTTTTATATAAAAAATAAATAAATAATTTAAAATTTTTAAATTTTCAAATAAAAATAATATAAAAATATATATTCTTATATTTAATTTTTTAAATTTAATCTCAACTCATCTCACTTTTAAATATTCAAAGGCGACTTAAATATTCATAACTTTTAAAAATCTCATTTTTGTATTTTGTAAGGTTCAATTTATGTAAATATCTCTTTGATACTTTATTTGCATTTTAAATTTTGCACAAATATCTTCTATAGTTATAAAAGAGGAATTTCTAATTTGGTGGAAATTATTTTATGGCAGATGGCTCGGTTTTTATATATGGCATTAATTATTGCTGACTTAGTAGTCAAAGTCTTCATCTTTGATTAGTCTTTTTTTCTAGTACTCTGCTCTTTCTGTAAATCATTAATTCAATCACATAGGATGGAGTACTCCACCACATGAGTTGGCCATGTTACTTCAACAACTATATGGCATAATTTATAAATTAAATATTTTCATATGAATGATTACAACTTGTTGGTATTTTTTAATAGCTTGTCATTCAACCTCTCTCTCTGTCTATATAGAGAGAGAGAGAGAGAGAGAGGCCACTGCAGATCAGCATTTCATTGCTAGGTTTATACACTCCCCCGCGAACCATTGCTGCTAAGTTTCCGAAATTAAGGGTGATCAACAGCGACCTGATCATGTTCGTCAGTGGCACAGAAAGCTTAGAGTATTTCGTTACCAGGTGATCCGATAAAACTCCCTCCCCTCAGCAGTGATATATATATAGACACTAAAAATTTTTACCATTTTTAACATAAACTTCACTACTTTGTGATAAAAAGATGGATCAGATATATAATATTAATATAGTCGATGGAGATTATATTAATTACTTTTTGTTGTTTCAAGTGAATGGCATTAATTTCTAATTAAGATTGAATTCTTATCTGGAATATCACCAAGATTTAGCTTTTTTACTTCTTGTAATTTAGGCAGGGACAAAGCCAATTAGGTGGCGAGAGGGGCCTGGCTTTTTGACTCTGTGTTTTTTTAAGTCTAGTTTGTTTTCAGAAAATATTTCATTTCATCTCATCTAATTATTACAACTTTTTCAACTTCTAATACAAAATAAAATAAACAATTCAACTTTTTCAAATCTCAAAACAAAAATAATATTAAAAAATATATTCTAACAATATTTTATTCAACTTTTTAACTCTAATCTCAATTCATCTCATCTCCGAAAACAAACAAGTCTTGGTCGCATGTTTTCCTTTTCAACTTTTACAATTTATATGCTGATATAAGTTTATAATATGGCCAGTCTCTCATTAAAAAATTAAGGGAGGTATATTATTCATAATTTTTAAATGGGTCCTTTTTATAATCATTAAATTAGCTTTTGGTCTCTAGTATTTTTTTTTTCTATTGTATTTAATTTGAAGAAAATTAAGATTTAAGATTATATTATTTCTCTTTTAAAAATTTATAATTATGTAAATGAAATATATTGAATGAAAAATAATTTATAATTATATGGCATGGCTAGCTGCACAATGTGCGTAATTCATGTTATATAATAGTTTCTTAGCATTTTTTAGTTATAAAATTGAAAATGAGATTTAATTGCATAGTAATGGGACTATATATCCTTCCAATATAATTTGAAGGCCGGTGGCTCCTTTTTTTTCTTGTCAAGAAATTCAGGGAAAAAAAAAAGGAAAGGAAGAAACCTTGATAGATGGCCCGCGTGGAACCAACAGCTATGTACACACCAGAACAAACAACTAAGGCTGCAAGAAAAGCTTTTCAGTATTGGGGCTCATGGTTACAAAATACAATCGATCTTGCTGAAATCATAGCGATTAATCTCCCATCACCTCGAACTATTTACAGGGTTCCTGATTCGCTTCGGGAATTAAACAAAGAAGCTTACACTCCTCAGGTTATTTCAGTAGGGCCTTTTCACCATGGCAACGAAAAATTGCAATCAATGGAAAACTATAAACTGAGATATCTCAGGAGTTTCATGGAACGAACCAATATAAACAAGGAGAACTTAGCAGGCATTATAGAAGATTCAGAAGAAAGCGTACGTGAATGTTATGCAGAGGGTATTCCATTTGAACGTGATACTTTTATGAAAATTATCCTGGTGGATGCGAGCTTCATCATTGAGTTTTTCTTGAGAAATTGGTCAGGAAACTGGACAGATGACGACTTTATGGTGCTAAAACCATGGCTAACTTCTAGGATGCAAATAGACTTGATATTACTTGAGAATCAACTTCCTTTGTTTATAATCGAGAAATTGTATATGCTTGCACTCGGGTCTCGCTCAATATACCCGCCCTTCCTTGAGCTTACCTTTAACTACTTTGAACTTCACAACCTTCAAGAAAAACGTCCTGATGACCCAGATTTAGAAATAATGCACTTCGTTGATTTGCTTAGATACTTTTACCTGCCTCCTCTCCAAAGGCTTCCAAAAAGAAGTACTGAAGTAGCTAAGGAAATGTACTGTGCCTCCCAGCTGGCTGAGGCAGGATTAAAGAAGTACTGAATTACTCTTATATTACTCTTATGTAAATATCTCTTTCGTACTTTATTTGCATTTTAAATTTTGCACAAATATGTTCTATCTAAACATGAGTAATAAAAGATCGAGGAATTTCAAATTTGGTGGAAATTACTTTATGGCAGATGGCTCGGTTTTTATATATGGCATTAGGGGTGTTCATCCGGGTTCCGACCCAGGAACTCGGGTATACCTGGACCGGAACCCGGATTTTAAATCCGGGCCAGAACCCGGATTAATCCGGGTTTTTAAAACCCGGAAATCCGGGTTCCATGTTGTACCCGGGTTTTTTTTTTTTTTTAAATGTATGTAAAGCGTTTAGAAGCATTTTTTTTTGTTTTATTTTTATAAAAGCCTATAATTAAAATGTTGAAAAGTATAAAATTTTAAAAAGTGTTGAAAATCATAATTTTTTTACAAAAGCATAATATTTTATGAAAACAATTTCTGAGTCATCATTAAATAGCATAATACTAACATTTTCCAGAATAATAAAAATATATAAAAATGAAAAACTAAAATGCATGCAATCCACTACATATTATACTATTTTGTTATTTACACATTACATTACATTGTAAAATACAAAACTACAATGATTTATATTAGTACAATCAAGATATTAATTCCTCTGTAGAAAGGGAGCGTTATCTAAGCCATTTTACTAGCAAAATAACAAAAAAAACTCAGATCTAAGGTTTGAGATCAGAAACTTGAACTTTGGTGGACATAATGGATGAAACTCTTGCATCAGGTGCATGAAATTCACCGCTTTGAAAGCTTTTGTTGCCAACAGAACTTACAAAAGATAAACATCTCTCTTTCCAATTACTTTTCCGAAGTCAATATTGAGCATCCCACTATAAGGCTTCAACTTGATCATTTCTCCTGATTGAATAGTCAACCATCATAGCATCAAGTGCAAAATCGTGAGCTATCTAAAGAGAAAAGGAATTCTTTATTTGTATAGTTCTTTTGAAACTGACCTTTATTATATTTGAGTCTAAATTGCAAACTTTTTCATAGGAAAAGAGGAAAGTAAACCGGTTTTAGCCTTTGAAACACATAGTGCAATTGTTTAGCAAACAAGAAATGATGTTGCATTTGTATGTCATAATTGTATTTCTAGATAGTTAATTCTATTTTTTTCCTTTGAGCATGAAGTAGTCAATCAAAAATCATGTTAGGATTATAGATGCATAAGTTTGGTGTGACTGAGATGAGAATACCAGGCTGCATACGTCAGAATGCTAGAATTAAGAAAAATAGAACTCATATTAACACAACCAAACTTAGCCTTAATTTGCAAATAATCAAAGACAACCACATGCATCTTTTTCTGTCATTTTATCCTATCTTTTTCTGTCATTTTCTGTCCAACCAAAATTTATTTGGCCAAGTGAATGTTACAGGAAACATCAGCTTAGATAACGTGCAAAATATTTCCCAACCAGAACAGTTCAAATCTGTTGTTAAGGAAACTTGAGGTATGAGTTATACAGCTTTTATGGAGACACATCTAAATCTCCAAGTTCAACTAAATATCAAGGGGCAAGTAAGTATATATATTTGTCCACAACTTCCTCTTCTATCACAGATTAGTTTTATCACACTAATTAACAACGCCTAACACCAATGATTGCGTCTCTTTTAATGGAATTCTTGAACTTTTATTATTGCAAAAGAAAAATAGAACAGTATAAGCCTCATGAATATGAAACTATACCAAGAAAACAAACTAAATCACTAAAAAAAAAAAGGATCATTTTGGCTGCCTAACAAATGATTGCCTTTAAATGCAGGCGACTAAAAGAAAATGAGGATCATCATTACCCTCATAGTGGTAACAGCCTGCTTGGCACTAGTACTTTTTGTTGCCTTCATATATCCTATACTTAAATAGAATATATACTTCAACTGTAGGACATGTAACAGACTGAATGTGCATTAACATTTACGCAAGCATGAGAGAGAGAGAGAGAGAGTACCTTCAAGGCTGATCTTGTGCTATGGCAAATAAATCATGTGAGACAAAAAGAAAAATCCATATACTTCAACTGTAGGACATGTAAGGGTCATTTGCAAGGACAATGGAAAAGAATGAGTCACTACTGGAGAAATATTAATTAGAATTAATTCAAAACCAAACAGTTTTTCATTAAACCTAATGATCTACGCAACCAAATACTATTCTATTCAACCGAGTACAAGGGTTTTCGTTTTTTTTTATCCCCTTTTTGTAACTAAACATTTTCTTGCTCAGAATGAAAATAAACTAGTTGCAACATATTTTTTTTTATAAATAACTAGTTGCAACATATTAAGACATCCATAATCCCATTCTTATCTCTGATGATAAGGGTTATATGGTTGTACAGTCAGTAATCAAATCCTTTCTTACCTCCCCCAATTGCAGCCAAAGTCTGTTGCTGAGCTGGTTTCTGACCTAACGAATTATCCAAAAAAAGCTGCACAGATCTCCTAACCTAGGAATAGAACAAACAAGTTAAATTCTAAGATGGATCATACCAATTTCTTTGAAGCAATATGCTTAATCAATTACACTTCAACATATTTGTTGAAGTGCTTCAAGATCTACAAGGCTTTGAATAACCTACACGGTTGGTGCCTGTCAATTTAAGCTAAGGAGATCAGAAAAACTATCAAAAACCACCATCAGGAACAGAGTTTGGCTCTGTTTTCTTTCAGATTACTCCATTCAAACATTCACATCAAAATAAACCCAAAATCAACGGAGAGAACAAAAATCCAGTTGCAGAAAGCAAGCCAAGACATGAAAAAATAGCAGATCAAGCAAAATAACAACATATAACAAACCCAAATAAATAAATAAATAAAACCCCACGTTTAAAAACAAACCCAAAACAGATTCTAATCATTTCCCACATGCTTACACATCTAAAACAAATTGAAATAATAGCACCAATACAAAGAGTATGTGAAATGGAGAAAAACTAACCTTGGTTGTAGAAGTCGACGACGGAGCGAAAAAGTAGAAGACGACGACCACGAGGAACAGATCTTCGATCGGCAGAGGAAGAGTGATAGGAGCTAGGGTTTCAGCACGAGAGAGAAAGAGAGAGAGAAGAAGACGACGGAGCCACAAGTGAGAAACTCGAAGAAAAGAGAGAGAGAGATGGGACGGATGAAAGCTAAACCTAAGAAAGAAGATGAACTGCGAAGATGAACTCGAAGAGAGAGGGGGGACGGCTGAAAGCTAAACGAAAGAGATGAACGGGCAACTGGTACTCGACGAAGCCTTTTGTTTTTAGGTATAAATGCGGGTACCGGATTGGAAATCCGGAACCGCTTTAAGTCACCCACATCCAGACCATATAGGTCCGGGTTTTATAATCCGGATTTCAGCCCGGATTTGATCCGGGCCGGAACCCGGAACCGGAAAACGGGTATCCGGGTTTCGGACCGGGCCGGGAAAAAATCCGGTCCAGATGAATAGTCTTATATGACATTAATTATTGCTGACTCAGTAGCCAAAGTTTTCATCTTTGATAAGTCTTTTTTCCAGTACTCTGCTCTTTCTGTAAATCATTTATTCAATCACATGGGAAGGACTACTCCACCACATGATTTGGCCATGTTACTTCAACAACTATATGGCATAATTTATAAATTAAATATTGTCATATGAAGGATTACAACTTGGTGGTATTTTTTAATAACTTTTTTTTATCGTTGCTTTCCTTCACTTAAATAACAGCATTCAAGTGCCATTATTTTATTTTTTTATTTTGAAAAGGGAATTATTTGGATATATAGGCCGAGAAACCGAATTGATTTTAGAATTAATTTCATCTTTCTAGGCCGAGAAAGTAGGTGATGGAGAAAGGCCCGTGCTTAATTAGTTAGTACGCGGCTTCGCATTGGGGTAAGAAACGGATAACACGTACTGGAATTCAAATATTTGAGGCACAATAATGAATGGTCCAAGTTTGTGCTTGTAAAGGACAAATGACAAGTGACATAGAGTGCAAAATGTGGCATTAATTATTGCTGACTGAGTAGCCAAAGTCTTCATCTTTGATTAGTCTTTTTTTCCAGTACTCTGCTGTTTCATTAAAGAGTAATGATACATACAGTCCCTATTTAGAGATTACAATACAAATCTAAATTATTTTAATTTTAAAATTTTTTAAAATTATAAAACTTACCCTCTTAAAATAATATTTTTTCTCATTTAATAAAAAGTTTACACATATAATTTCTAAATAAAGACTACAAATAAAATTTATTTTCTTTATATCATTAATTCAATCACATGGTATGGACTACTCCACCACATAAGCTGGCAATGTTACTTTAACAACTGAATGGCATATTATCATATGAATGATTACAACTTGTTGGTATTTTTTAATAACTTTTTTGACCGTTGCTTTTCTTCACTTAAATGACAGCATTCAACTTTGTGCTTGTCGTTCAACCTCTCTCTCTCAGATCATCAGCATTTCTCTCTATATACACTCCCCCACGAACCATTGCTGCTAAGTTTCCGAAATTGAGGGTGATCAACAGCGACCTGATCTTGTTCATCAGTGGCACACAAAGCTCATCAGACTACTTCGTTACCAGGTGATTCAATATAACTCCCTCCCCTCAGCAGTGATATATATATAGACACTCAAGATTTTTACAATTTTTAACATAAACCTTACTACTTTGTTATAAAAAGCTGGATTAGATTATATTAATTACTTTTTGTTGTTTCAAGTGAATGGCATTAATTTCTAATTAAGATTGTATTCTTATCTGGAATATCACCAAGATTTGGCTTTTTTGCTTCTTGTAATTTAGGCTGCAGGGACAAAGCCAAGGGGGCGAGGGGGGCCTGGCTTCTTGTAATCGCATGTTTTCCTTTCTAAAAATTTATAATTATCTAAGTGAAATATATTTAATGAAAAATAATTTATAATTATCTGGATAGCTGCTAGCTGCACAATGTGCGTAATTCATGTTATATAATAGTTTCTTAGCTTTTTTTTAGTTATAAAATTGAATATGAGATTTAATTGCATAGTCATGGGACTATATAATCTCTTCCTAACTTCTTGAAGGCCAGTGGCCTGCTCCTGTTTTTCTTGTCAGGAAATTCGGGAAAAAAAATAGGAAAGAAAGAAACCTTGATAGATGGCCGAGGAATCAGCAGCTATGAATGTTGTAACAAATAATGAGTATCGGTGGCCGACATGGTTAGTAGAGAAAATCGAGCATGCTGAAAGCATAGCGCTTAATCACCTATCAGCTGATCGAACTATTTACAGGGTTTTCGATTCGCTTCGAGAATTGAACAAAGAAGCTTACACTCCTCTTATTATTTCAATAGGTCCTTTTCACTACCACTCGCAAAAATTGCAATCCATGGAAAATTTTAAACTAAGATATCTCAAGCATTTCATGGAACGAATTACCAAGATAAACAAGGAGAAGTTAGCAAGCATTGTGCAAGATTCGGAAGAACGGGTACGTGGATGTTATGCAGAGGCCATTTCATTTGATAGTGATACTTTGAGGCAAATTATCCTAGTGGATGCGACCTTCATCATTGAGTTTTTCTTGAGAGCTTGGTCAGTAGAATTTTTGGGAGATGACGACCATATAAAAGCAGAGCCATGGGCGCTGATTTCTAGGATGAGGTTGGACTTGATGTTACTTGAGAATCAATTGCCTTTCTTTATAATCAAGAAATTATATGAGCTGCTTCCACTCGATCAGTCTCCTTCAATATACCCATCCAGCTTCCTCGAGCTTATCTTTCACTGCTTTAGAAAACTGAACGTTCAAAACAAACGTCATGATGATATAGATTCAGAAGAAATATTGCACTTTGTTGATTTGCTGAGATACTTTTACTTGCCTCCTCCCCAAATTAGGCTCCCAACAAGAAGTTCTAAAGTAGTTAACGAAATGTACAGTGCCTCCCAGCTGGCTGAGGCAGGATTGAAGTTTAAGCCAAGTTCAAGCACATCCATACTTGACCTAAAATTTAACGAGGGAGTGATGGAAATCCCAAGATTTAGATTACACAATAACACGGAGACTTATGCTCGGAACATCATGGCCTTGGAGCAATGTGTCTATCCATTTGAAAGATATGTTACTGATTATTTTATCATGTTCGATTTCCTTATCAATACAAGCAAAGATGTGGATTTACTTGTTCAAGAGGGGATCCTTGTGAATGAAATGGGCACCAACAATATTAGACCACCTTTCGCCGGCAATTTGTGCACAGGTATCTCATGGAGGCACGTCAGTGATTATTATTATGATCTCTGTAGAGATTTGGTGCATTTCCGTAAGAAACATTGGTATGTAATTCTGAAGAGTAGCTTGAAACAGGATTATTTTCGAACGCCTTGGATGGGTGCTGCTACCATTGGTGGTATTATCTTGTTAATTTTCACTCTCATACAAACTGTTTGTACTGTCATTTCGATATTCAAGTAGAGTGAAGCTGCTTGTGTAATAATTCTAAGAGTATATATTGAATTTCTTGGGCTGTTATAATATCTTTCATTGATCGCTAGTTTTTGCTTAATTCAAGGAAGTTTGTAATTAACTGGGTTGTGGGATGCATTCAAGCTACGTACAAGTTGGAAAGCTTTAATATTAATTTTATTTTATGAATGTCCCTTAGAGTCAATACGATATGATCATTTCCTTTTGCTAAATGGAAAGAAAAAATATATGATTATTAAATTGAAAAATCATATTTTAATTCAAGAGTGAATCTGTTGTGTGTGTAAGAGTGAAAGCGATGATCTCTAGTTATAATCTGTTTGTCTTGTGTTTGCTAAATATATCTTAATAAAGTGATTTTGGTTATTTTTCATCAAGAGCTTCCCCAAACCCACCAAGTGTTTTGTCCCTAAATCTCATTCGAAAAGTTGATAACAGAGTCTATTATTTGAACCGCATATATCAAACCGAATGGTTTCAAAAGCGTTCGAAAAGATGATATCACATTCAAATATTGAATGCAAATGTCATGAATGGAATGGTTGGGCTGGGCTTGGGCCAAGTCTAATAGGGAGTGCTTTACTTAGGTGTTATTTCATCTTATGGAGTAGATCGCAGAGTAGCTAGGCCTTAGTTGTTTTGCTTTCTTTTATTGAGTTTGTTTAGTTACCAATCGTGGATCTAGTTTAAGGCTGAGGCCTTTTTCCTTTGTTGCAAGACCTTCATATAAGGTTATTGTAGCTACCGAAAGGGGCATCGAGAAAGAAACTAAATGAAAATTATATTTTCCTTCTCTTCTCATCTTGTTCATTCTTCTTTGGAAGTGCTCTCCTCGAAGTGAGAAATTTCAGCATATTTGTTCTTAAGTAACTTATGGTGTGTTACAATTAGTATCAGAGAGACACCGATCTCTATATCATCAAACTATGGAAATGGAAGAAATCATCTCATCATTACTCAAAATCAAAGAACCGGTCGAGCAATCACAACAACGCTATGAAGCTATTCTGCAAACATTCAAAGATGTCAAGAAAGGCTTTGAAGGCTTCAGGAAGAACTTTAATGAAGAGTTCACCTATCTGGAACACCAACTTTATATTCTGCAGCAACTGTAGAAGAAAAACAGGTACTCAACCTGAATCATGTTCCTCTTTCTCTTGTTCCCATAAATCTCGTTAGAAATTGGAGACCATTTTCTCCATTCTCATATCTTCATCGCCGACTATCGGGTCCTTCCTTTACTCTCTGAAATTATTTCATTTCTCTTTCATTTTCGTCAGTCAAGCCTAGCAATAACTTAAGCATCATGATGAATCTAGATACTAGATGGAAACTTGATCCTGGTAGTCTCTAATTACTACCCTCACGTTTCTTCTTCTTTAACCTCTATCCCTGTCAATGTTGTTTCCACTCAACAAAGCATCCTCTTTCTCCGATATTTCCCACATATCTGATTTTCACCCGATATTTCCTCATGACCTGGACCATCGAGCTCTGCAACAACACCCATGACCACCGTTCATCCTCCTTCCACGACCACTGTAACCACCCATATTTGGGCAATCAAAACCTAAACCTCCAAGTCCTTTCTCATCCTTAGGTCACGAGACGAACAAAGATCCTCCAAACCATTGGGCTGGACCACGACGAGAAGGTCTTTCTTTCAATTGACGATGGGCTCCTCAAGGTCCTAGCAATGTAGTTCAACATCAACCAACTCCTCACCGGATACAATCGAGGAGTGACAAAGGTGGCCCTTCTAAAGGTGGTGTGCGTCTCAGTTTCGGTCGAGATCCCAGTGCTCAGTATACAATCGATGGTATGATTGTGGTATATAAAGTCATTTCTACGTTGCTTGTAATCTATGGTGGAGGGAAAATATTCATGGGTTTGCAAGTTTTAGGAGATAAGAATTTGCGCCTCAGCTGCTTGATTTTTTGCCACTTAAAGTTGTTTTTAAGCCCTTTGATGTATTACTTGGTTCTATTTGTTCAAGAATTTCTTAGTTTCCTCCTGACAAAAATGGGGTTTTGAGCCGTGATGGTAGTCATTTGGCAAGCACGTACAGTGCTCTAGCCATACTAAAAATTGTTCGCTATGACTTCTCAAGTATAGACACTGAAACGAGTTTGACACAAGTATAGGGAAATTTTGGGCCGAATGAGTTGTCCATGCTCTTGGATTCTAAAAGAAGAATCATGGATTCAAAAGTTTTAAGAAAGAGAATATTTTATGAGGGAGTGGAGCATAGATTACAGAAGGAGTTATGGGCATTCTTGCTTGGATACCATCGCTATGAATCAACATATGCTGAAAGGGAATTCTATACAGCTTACAAAGATTTACTGATAGGCTTCTACAGGCAATTGACAATCTTATCCTAAGTGATTGTTATCTCCTAAGTGACAAAGGCTTGGAAGCAATTGCAACTGGTTGCAAGGAACTTACACAACTGGAAGTTAATGGGTACCATAATATCAGAACTATGGGATTGGTATAAGCAGCAACACCCCTTGATGGTGTTAGTATTATGAAACATGAAGTGGTTGTTGGTACAAAGAACATTCTTGTCGCTTATTTCACACTATTAGTGGGACAATTGTGGGCAAGGATACCGCACCTTGTAGACAATGTGCTTCTATGGGGGATGGTTTGTCACAGTCCATGAATGAAATGGTTGGGCCGGGCTTGGGCCAAGTCTAATAGGGATTGATTTACTTAGTTGTTATTTCATCTAAGGAAGTAGGCCGCAGAGTAGCTAGGCCTTAGTTGTTTTGCTTTCTTTTATTGAGTTTGTTTAGTTAACAATCGTGGATCTAGTTTAAGGCTAAGACATTTTTCCTTTGTTGCAAGACCTTCATATAAGGTTATTGTAACTACCGAAAGGGACATCGAGAAAGAAACTAAATAAAAAGTCTATTTTCCTTCTCTTCTCATCTTCTTCGTTCTTCTATGGAGGTGCTCTCCTCAAAATGAGCAATTTCAGCATATTTTTTCTTAAGTAACTTAAGGTGTATTATAATTGGTATCAGAGAGACACCGATCTCTGTATTATCAAGCTATGGAAATAGAGGAAATTATCTCATCATTATTCAAAATCAAAGAGCCGGTCAAGCAATCACAACAATGCTATGAAGTTATTCTGCAAACATTCAAAAATGTCAAGAAAGACTTTGAAGGCCTCAGGAAGAACTTTAATGAAGAGTTCACCTATCTGGAACACCAACTCTACATTATGCATAAAAAGGAAAAATGCGCAGCAAGTGTAGAAGAAAAAGAAATAGTCAACACGGATCATTTTCCTCTTTCTCGTGTTCCCATATATCCCATTAGAAATCAGAGACCATTTTCTCCATTCTCATATCTTCATCGCCAACTATCTAGTCCTTCCTTTACTCTCAAGAATTATTTCATTTCTCTTTCATTTATGTCGGTCAAGCCTAGCAATAACTTAAGCATCAGGATGAATCTAAATACTAGATGGAAACTTGATCCTGGTGGTCTCTAATTACAACCCTCACGTTTCTTCTTGTTTATCCTTTATCTCTATCAATGTTGTTTCCACTCAACAAAGCATCCTCTCTCCCCAATATTTTCAACAGATCTGATTTTCACTTGATATTTCCTCACAACCTGGTCCATCGAGCTCTACAACGACACCCACGACCACTGCTCATCCTCCTTCCATGACCACCGCAACCACCCATATTTGGGCAATCAAAACCTGAACCTCCGAAACCTTTCTCGTCCTGAGGTCACGAAACGAACAGAGATCCTCTAAACCGTTGGGCTAGGCCACCATGAGAAGCTCTTTCTTTCGATCGACCATAGGCTCCTCAAGGTCGTAGAGGTGCAGTTCAATACCAACTAGTGCCTCGTCGGATAGCCACAAGCTACATCTAAAGGTGGCTATAATAGATTCAGTGGTGGTAGTAGAGGTGGTGGAGGCTTTGGGGGGGGGGGGGGAGGGACCTGCTTTCGTGGAAAGGGCAGTCCGAGGAGTGACTGGCCCTCCTAAAGGTGGTGTGCATCTCAATTTCGTCGAGATCCTAGTGCTCAGTATACAATCAAAGGTATGGTTGAGGTATATAAAGCAATGTTTTGAATACCGTACCGGATGTTGTACCGGTCAAGGTATTAGAACAAAATATTTCGATACCGGCACTGTTTCGTGTACCGTTTCGGGATAATCGATATATAAATAAATTATATATATAAATTATATTTCAAAATAATAGTCCATATATGAATAAATTATATATATATATAAATTATAAATAGCCTAATATGAATTGGAGGTCAAAAAATAAGCTTATAATTTGAAAAAATGAAAAAAACAATTACAGCCGGTACAGGCCGAAATACAGGCCGGTACGAAACACATATGATACCTGTACCGGCCACTCAGTACGGAAAATTTCGATTGTATCGGCCGATACAATACGAAATTAAAAAAACTGATATAAAGTCCTTTCTACCTTGCTTGTAATCTATGGTGGAGGGAAAATATTCATGAGTTTGAAAGTTCTAGAAGATAAGAAATTTGCGCCTCAACTGCTTAATTTTTTGTCGAATGAGTTGTCCATGCTCTTGGATTCTAAAGGAAGAATCATGGATTCAAAAGCTTTAAGAAATAGAATATTTTATGATAGAGTGGAGCAGGGATTACGGAAGGAGTTATGGGCATTCTTGCATGGATACCATCGCTATGATTCAGCATATGCTGAGAGGGAATCTCGTAGGTCCCTTAAAAAGACAGAGTATGAGACAATAAAAATTCAGTGGCAGAATATCTCCCCTGATCAGGCAAAACGATTTACAAAATTTAGGGAGAGAAAATGCCTTATTGAAAATGATGTGATATGCACTGACAGATCGATCTTCGTCTACGATGGGGATGATAATGCAAATGTGAATATGATGTGTGATATTTTGCTAACATACTCATTCTACAACTTCGATCTTCGTTACTGCCAGAGTATGAGTGATCTCTTGTCCCTAATATTGTTTGTAATGGATGATGAGTCAAAGGCATCTTGGTGTTCTGTTGCAACTCGTGCAAAAATAACCGACATCTCACTAGAAGCAGTTGGGTTGCTCTGCAAATCTTTGGAGACCTTATCATTGGATTTAGAGTACATAAGCAACAAAGCGTTACTTGTTATGGCCAATGGAAGTCCTCTTTTGAAAATTCTGAAGCTACAATGTGTTAATGATACTGATGAGACTTTGGTAGCTGTTGGCACTGGTTATTCATTGCTGGAGTTCTATACGGCTTACAGAGATTTACTGATAGGCGTCTACAGGCAATTGGCAATCTTACCCTAAATGGTTGTTATCTCCTAAGCAATAAGGGCTTAGAAGTAATTGCAACTGGTTGCAAGGAACTTACACAACTGAAAGTTAATGGGTACCAAAATATCGAAACTATGGGATTGGTATATGTAGCAACACCCCTCGATGGTGTTAGTATTATGAAACATGAAGTGGCTTTGGTACAAAGAAAATTCTTGTCGCTTAGTTGATACTGTTGGTGGGACAATTGTGGGCAAGGATACCGCACCTTGTGAACAATGTGCTTCTATGGAGGATGGTTTGTCACAGTCCATGAATGGAATGGTTGGGCCGGGCTTGGGCCAAGTCTAATAGGGACTGATTTACTTAGTTGTTATTTCATCTTATGGAGTGGGCCACAAAGTAGCTGGACCTTAGTTGGTTTGCTTTCTTTTATTGAGTTTGTTTAGTTAACAGTCGTGAGTCTTGTTTAAGTCTAAGGTCTTTTTCCTTTGTTGTAAGACCTTCATATAAGGTTACTGTAGCTACCGAAAAGGGCATAGAGAAACTAAATGAAAAGTTTATTTTCCGTCTTTTCTCATCTTTTGCATTCTTCTATGAAGGTGCCCCCTCAAAGTAAGCAATTTCAGCATATTTGTTATTAAGTAACTTGCGGTGTGCTACAGCAAATATTTCAAAAAAGAGTAATATATGATCGGATGGTCAACTATTATATATTGTTCAAATGTCGCAACTACATCTGAAACCATACTGAAATGGATTTTTACCATTCCTACCAGGCCGACTATACTCCCCTTCCCGAAGGCCCACTTAACCCATGGGCAGTCCACCTCTGTGAGAATGAGAACCTGGGCCTGGTCCATGATGTACATGTCAATGAGAGAAAATGAAAGGGAAGTCGCATATCTGAATGTGTCGTAGCCAACACGCACGGCAGGAGGGCACGCCACATTAAATGCACAGAGTTAGCCACAAGCAACAACCCCGGCTGGAATCACACATTTTCCAGAAATCCAGATGGTGGCGCACCTTCTCCACCTAACACAAGAACCAGACATGTCAAGAGACACAGCCACGTTCGATACAGCAACACGGCACCTGAGGCAACAGGTAGTCACCCTGCCACAAGTGTTGCGTCCAGTACGATGCTCGTAAAATGTTCTGATAGCGAGTGAGGACCACCTCAATCAATGTATATAAACCCATCCCCAAGTATAGTTAATGGATTGGCTTCCTCTCCTCTTTCTCATACGCTCAAGTTGTTTGTCCTTCCCATGATAGTTCATTCTCCTTACTAACTTTGGCATCGGAGGTGTCCCTCGCCACCTCGAGCCCGCATTCTTAAGTGTTTTGCAGGCCAACAAGACCCCCTGGAAGGAGTTGCCCAAGGTACGAAACACAACATCAACAGTAGCGTCATTTGTGGGATCTTTTTGAATAACATGTCATTTGTATGCCGGCAACAATGCACTTGCAGACCACCCGCGAACAAGAAGAATAAACAAGAAGCATGGAAGCAATGCTTGCTGAAGTGGAAGACGTGGTTAGAAGACTGCAATGGAAGTGGGGAGGCTCTAGCATGAGAATGAAGCTCTGGGAAGAGGAAGCGATGGACCACCGGAAGATGTTGAACTAGGTCAGAGTGAACACGCCGAGTCGTGGATCCCAACGGGAGTAGATGCAGTCAACGAAGAGAGAACACAGATGCATCACGAGTTGTGTGGTCTTACGGATAAATACGAGGAGACAGCCAGGAAGATGGGTGCATCATCCTCTGTGGACCAACTGCTCACAAGCACTATTTTTCAATACAATGCGAAGGTCATGGCTGCTCCACTCCTGCCCAAGTTCAAATTCCCTCAAATGCAAATGCACGATGGATCTAAGGATCTGCTCGAGCATCCGGAAACTTTTATGGCCCACATGACCCTCCACGGGTTTTTCCAGAGGACATACGTATCCGTCTCTTGGGCCATGTGGTGAAAGACACTTTGGTCGATCCATTACCTTATTTGACCGATAGTCTTCTTGTGCATCTTTTTCAACACTAGATTCGTAACTTCATCTAGCTTTTCCCTTCATTTTCCAATGGGTCAGACAAATCCTTAAGAGATCCTCCATCTAAGGTCTCCAAAGACTATAGTTCGAGTCAGTCAGCTTTATCATTGCGCCTGATGCTAAATCATCCATGGACTTAGACTGATTCTAAGTTCAAAGTGTAAGTATAGGATCTTCGAGGTAGAATCTTGCAAAACGGACAGCACCGTTGTGACCGAAACGCCAGATTTTGTTAGCAACAAGTCTTGTTTCGTCAAGATCAACCTCAAGTAGCACAAGGATGAGCAAAATTACCAAAACAGGAACTTTGTCGCCCGTCGACCGTGTTAAAACACGTAGGCGCGTGTCTAGGGTCTGGAGCGCGTGGAGCACGCGGGGCTCACGAGCTGGACCCTCTCTGAGAAAACGTGTGGCGCATGGGCATTAATACAGTTTATAATGTGGATTCAAATAAACTTTTGAGGTTTGACATGATCTTAATTATCTTGTTCAATCAAAAACCAAAGTACACTTTCTTCTATGGTGGCCAAGACAAAGAATGGATCAAAACATTTGATCAGATGGCAGGTCATGTGGCTCAAGATAAGCTCATAACCAAACTAGGCATTTCCATAATGCAGTATTCGATTGGAAACGACAACAAAATCGATGCTAAAGAACGTTTATTGAAAGTCACTCATGGGAATTCGGAAAAAGTCAACAAGCTTCTGGATCTCTTCAAGACTGATAAGAGGGGATGGGTTGTGCTGAGCAGCGAGACTGGAATGTGGGTCTCGTATCGTGGGGGGGAAATGATAGCCATATTGGAGCATTTTGACGAGCATTGGAAGGCCAACGTCGAAGAAATAGGCTTCGGAAGAAGTTTCGTGTATAGCCATGACCGCTTTAAATAGATGGCTATTATGTGGATCATGTTTGATTTGTAATGCTCTACAATAATAAAGGGCATCCTGATTACATGGGTCATGATCTGATGCCAATGTTGTTTGGAATTATGTACTTATATATGTAATTGTTTGATATTCATGGTGCCATAGGGAGGTTTTTTATGGAAATTCTCTGCTTGGCCAGCTGCATGTTTTGGTTAAGGAGTTAGGCGTAGGACCCTGGTCAGTAGTGAATATCTAATCAAGTTCTATCTTCTTATTTGTTCATCTAAATTTGTAATGATTTTCACCTTCATTAAAGTTATCTCTAAAATTTGATGAGAAGTACATGTTTTCAATAAATCCAAAATCTCTCTAGTCATAACCCCATATTAGACTAGCTACTAGATTAGTCAAAATAATAATATAATATTATTTTTTAATAATAATATTTTAAAGTTATTTTTTTCATATTTGCAATTATACTAACCATATGTTAATTAATAATTTAATTTGATACTTAAATTATTGTTTTCCAACTAATTTTTTTCTCAACCTAATTAATCCTGATTAATTTTTAAACTGTGGTGGCATTAATCTGAAAGTTGGAGGAAGTGATTTTGTAATAAAATAATAAGAATAGACCATGAACAGTGTCTCTTCAAATATGAAGATGAAAGTAAATACACTGTAACTCAAAGTTAGAGTTTTGATTGTTTAGCAAATCTAATGTAAAGATTTTAACCACAAACCATTCAAATTTTGAAGATTCCTCCGTTTTGAAGAGACCTACGCAAGTGGTCTAATTTCGTTCAAAACTGTACTAGAGAGAAAAATAATATATTTTTTCATTATTTATTAGACAAGTAGTGATATTTAAAAGCTGTTATACCATATATATTCACATAACATTATTTGATTTCTAAGATTAAAATTTTAAAATTTATCTTTCAAATCAACTTATACAAGTCTATGATGTGTGGTGTAAAGGATTTCAAATAAAATTATTCTTTATCAAACATATGTTCAACCCTAGTCATGGGAAGGTTGGGTGAATCAATCTATTAATGCATGCACATTTTACCTTACATTGGCATTGATATTTTTTTCATCTCATATGTCAAGTAATTATTAAATATTTTCAAAATGTCAATATATGATTATGGGATATTCTTATCTTATTGCACTATATCATATCATTAAAAATTATTAATTGTATTTTAATTTTAGTTATAAGAAGATATTATATAACTACACTTCATCTTACTTCTATCCTCTTAGATGAATTATTTGTACAATTTTATAGTGTGCAAGTCTCTCATATACTCCCTTTGAAACAATTAGATAAATTTGAAATTCACATGAAAAAATTTATTTTTTAATGATATGAGCCTCTCTATTTTTTTAAAAAAAATACACGAAACTTGCACACTTTTAAAGACTATATTTATGTAACATTATCTGTTAAACTTTAAATTTAATATTTAAAAAAATAAGAGTTGGATATAATAATTGATAAAGAAAAACATATTAAAGTGAAAGATGTGTAATATAATGTAACTCTTATAACAGGATAAAATGAAAATAGCACTGCACATCTTCACTGTCTCAGTTAAGACTTACCATATGAACAAGCGCTGAAAATGGGAATAAAAACACAGTCGCTCTGTACACAGACCCAACGTTACTGCTGCCACCAAGACGCCATTCATTTGGTTGTCTCCCTCTCCTTCTCCCGCTCTCACACCCTCTCAGTCTCTCTGATCCCTCTATTAACATTGAATTCTACCTCTCGTCCCCACCTGCCTCGGTTTCTCGTAAGGAATCAGCTAAACATCGTCGTCTTCGCCTTCTTCGAGTACCAATGCGGCACCGAACACTCTTCGGGACTTTTCAGGTATGTCGGTTTAAGGATTTTGGAAGAGGCCCGTTTGGTTTCCGAATAAGAAAATGTGGTGAAAGAGTAAAAGAGGAATGGGGATTGTGACTCTCGAAATTCTTTGTTATCTGGGATTCGAGATAACAGTAATGACCGTGCCTCTACTGTGTGTAAAGTGCCGGCCTACTGTTGATGATAGAATAGTTCGATAGGATATTCTCGTTTGTAATGAAGTCTACATGTCCCTATTTTTAGTAGGATCACTAATGATAATTGCTTCGTCTTAAATGGCTTATTTTGTTTGTGAATGCTTCTTTCTGTGCAATTTGATTAATACCTCTGTTCCCATCTCTACAATGGTGCTCGGTTTTTTTATTTGACTACCAATGTAAAACTATGTCGCGGTCTCTTATAGCTTCGTTCGATGGAGATGACAAATGTCGGCTAGCTTACTCTTTGTGCCGAGACAAGCACTTCTGATTCATTCTTTTGATTAATAAACAAATGAATTTATTGGTTCCTTTTTAGGTCATTATCAGCATATTATCAATAGGCACTAACTGTTTTGATTCAATTGCCCAAATATTGTGGAAATAAAATTTGGTTATTACCTCAGTACACTGAAAGGGAAGTGACCTCATAACTTGATCAGTGGCCAGTCTTAATGTTTTAATTATTTGATTCATAAACTTTAGCTTTCAAACGTTTGCATTAAGCATGTATACCTATATCTGACTTTGTAAAATATTGCCTTCCTTGATCAAAATTAGCATCTTGCATGACCCTCCCGGGCACTATCTTTTTCAATAAATCCATCCTCCTATACAATATAATGAGAAAAATGATAATAGTAATAATAAAGGGGGAACAAAGCAGATAATTAGTCAATCCATACCCCACAAGTTCACATAAAGAGAACATGGGGAAAGGGGGGTGTAGGGAAAAACCTTCTTTCCACTTTCCAGGAGTTATACAAGAGATTTTAAGCCCGGTTTGGGGTTGGGGATGGAAGGTCTTGAATGTCAAGTTCTGGGGGGATGGGAGGTCTTGAATTTTTCTCAATGCCCGGTGCTGTTCCTCGATCCGCTTTTTTCTCACCGTGAAACTCTCCTCTTAGTTCCTTTTAATTTATGATTATCAGTTGAATTAGTACGCAAATTAACTCTAGCTCAAAATCTCATATGGCCCTTCGCCCTCTTAAGAATGGAGTGAAGAGTGTGGCTGTGGGTTTAAGATGTGTTGGGTAAAATCAAATTATGATTGTCACATCAAGTATTGGGAGATATAAACTTTATACGCTCGTTTCTTGAGGAAGATGGCTGTATAGAGCTGTTGAGGGACATATGGTGTGATACCTGTATTTACGTGTAATTTAAGTAAGTAAATTATTTAAATAATTAGAATTATAGGTTTTCTTGTTTTAAATTTTAGATTATTCACGTGATATTATTTTAAAATTTTCAACTGTTAATTTAATATGTTTGTTCATTATTTAAATTGCTCTTTATATTAAATTGGTTTAATATTGGACTTTAAAATTATTATGTTGTTGGATTTTTATTATTATTTTATTTTAGCTAATTACTGCATTTAAATTATTTTATTCAACTTACTATTTTGGAATTTTTTTTGTTGGATCATTTTTGTAACCCAAGTTGTGAGAACTATACCTCATTTATTTCCCTCACTTTTTTCTTTTTCCCTCTTTTTCTTTTCCTTCTTCTCTTTCTTTTTCTTCTTATTTTCCTCTGCTTCTTCCTCCCGCGCATGACCTTCTCCTCCCATTCCCTTTCGTTTTCTTCGTCCACCCCTGGCGCCGCCGTGCACTGCCCGTTGCTGTCACCGCCACTCACATTCTCTTCCCCTCCGACCAGCAACCTCACTCATCCATTTTCAGCTCCTCCCTTGCCGCCAATCTCCCCCACGCACGACTTCAAGTCGCGGCCCTCTTTCGTTCCAGCGCCGTCGTCACACCGCCATTGGCCACCACCTTTTCACCACAGCACCGGCGGCCTCCCAGCTACCTAACCCACCCATCCTCAGCCCCAATCTGCCACCCTTGAAGCCCCTCTAACTCATTTTCTGATTTGGGTATTTTAGCCTCCAACCGCCGCCCACGCCGCCACCCACGGCCAACCCCCACGACCATTAGCTTCACCAACACCCCTAAACCCTTCCCAAGTAATCTGAAGTCTTCGTTTGTCTCCATTCAAAAATTAGGTTTTTTATACCCACGGCCATAGTCCAAAATACACTGTTTCATTGCTATGCTGCCACTCTTAACATCTCCTTGATCCTTCAAAAATTATATTATAACACTATAAGTATTTTTCCCAAAGAACTTTTGAGATTTAAATGTATTTTTACATTAACTCATTTTTACTGTAAACTGGTTGGTTATGCCAGATTGAGTCCTAGGAGTAAGAGAGTCGGTTGGATTGGAGGATAGAGTTGTTGTGTGATTGGATTATGTTGGGTTTTGTTGGCTATTGAATATTTGTGTTGTGTCATATACAATGCATTTACACGCATATTCATGTTTGTAAATGAAAACTGGGTTTTCGCATAATCACATCCATGTTCATGTGTATATTTGAAAAACTGGATTTTCATGTGAGAGATGATTTTGAGTATGTTTGAAATGATTAGATTGATCGGTTTGAGAGAAAGGAAAAGAGACTGTAAGGATGGTGGTAAGCAATGATCGTGGTATAGTCTCGCCTGTGATTCCTGCCTACGATGTACTCGGCAGGGATGGTGGTAAGCAGAGATAATTGTATAATCTCGTCTGTGAGTCTCGCTTGTGATTCTCACCTACAGTACATGCAGTAAGGATGGTGGTAAGCAGGGATAGTGGTATAGTCATGCTTGTGATTCCCGCCTATAGTGCTCTGATAGGTACCTCTTGTGTGAAAAGGAACTGTGGGGATGATAATAAGCAGGAATGGTGGTATAGTCTAACATGTGATTCCCGCCTACGGTGCATGCTGTAAGGATGGTGGTATAGTCCCGCCTGTGATTCCCGCCTACGGTACATGCGGTAGGGATGGTACTAAGAACTGATGGTGGTAGAGTCCTGCCTATGATTCCCGCCTACAGTGTCTGGTAAATGATTATGTTGAGGAAAATGGCAGATTTTATTCATGACGTGTTTTGGGTCAAATGGGATTTTTGGCGTGCATTGGAAAATAATCATTTTCGGAGAAAATAAGGTTTTGGGGTCACATTTATGTTTCATGATGTACACATGTTTGTTGGCTGCATTAATGTATTTTTTATTTCATACGTTGTTTGAATTATTACTTACCTGTGATACCGTTTTATGGTATTGCAGATTTTGATGTAGATGAGGACGACGAGCCTTAGGCTTTAGCTCCACTGGAGGAGTGATCTGGGGTTACTCTTGTATATCGAGATTTATTTTCTCACTTTTTATCAATTTTGCCCTTTGTATTATATTTTGGGATAACTGTATAACTCTTTTCTGTACTACTTTTATTTTGGAAGGTTTGTGTTTAAAATTTTGGTACTCAGTTGGCTAGCTTTTAATATAACCGCTGCGACTTTTGTTGTGCACTTTTTGCATGTTGCACACACTTGAGCACTTATCGTTGGGATGTGTGATCCGTGTTGTCATCATCCCGACGTCACGATTTCCATGTTTCCGTACGTGAGAGTCTGGGCATCATAGGTGGTGTTTTTAAGCAAGAACTTGGTTTTTCTGCATCCTAATTTTACAACTTTCTGACTGGAAGACTGTTCAGTAAGACGCATTTTGAACCAATACTTTTAGTTTCATCTTGGTATGTCGTAAAGGTTGTCACTAAGCAATGAGATACATTAATTTTCAGAATTGCGCGGAATGGTGCTTTTCAAATTAACATAAAAGGTCAGAGAAGATCTTGTGGAATGCTGCTGGCTCAAAATCTGAATTATTGGCTCTCATTCCTTAAAGGGTGGTATTGTGCGTCTGTATTGTGCATGCTTATCAGCTTAGTTGATTGTCCTATACATTTTTTGCCTAGTCTTCTCTGACCATCTTAAGGGTATTCAAGAGACCAGCTGCCATGGGGCTATTATGAGTCCAGCGATTGAGTACTGATAATCCTCATTGTTTGATATATTGTGAACGGCAAGTCTTTTAACTTGATGTTATTTGTCTGCGTGACAAAAGGATGCTTGAAAATCTTTCCACTTGAGGGAACATGGGCAGGTGAGGGGTGATGGAGTTGGATGACTCGGTTTGTTCTTCTTCCGGTTGCTAGTGTTGGTTCTGCTGGTCCATTAGATGTTACGTCTTTCCTTGAACTCTAAACTTCTGACCTTGGAGGCTCATGTTGTTGAATGCTTTTACAGATTACTAAACTTATGTCTGGTTCTTTGAGTATAGATTTGATTTTTCGAAGATGAACATTTGAATTTGGAGAATATATGCGGCCTCTGTATAAGAAGTGAGCCCTACTTTGGTGCCTTAGTAAGAAACCTCTGTACTTACATCATGGAGAAATAGGATGGAAATAGCTTTTAGGTTATCAGTTATAACTAATAGATGTAATCTGTTGTCTCTTTTGAGGCTGTGAAATTGTGGTATTTTAGCCATTTCTTATCCACATGATATTTTAGCCTCGTATTCCTTGGTAATGTTAGCCCTGCGTTGGAATTTCTTCAGCATAGGATTTCAAATCATAGAGCAAAATTAGGTCCTGCTTTTAAGGCCTGGTAGGCACATCATGAATTCTTATTAAAAGAAGCTATTAGGGGTTGGTGGTTATGAACATAGATATCTCCGTCAACCAGAATTTACTAATGTTTGGGAAAAAAACAAACAAGGGAATTAAGCATTGAAGGGCTGTTCACAATGCACTTAAAGTCCAACTTTGTGATTGTCGTTCAACCTTTCTCTCTCTCTCTCTCTCTATATATATATAGAGAGAGAGAGAGAGAGGCCACTGCAAATCATCATTTCATTGCTAGGTTTATACACTCCCCCACGAACCATTGCTGCTAAGTTTCCGAAATTAAGGGTGATCAACAGCCACCTGATCTTCTTCATCAGTGGCACAGAAAGCTGAGAGTATAACTTCGTTACCAGGTGATCCGATATAACTCCCTCCCCTCAGCAGTGATATATATAGACACTCAAGATTTTTACAATTTTTAACATAAACTTCACTACTTTGTGATATATATTAATTACTTTTTGTTGTTTCAAGTGAATGGCATTAAATTCTAATTAAGATTATATTCTTATCTAGAATATCACCAAGATTAGGCTTTTTTGCTTCTTAATTGTAATGTAGGCTGCACGGACAAAGCCAAGGGGACGAGGGCCGAGGGCCTGGCTTCTTGTAGTATTAAATTTATAATTATCTAAGGGAAATATATTTAATGAAAAATAATTTATAATTATCTGGATAGCTGCTAGCTGCACAATGTGCGTAATTCATGTTATATAATAGTTTCTTAGCTTTTTTTTAGTTATAAAATTGAATATGAGATTTAATTGCATAGTAATGGGGCTATATAATTTCAGGAAGAAAATAGGAAAGAAAGAAACCTTGATAGATGGCCGAGGAATCAGCAGCTATGGTCATACCAGGAGAAACAATTAATTCTGTAACAAATATTAATGAGCATCAGGGGCCAACATGGTTAGTAGAGAAAATCAAACATGCTAAAAGCATAGCGCTTAATCGCCCATCACGTCGAACTATTTTGAGTATTTACAGGGTTCCTCATTCGCTTCGGGAATTGAACAAAGAAGTTTACACACCTCAAGTTATTTCAATTGGGCCTTTTCACTACCGCTCGCAAAAATTGCAATCCATGGAAATTTATAAACTGAGATATTTCAGGAGGTTCATGGAAAGAATTACCAAGATCAACAGGGATGAGATGTTAGCAAGCATTATACAAGATTCGGAAGAACGAGTACGTGGATGTTATGCTGAGGCCATTTCATTTGATAGTGATACTTTGAGGCAAATTATCCTAGTGGATGCGACCTTCATCATTGAGTTTTTCTTGAGATCTTGGTCAGTAGAATTTTTGAGAGATGACGACTCTATAAAAGCAGAACCATGGGCACTACTTTCTAGGATAAAATCTGACTTGATATTACTTGAGAATCAACTTCCTTTCTTTATAATCGAGAAATTATATGAGTTGCTTCCACTCGATCAGTCTCCCTCAATATACCCATCCAGCTTCCTCGAGCTTACCTTTAACTTCTTTGAATATAGGAATGTTCAAATGATACGTCATGATGAGATAGATTCAGAAAAAGTAATGCACTTTGTTGATTTGTTGAGATACTTTTACTTACCTCCTCACCAAATTAGGCTCCCAGAAAGAAGTTTTAATGTAGTTCACAAAATGTACTGTGCCTCCCAGCTGGCTGAGGCAGGATTGAAGTTTAAGGCAAGTTCAAGCACATCCATACTTGACCTAAAATTTAACGAGGGAGTGCTGGAAATCCCAAGATTTACATTACGCAATGACACGGAGATTTATGCTCGGAACCTCGTGGCCTTGGAGCAATGTGTCTATCAATTTGAAAGATATGTTACTGATTATTTTATCATGTTAGATTTTCTTATCAATACAGGCAAAGATGTGGATTTACTTATTCAACAGGGGATCCTTGTGAATGAAATGGGCACCAACAATATTAGGCCACCTTTCGCCGGCAATTTGTGCACAGGTATCTCATTTATGGATGTCAGTAATGATTATTATGATCTCTGTAGACAATTGGTGGATTTCCATAGAAAACATGGGTACGTAATTCTGAAGAGTAGCTTGAAACATGATTATTTTCGCACGCCTTGGATGGGTGCTGCTACCATTGGTGCTATTATCTTGTTGATTTTCACTCTCATACAAACTGTTTGTACTGTCATTTCAACATTCAAGTAGTGTGAATTGCTGCTTGTGTAATAAGAGTATATATTAATGGATTGCTTGCGTTGCATTCAAGCTACGTACAAGTTGGAAAGCTTTATGAATGTCCCTCAAAGTCAATACGATATCATTATTTATGCGAACATAGGCACTACAAACACCAAAAAGCCTTTTTTGGGATGAAAATTGTAATTTCGTCTCAAAAATATCTTTTACGACGAAATCCACCCAACTCGTTCAAACGCTTTTTGAATGGGAAAAAAGTTACTGGACAAAGGTGTTGTTAAAGGCGGCAACACTATTCTCTCCTTAGAAAGTTCTATATCAAGTCACAATCATCCAAAAAGGCCTAATCCAGAAAAGCCTAGATTTATCTTGATCAAAACGAGGCCTAAAAAGAGTTAGCGTGAGTTTGACAATTAAAATAAAGAGAGTGAATCTGTTGTGCGTGTGGGCAAGGGCGGACATACTTTAGTTGTTGCCACCCAAAATTTTTTTAAAATATGAATTAATATATGGTTTTTTGAAAGATATCTAAAGATAATTCACCCCTCCAAAACATTTTCAAAAATCTCATTTAGTACTTAGTTGCCTAGGTTTCTTTTAATTTTTTAATTATTTTTTCATAATTACACCTATTTTTTGTCATTAATAAAATCTCACATTCTCATTTTTTTTTATATCTCATAAATGGTAATAAAATATCTTGGTCTCTTTTTATATGCTATTTGGTAAATTTACAACCTCATTTTTTCTATTTATTTACACTTTTTCTTTTAAGTCTTCCACTAGCTAGCTTGTTTGGATTATTTTTGTTAATAAGTACATATATTATATATATATAACTACCATCGAGTTAGCAATTAGGTGCGAATGCAACAAATCTCACATAGTTATTTCTATCTATATTATAGAGATTTTACAATATTCAATCTTAGATTCAACAAAAAATTTATCTTTGTTTACTTAATTTTTACCATTTACTTTAAAAAATCTTATATGCTTATTTCTATCTTAATATTTATCTTTCACTTGAATTCGATGGAGCTCAAGTAAGAGGTTTAGATGAATGGTTTTAATAATTTAGTTTGTCCTTATATAACAACTTTATATGGTTAATGTTAAATGTCGGTGACACATTTTGCTACCTTAAATGTCGGTTAGTGTTCACTCATACATACGACAAACTTTACTAATCCCCCCTCACGCACCAAATCCTAGTTCCGCCCCTGCGTGTAAGAGTGAAAGCGATGATCTCTAGTTATAATTTGTTTGTCTTGCACGTGTTTGCTAATATCTTAATAAAGTGATTTTAGTTATTTTCCATTAAGAGCTTCTCCAAACGCACCAAGTGTTTTGTCCCTAAATTTCGTTCGAAAAGTTGATAACAGAGTTTGTTATTCGAACCGCATATATCAAACCGAATGGTTTCAAGTGTTCAAAAAGATGATATCACATTCGAATATTGAACGCAAATGTCACACTCCATCAATGGAATGGTTGGGTTGGGCTTAGGCCAAGTCTAATAGGGACTAATTTACTTGTTACTTCATCTTATGGAATGGGCCGCAGAGTAGCTAGGCCTTAGTTGTTTTGCTTTCTTTTATTGAGTTTGTTTAGTTAACAGTCATGGATCTAGTTTAAGGCTAAGGCATTTTTCCTTTGTTGCAAGACCTTTATATAAGGTTATTGCAACTACCGAAACGGGCATCGAGAAAGAAACTAAATAAAAAGTCTATTTTCCTTCTCTTCTCATCTTCTTCGTTCTTTTATGGAGGTGCTCTCCTCGAAATGAGCAATTTCAGCATATTTTTTTTTAAGTAATTTAAGGTGTGTTACAATTGGTATCAGAGAGACACCGATCTCTGTATTATCAAGCTATGGAAATAGAAGAAATTATCTCATCATTACTCAAAATCAAAGAGCCGATCGAGCAATCACAACAATGCTATGAAGTTATTCTGCAAACATTCAAAAATGTCAAGAACGGCTTTGAAGGCCTCAGGAAGAACTTTAATGAAGAGTTCACCTATCTGGAACACCAACTCTACATTATGCATAAAAAGGAAAAATGCGCAACAAGTGTAGAAGAAAAAGAGGTAGTCAACTCGGATCATTTCCTCTTTCTCGTGTTCCCATAAATCCCATTAGAAATCAGAGACCATTTTCTCTATTCTCATATCTTCATCGCCGACTATCAGGTCCTTCCTTTACTCTCAAGAATTATTTCATTTCTCTTTCATTTATGTCGGTCAAGCCTAGCAATAACTTAAGCATCGGGATGAATCTAAATACTAGATGGAAACTTGATCCTGGTGGTCTCTGATTACAACCCTCACGTTTCTTCTTCTTTAACCTTTATCTCTATCAATGTTGTTTCCACTCAGCAAAGCATCCTCTCCTCTCTCCCCAATATTTCCCACAGATCTGATTTTCACTTGATATTTCCTCACGACCTGGTCCATCGAGCTCTGCAACGACACCCACGACCACTACTCATCCTCCTTCCACGACCACCGCAACCACCCATATTTGGGCACTCAAAACCTGAACCTCCGAGTCCTTTCTCGTCCTGAGGTCACAAAACAAACAGAAATCCTCTAAACCGTTGGGCTAGACCATGACAAGAAGCTCTTTCTTTCGATCGACCATAGGCTCCTCAAGGTCGTAGAGGTGCAGTTCAATACCAACCAGCTCCTCGTCGGATAGCCACAAGCTACATCTAAAGGTGGCTATAATGGATCCAATGGTGTTAGTAGAGGTGGTGGAGGCTTTGGGGTGGGGGGGGGGGGGGGGGGGGGGGGCCTGCTTTCGTGGAAAGGGTGGTTCGAGGAGTGACTGGCCCTCCTAAAGGTGGTGTGCATCTCAATTTCGTCGAGATCCTAGTGCTCAGTATACAATCAATGGTATGGCTGAGGTATATAAAACAATGTTTTGAATACCGTACCGGATGTCGTACCGGTCAAGGCACTAGAACAAATATATATAAATTATATTCCAAAATAATAATCTATATATGAATAAATTATATATAAATAAATATATATAAAAATTATAAATAGCCTAATCTGAATTGGAGGTCAAAAAATAAGCTTGTAGTTTGAAAAAATGAAAAAAAAAATTACAGGCCGGTACGAAACACATATGATACCTGTTCCGGCCACTCAATACGGAAAATTTCGGTTATATCGGTCGGTACGATACGAAATTAAAAACACTGATATAAAGTCCTTTCTACCTTCCTTGTAATTTATGGTGGAGGGAAAATATTCATGGGTTTGAAAGTTTTAGAAGATAAGAAATTTGCGCCTCAACTGCTTGATTTTTTGCCGAATGAGTTGTCCATGCTCTTGGATTCTAGAGGAAGAATCATGGATTCAAAAGCTTTAAGAAATAGAATATTTTATGATGGAGTGGAGCAGGGATTACGGAAGGAATTATGGGCATTCTTGCATGGATACCATCGCTATGATTCAACATATGCTGAGAGGGAATCTTGTAGGTCCCTTAAAAAGACAGAGTATGAGACAATAAAAATTCAGTGGCAGAATATCTCCCCTGATCAGGCAAAACGATTTAAAAAATTTAGGGAGAGAAAATGCCATATTGAAAATGATGTGATATGCACTGACAAATCGATCTTCGTCTACGATGGGGATGATAATGCAAATGTGAATATGATGTGTGATATTTTGCTAACATACTCATTCTACAACTTCGATCATCGTTACTGCCAGAGTATGAGTGATCTCTTATCCGCAATATTGTTTGTAATGGATGGTGAGTCAAAGGCATCTTGGTGTTTTGTTGCAACTTGTGCAAAAATAACCGACATCTCACTAGAAGTAGTTGGGTCGCTCTGCAAATCTTTGGAGACCTTGTCATTGGATTTAGAGTACATAAGCAACAAAGCATTACTTGTTGTGGCCAAGGGATGTCCTCTTTTGAAAATTTTGAAGCTACAATGTGTTAATGATACTAATGAGACTTTGGTAGCTGTTGGCACTGGTTATTCATTGCTGGAGTTCTATACGGCTTACAGAGATTTACTGATAGGTGTCTACAAGCAATTGGCAATCTTACCCTAAGTGGTTGTTATCTCCTAAGCGATAAGGGCTTAGAAGTAATTGCAACTGATTGCAAGGAACTTACACAACTGAAAATTAATGGGTACCAAAATATCGAAACTATGGGACTGGTATATGTAGCAACACCCCTCGATGGTGTTAGTATTAGGAAACATGAAATGGCTTTGGTACAAAGAAAATTCTTGTCGCTTAGTTGATACTGTTGGTGGGACAATTGTGGGCAAGGATACCGCACCTTGTGGACAATGTGCTTCTATGGGGGATGGTTTGTCACAGTCCATGAATGGAATGGTTGGGCCAAGCTTCTGCCAAGTCTAATAGGGACTGATTTACTTAGTTGTTATTTCATCTTATGGAGTGGGCCACAAAGTAGCTGGGTCTTAGTTGGTTTGCTTTCTTTTATTGGGTTTGTTTAGTTAACAGTCGTGAGTCTTGTTTAAGGCTAAGGTCTTTTTCCTTTGTTGTAAGACCTTCATATAAGGTTACTGTAGCTACCGAAAAGGGCATAGAGAAACTAAATGAAAAGTCTATTTTCTGTCTTTTCTCATCTTTTTCATTCTTCTATGAAGGTGCCCCCTCAAAGTGAGCAATTTCAACATATTTGTTCTTGAGTAACTTACGGTGTGTTACATCAAATAGTTCAAAAAAGAGTAATATGTGATCAAATGGTCAACTATTATATATTGTTCAAATGTTGCAACTACATCTAAAGCCATACTGAAATGGATATTTACCAGTCCTACCAGGTCGACTATACTCCCTTTCCCAAAGGCTCACTTAACCCATAGGCAGTCCACCTCTGTGAGAATGAGAAGGGAGAACCTGGGCTTGGTCCATGATGTACATGTCAATGAGTGAAAATGAAAGGGAAGTCGCATATCTGAATGTGTCGTAGCCAACACGCACGTCAGGAGGCCACGCCACATTAAATGCCCAGAGGTAGCCACAAGCAACAAACCCCGGCTGGAATCACACATTTTCTAGAAATCCAGATGGTGGGTGCACCTTCTCCCCCTAACACAAGAAACAGACGGGTCAGGAGACACAACCACGTTCGATACAGCAACACGGCACTTGAGGCAACAGGTAGTCACCTTGCCACAAGTGTTGCATCCAGTATGATGCGCGTAAAATGTTCTGATAGCGAGTGAGGACCACCTCAATCAATGTATATAAACCCATCCCCAAGTATAGTTAACGTATTGGCTTCCTCTCCTCTTTCTCATATGCTCAAGTTGTTCGTCCTTCCCATGATACTTTATTCTCCCTACTAGCTTTGGCATCGGAGGTGTCCCTCGCCACCCCGAGCCCGCATTCTTAAGTGTTTTGCAGGCCAACAAGACTCCCTAGAAGGAGTTGCCCAAGGTACGAAACACAACATCAACAGTAGCGTCATTTGTGGGATCTTTTTGAATAACATGTCATTTGTATGCCGGCAACAATGCACTTGCAGACCACCCACGAACAAGAAGAATAAACAAGAAGCATGGAAGCAATGCTCGCTGAAGTGGAAGACGTGGTTAGAAGACTGCAATTGAAGTGGGGAGGCTCTAGCATGAGAATGAAGCTCTGGGAAGAGGAAGCGATGGACCATTGGAAGATGTTGAACTAGGTTAGAGTGAACACACCTAGTCGTGGAGCCCAACGGGAGTAGATGCAATCAACGAAGAGAGAAGACAGATGCATCACGAGTTGTGTGATCTTACGGATAAATACGAGGAGATAGCCAGGAAGATGGGTGCATCATCCTCTGTGGATCAACTACTCACAAGCACTAATTTTCAATACAATGCGGAGGCCATGGCTGCTCCGCTCCTGCCTAAGTTCAAATTCCCTCAAATGCAAATGCATGATAGATCTAAGGATCCCCTCGAGCATTCGGAAACTTTTATGGCCCACATATCCCTCCACGGGTTTTTCCAGAGGACATATGTATCCATCTCTTGGGCCACGTGGTGAAAGACACTTTGGTCGATCAATTGTCTGATTTGACCAATAGTCTTCTTGTGCATCTTTTTCCACACTAGATTCGTAACTTCATCTGACTTTTTCCCTTCATTTTCCAATTGGCCAAACAGATCTTTAAGAGATCCTCCATCTAAGGTCTCCGAAGACTATAGTTCGAGTCAGTCAGCTTTATCATGGCGCCTGATGCTAAATCATCCATGGACTTAGACTGATTCTAAGTTCAAAGTGTAAGTATAGGATTTTCGAGGTAGAATCTTGCAAAACGGACAGCACCGTTGTGTCTGAAACGCCTGATTTTGTTAGCAACAAGTCTTGTTTCGTCAAGATCAACCTCAAGTAGCACAAGAATGAGCAAAATTACCAAAACAGGAACTTTGTCGCCCGTGGACCGTGTTAAAACGCGTAGGCGCGTGTCTAGGGTCTGGAGCACGCGGGGCTCACGAGCTGGACCCTCTCTGAGAAAACGTGTGGCACATGGGCATTAATACAGTTTATAATGTGGATTCAAATAAACTTTTGAGGTTTGACATGACCTTAATTATCTTGTTCAATCAGAAACCAAAGTACACTTTCTTCTATGGTGGCCAAGACAAAGAATGGATCAAAACATTTGATCAGATGGCAGGTCATGTGGCTCAAGATAAGCTCATAACCAAACAAGGCATTTCCATAATGCAGTATTCGATTGGAAACGACAACAAAATCGATGCTAAAGAACGTTTTTTGAAAGTCACTCATGGGATTCGGAAAAAGTGAACAAGCTTTTGGATCTCTTCAAGATTGAGAAGAGGGGATGGGTTGTGCTGAGCGACGAGAATGGAATGTGGGTCTCTGATCGTGGGGGGAAAATGCTGGCCATATTGGAGCATTTTGGCGAGCATTGGAAGTAGGGGTGAGTTCGGTCCGGTCCGGTCCGGTCTTGGGCTATTTTGTGGACCGGACCGGACCTATTCGGTCCAAGAATTGTCCACCCTAGACCGGACCGAGTCACATATAGGACCGGTCCGGTCCGGTCCGGTCCATTTCGGTCAGTCCGGTCCATTTCGGTCCGGTCCGGTCTAGGGTCGGTCCAGTCGGTCTGGACATGTCTAAAATGGGCCATTCAGCCCATCTAAATCTAATTTTTTTTCGGCCCACTTCAAATTTTGTACATTTTTTTTTAGCTAAAACTACTAAAAAAAGCTTGATCTTGAAAAATACAATGATAAAAAAAAAAAAACTATTCTATATAAAAAACTAAAAAAACCCAAATATTATGCTATTAGCCTATTAGGTATATATAGTTATAACTCATAACTTTTAGTGATATTAATACTATACTATTATACTAATATTATGCTATAATACTATAACTTTTATAATATGCTATTAAATTATTAATACTATTATACTTTAACTCTTATATGAGTAAAGTTATTATAACTTATAATAGTTATATAGTTGGTACTTACTACTTAGTTATTATGAATCATGAATCCATGATTAGTATAAGTTATAACTATATTATAATATTAGTATAACTATAACTATAGTCGTAGACTCTTACTCTATATTAGACTATTAATATTTTTTTTTATATACCATATTAGAGTATAGAAGACTAGAAGTAAAGTCTAGACTATTAGTATAAATATTAATATTAGTATAAAATTATAAATATTAGTATTAGACTATTAGTTAATAATTATTTAATGGTGAGTTAGTGATATGTTAAATGAGAATTATATAATTAAATTTTTTTTTTCAATTTTAATTCGGTCCAGTCCGGTCCGGTCCGAAAAATCCATAGACCGTGGACCGGACCGAATTAAGTCGGTCCTATAAAATTCGGACCAAGACCAACCGGTACCATTCTTGGTCTTGTCCGGTCCGGACCGAATTGGTCGGTCCGGTCGGTTTTTCCGGTCCGGACCGACCGAATATCACCCCTAATTGGAAGGCAAATGTCGAAGAAATAGGCTTCGGAAGAAGTTTCGTGTATAGCCATGACCACTTTAAATAGATGGCTATTATGTGGATCATGTTTGATCTGTAATGCTCTGCAATAATAAAGGGAATCCTGATTACGTGGGTCATGATCTGATGCCAATGTTGTTTGGAATTAAGTATCTATGTATGTAATTGTTTGATATTCATGGTGCCATATGGACGTTTTTTATGGAAATTCGCCGCTTGGCCAGCTACATGTTTTGGTTAAGGAGTTAGGCCTAGGACTCTGGTCAGTAGTGAATATCTAATCATGTTATATCTTCTTATTTATTCATCTAAATTTGTAATGATTTTCACATTCATTAAAGTTATCTCTAAAATTTGATGAGAAGTACATATTTTCAGTAAATCCAAAATCTCCATAGTCATAACCCCACATTAGACTAGCTACTAGATTAGTCAAAATAGTAATATAATATTATTTTTTTAATAATAATATTTTTAAGTTAATTTTTTCATATTTGCAATTACACTAACCATATGTTAATTAATAATTTAATTTGATACTTCAATTATTGTTTCCCAACTAATTTTTTTTCTCAACCTAATTAATCCTGATTAATTCTTAAACTGAGGTGGCATTAATCTGAAAGTTGGAGGAAGTGATTTTGTAATAAAATAATAAGAATAGACCATGAACAGTGTCTCTTCAAATATGAAGATGAAAGTAAATACATTGTAACTCAAAGTTAGAGTTTTGATTGTTTAGCAAATCTAATGTAAGGATTTTAACCACAAACCATTCAAATTTTGAAGATTCCTCCATTTTGAAGAGACCGATGCAAGTGGTCTAATTTCATTCAAAATTGCACTAGAGAGAAAAATAATATATTTTTTCATTATTTATTAGACAAGTAGTGATATTTAAAAGTTGTTACACTATATATATTCACATAACATTATTTGATTTCTAAGATTCAAATTTTAAAATTTATCTTCCAAATCAACTTATACAACGCTATGATGTGTGGTGTAAAGGATTTCAAATAAAATTATTCTTTATCAAACATATGTTTAACCCTAGTCATGGGGAGGTTGGGTGAATCAATCCATTAATGCATGCACATTTTACCTTTTTTTATTTTTTATTTTTTATTTTTTTAGAAGAGCCGGAAGTCACATGTCCAATAGTGACTCCATCCCAATTTTATTAATAAGTTCTCACTTATAGCGGAGGAATACCGTGGTTACAATCAAAGACTAAACCCAACCAACAAACGTAATGCAATGAACAACCAAAAATAATCCTATAAAGGAGTCACAACAAAACAAGACTTTAAAAGAGACCCCAACAAAAAAACTACCAATATCAAAGAAACTCACCGACATCTTAATGATGGAATACCAGACAAATCCAAACGCAATAAACCTCTAAGGACCCGAGGCAAAATAGAATTATTAGTGAAGGTCAAATCGAAGCCATTTGCACCCTCCTTTGCCAACCAATCCCCCATCTTATTTCTTTCTCGTAACACGTGTTGAAACCGACAAGTAATGACTTGAGCCAAGCTAACAATTTCCTCCCAATAATCCTCCAAGTACCAAATCCCACATCTCTCCATATTCCACCAAGAGATAATCACCAAAGAATCAACCTCTACAATCACATTTAGAATATGGAGAGATCTGCAAAGTCACAAACCAGTTAGGAGCGCTAATAACTCCGCTTTATTATTTGTGCCATGACCAATAGGAGATGCGAAAGCCTGCATAAGCCGACCCTGCTCATTTCGAATAACTCCACCATCATAGACGTTGTATATGATGGTGGAGTTATTCGAAATGCCACCTGATCTTGTTCATCAGTGGCACAGAAAGCTCATCAGAGTACTTCGTTACCAGGTGATCCGATATAACTCCCTCCCCTCAGCAGTGATATATATAGACACTCAAAGATTTTTACAATTTTTAACATAAACTTTACTACTTTGTGAGAAAAAGATGGATCAAATATATAATATTAATATAGTTGATGGAGATTATATTAATTACTTTTTGTTGTTTCAAGTGAATGGCATTAAATTCTAATTAAGATTGTATTCTTATATGGAATATCACCAAGATTTGGCTTTTTTGCTTCTGGTAATTTAGGCTGCAGGGACAAAGCCAAGGGGGCGAGGGGGGCCTGGCTTCTTGTAATCGCATGTTTTCCTTTTTAAAAATCTATAATTATCTGATTGAAATATATTTAATGAAAAATAATTTATAATTATCTGGATAGCAGCTAGCAACTGCATAATGTGCGTAATTCATGTTATATAATAGTTTCTTAGCTTTTTTTTAGTTATAAAATTGAATATGAGATTTAATTGCATAGTCATGGGACTATATAATCTCCTTCCAATATAATTTGACGGCCGGTGGCCTGCTCCTGTTTTTCTTGTCAGGAAATTCAGGAAAAAAAAAGGAAAGAAAGAAACCTTGATAGATGGCCGAGGAATCAGCAGCTATAGTCATACCAGAAGAAACAATTAATGCTGTAACAAATATTAATGAGCATCAGGGGCCAACATGGTTAGTAGAGAAAATCGAGCATGCTGATCGCATAGCGCTTAATCGCCCATCACGTCGAGCTATTTTGAGTATTTACAGGGTTCCTCATTCGCTTCGGGAATTGAACAAAGAAGTTTACACACCTCAAGTTATTTCAATAGGGCCTTTTCACTACCGTTCGCAAAAATTGCAATCCATGGAAATTTATAAACTGAGATATTTCAGGAGGTTCATGAAAAGAATTACCAAGATCAACAGGGATGAGATGTTAGCAAGCATTATACAAGATTCGGAAGAACGGGTACGTGGATGTTATGCAGAGGCCATTTCATTTGATAGTGATACTTTGAGGCAAATTATATTGGTGGATGCGACCTTCATCATTGAGTTTTTCCTGAAACGTTGGTCAGTAGAATATTTTAGAGATGACGACTCTATAGAAGCAGAGCCATGGGCGCTGCTTTCTTGGATAAAATCTGACTTGATATTTTTACTTGAGAATCAACTTCCTTTCTTTATAATCGAGAAATTATATGAGCTGCTTCCACTCGATCAGTCTCCTTCAATATACCCATCCAGCTTCCTCGAGCTTACCTTTAACTTCCTTAGAAATCTGACCGTTCAAAACATACGTCCTGATGAGATAGATTCAGAAGAAGTAATGCACTTTGTTGATTTGTTGAGATACATTCCCTTGCCCCGTCACCGAAGGCCACTCCCAAAAAGAAATTCGAAAGTAGTAAGCAAAATGTATTGTGCCTCCCAGCTGGCTGAGGCAGGATTGAAGTTTAAGCCAAGTTCAAGATCCATACTTGACCTAAAATTTAACGAGGGAGTGCTGGAAATCCCAAGATTTATATTACGCAATGACACCGAGATTTATGCTCGGAACCTCATGGCCTTGGAGCAATGTGTCTATCCATTTGAAAGATACGTTACTGATTATTTTATCATGTTAGATTTCCTTATCAATACAGTTAAAGATGTGGATTTACTTATTCAACAGGGGATCCTTGTGAACAAAATGGGCACCAACAATATTAGGCCACCTTTCGCCGGCAATTTGTGCACAGGTATCTCATTTATGGATGTCAGTCATGATTATTATGATCTCTGTAGACAATTGGTGGATTTCCATAGAAAACATGGGTACGTAATTCTGAAGAGTAGCTTGAAACATGATTATTTTCGCCCGCCTTGGATGGGTGCTGCTACCATTGGAGCTATTATCTTGTTGATTTTCACTCTCATACAAACTGTTTGTACTGTCATTTCGACATTCAAGTAGAGTGAATTGCTGCTTGTGTAATAAGATCAGTATATATTAATGGATTGCTTGCGTTGTGTTGTTATAATATCTTGAGTCAATACGATATGATCATTTCCTTTTTCTAGATGGAAAAAATATATATGCTTATTAAATTGAAAAATCATATTTTAATTCTTTATTCTTCTCACGCACGGATGAGCCAATTCATTATATATGCGAACACGAAAAACCTTTTTCTGGGACGAAAATTGTAATTAAAATATAGAGTGTGACAATTAAAATAAGAGTGAATCCGTTGTGCGTGTAAGAGTGAAAGCTTTGATCTCTAGTTATAATATGTTTGTCTTGTGTTTGCTAATATCTTAATAAAGTGATTTTGGTTATTTTCCATTAAGAGCTTCTCCAAACCCACCAAGTGTTTTGTCCCTAAATCTCGTTCGAAAAGTTTATAACAGAGTCTGTTATTCAAACCGCATATATCAAACCGAAAGGTTTCAAAAGTGTTCGGAAAGATGATATCACCTTCGAATATTGAATGCAAATGTCACAGTCCATGAACGGAATGGTTGGGCTGGGCTTGGGCCAAGTCTAATAGAGACTGATTTTCTTAGTAGTTATTTCATCTTATGGAGTACTGGGCCGCAGAGTAGCTAGGCCTTAGTTGTTTTGCTTTCTTTCATTGAGTTTGTTTAGTTAACAGTCGTGGGCCTAGTTTAAGGCTTTGGCCTTTTTCCTTTGTTGCAAGACCTTCATATAAGGTTATTGTAGCTACCGAAAGGGGCATCGAGAAGGAAACTAAATGAAAAGTCTATATTTCTTCTCTTCTCATCTTCTTCATTCTTCTATGGAAATACTCTCCTCAAAGTGAGCAATTTTAGCATATTTGTTCTTAAGTCACTTAAGGTGTGTTACAATTGGTATCAGAGAGACGCCGATATCTGTATCATCAAGTTATGGAAATGGAAGAAATTATCTTATTCTTATTTAAAATCAAAGAGCCGGTCGAGCAATCACAACAATGCTATGAAGTTATACTACAAACATTCAAAGATGTCAAGAATGACTTTGAAGGCTTTAAGAAGAAATTTAATGAAGAGTTCATGTATCTGGAACACCAACTTTACATTATGCAGAAAAAGAAAAAAATGCGCAGCAACTGTAGAAGAAAAAGAGTTAGTCAACCCAAATCATGTTCCTCTTTCTCTTGTTCCCATAAATCCTGTTAGAAATCGGAGACCATTTTCTCTATTCTCATATCTTCATCGCCGACTATCGGGTCCATCCTTTACTCTCAGGAATTATTTCATTTCTCTTTCATTTTTGTCAGTCAAGCCTGACAATAACTTAAGCATCAGGATGAATCTAGATACTAGATGGAAACTTGATCCTGGTGGTCTCTGATTACTACCCTCACGTTTCTTCTTTTTTAACATCTATCTCTATCAATGTTGTTTCCACTCATCAAAGCATCCTCTCTCCCCGATATTTCCCACAGATCTGATTTTCACTCGATATTTCCTCACGACCTGTTCCATCTAGCTCTGCAATGACACCCACGACCACCGTTCATCCTCCTTCCACGAGCATCGTAAACACCCATATTTGGGCAATCAAAACCTAAACCTCCGAGTCCTTTCTCGTCCTAAGGTCAGAAAACGAACAGAGATCCTCCAAACCGTTGGGCTAGACCACGACGATAAGGACTTTCTTTCAATCCACCATGGGCTCCTCAAGGTCGTAGCGGTGTAGTTCAACACCAACTAGCTCCTTGCCGAACAGCCACAAGCTGCATCTAAAGGTGGCTATAATGGATTCAGTGGTGGTAGTAGTAGAGGTGGTGGAGGCTTTTAGGGGGGGCAGCTTTCGTGGAAAGGGGGTTAGAGGAGTGACAAATGTGGCCCTCCTAAAGGTGGTGTGCATCTCAGTTTCAGTCGAGATCTCAATGCTCAGTATACAATCGAATGTATGATTGAGGTATATAAAGTCCTTTCTACCTTGCTTGTAATCTATGGTGAAGGAAAATATTCATGGGTTTGCAAGTTTTAGGAGATAAGAAATTTGCGCCTCAGTTGCTTTATTTTTGCTACTTAAAGTTGTTTTTAAGTCCTTTGATGGATTACTTGGTTCTATTTGTTCAAGAACTTCTCTGTTACTCCCTAGAAAAATGGGGTTTTGAGTCATGATGGTAGTCATTTGGCAAGCACGTACAGTGCTCTAGCCATACTAAAAATTGTTGACTATGACTTCTCAAGTATCGATTCTGAAATGAGGTTGACATAGGTATAGGGAAAACCACGGCTACCACCTTTTGGGCCGAATGAATTGTCCATGCTCTTGGATTCTAAAGGAAGAATCATGGACTCAAAAGCTTTAAGAGAGAGAATATTTTATGAGGGAGTGGAGCATAGATTACGGAAGGAGTTATGGGCATTCTTGCTTGGATACCATCGCTATGATTCAACATATGCTGAGAGAGAATCTCGTAGGTCCCTAAAAAAGACAGAGTATGTGACCATAAAGATTCTGTGGCAGAATATCTTGTATGCCTTATTGAAAATGATGTGATAAGGACTGACAGATCGCTCTTCTTCTACGATGGGGATGATAATGCAAATGTGAATCTGATGTGTGATACTTTGCTAACATACTCATTCTACAACTTCGATCTTCGTTACTGCCAGAGTACAAGTGATCCCTTGTCCCCAATATTGTTTGTAATGGATGATGAGTTAGAGGCATCTTGGTGTTTTGTTACAGCTTGTGCAAAAATAACCGACATCTCACTGGAAGCAGTTGGGTCGCTCTGCAAATCTTTGGAGACCTTGTCATTGGATTTAGAGTACATAAGCAACAAATGGTTACTTGTTGTGGCCAAGGGATGTCCTCTTTTGAAAATTCTGAAGCTACAATGTGTTGATGTAACCGATGAGACTTTGGCAGCTGTTGGCACTAGTTGTTCATTGCTAGAGTTCTATTCAGCTTATAGAGATTTACTGATAAGCGTCTACAGGCAATTGGCAATCTTACCCTAAGTGATTGTTATCTCCTAAGCGACAAGGGCTTGGAAGCAATTGCAACTGGTTGCTAGGAACTTACACAACTAGAAGTTAATGGGTACCATAATATCGGAACTATGGGACCAGTATATGCAACAACACCCTTGATGGTGTTAGTATTATGAAACATGAAGTGGTTGTTGGTACAAAAAAAACTCTTGTCGCTTAGTTGACACTATTGGTGGGACAATTGTGGGCAAGGCTAATGCACCTTATGGACAAGGTACTTCTATGGGGGATGGTTTGTCACTGTCCATGAATGGAATGGTTGGGCCGGGCTTGGGCCAAGTCTAATAGGAACTGATTTACTTAGTTGTTATTTCATCTTATTGAGTGGGCCGCAGAGTAATTGTGCCTTAGTTGGTTTGCTTTCTTTTATTGAGTTTGTTTAGTTAACAGTCGTGGGTCTTGTTTAAGGCTAAGACATTTTTCATTTGTTGTAAGACATTCATATAAGGTTACTGTTGCTACCAAAAGGGGCATCGAGAAACTAAATGAAAATTCTATTTTCCTTCTTTTCTCATCTTCTTCATTCTTCTATAAAGGTGCCCATCGAAGTGAGTAATTTTAGCATATTTGTTCTTAAGCAACTTGCGATGTGTTACCACAAATAGTTCGAAGACGAGTAATATGTGATCGGATGGTCAACTATAATAAATTGTTCAAATGTTGCAACTACATCTAAAACCATACTGAAAGGGACATTTACCAGTTCTACCAGGCCGACTCGACTCCCTTTCCGAAAGGCCCACTTGACCCGTGGGCAGTCCACCTCTGTGAGAATGAGAATGGAGAACTTGGACCTAGTCCATGATGTACGTGTCAAGGAGAGAAAATGAAAGGGAATTCGCATCATCTGAATGTGTCGTAGCCAACATGCCCGGCAGGAGGCCACGCCACATTAAATGCCCAGAGGCGGCCACAAGCAACAACCCCAGCTGGAATCACACCTTTTCCAGAAATCCAGATGGTGGGCGCAACTTCTCCACCTAACACAAGAAACATACGTGTCAAGAGACACAGCCACGTTCGATACGGTAACACAGCGCTTGAGACAGTAGGTAGTCACCCTACCGCAAATGCTGCGTCCGATATGATGCGCGTATAATGTTCTGATAGCAAGTGAGGACCACCTCAATCAATGTATATAAACCCATCCCCAGGTATAGTTAACTGATTGGCTTCCTCTCCTCTTTCTCATACGTTCTAGTTGTTCGTTCTCCCCACGATACTTCATTCTCTATACTAACTTTGGCATCGGAGGTGTCCCTCGCCACCCCGAGCCCGCATTCTCAAGTATTTTGCATGCCAACAAACCCCCCTCTCAAAGGAGTTGCCCAAGGTATGTAACACATCATCAACAGTAGCGTCATATGTGGGATCTTTTTGAATAATATGTAATTTGTATGCCGGCAACAACGCATTTGCAAACCACCTGCGAACAAGAAGAATAAACAAGAAGCATGGAAGCAACACTCGCTAAAGTGGAAGACGTGGTTAGAAGACTGCAACGGAAGTGGGGAGGCTCTAGCATGAGAATGAAGCTCTGGGAAGAGGAAGCAATGGACCACCAGAAGATGTTGAACTAGGCTAGAGTGAACACGCCGAGTCGTGGAGCCCAACGGGAGTAGATGCAGTCAACGAAGAGAGAA
This sequence comes from Juglans mandshurica, assembly GCA_022457165.1. Lineage (NCBI taxonomy): Eukaryota > Viridiplantae > Streptophyta > Magnoliopsida > Fagales > Juglandaceae > Juglans > Juglans mandshurica. Next base: position 16,298,897 of record CM039634.1, read on the forward strand.
GACAGATGCATCACAAGTTGCGCAGTCTTACAAATAAATATGAGAGATAGCCAAGAAGATAGGTGCATCTTCCTCTGTGGACCAATTGCTCACAAGCATTAATTTTCAATACAATGCGGAGGTCATGGCTGCTCCTCTCCTACCCAAGTTCAAATTCCCTCAAATGCAGATGTACGATGGATCTAAGGATCCCCTCGAGCATCCGAAAACTTTTAAGGCCCACATGACCCTCCACGGGTTCTTCTAGAGGACATATGCAACTGTCTCATGGACCACATGGTGAAAGACACTATAGTCGATCCATTGTCTGATCTGACCGATAGTCTTCTCTTTTTTCACACCTAATCCGTAACTTCATCGGGCTTCTTCCCTTCATTTTCCAATGGGTCAGACATATCTTTTAAGAGATCCTCCATCTGAGGTCTCCAAAGACTATAGTTTGAGACAGTCAGCTTTATCATAGCGCCTGATGAGGAATCATCCATAGACTTAGACTGATTCTAAGTTCAAAATGTAAGTACAGGATCTTCAAGGTGGATTCTCGAAAAACGGACAAAACCATTGTGTCCGAAACGTCTGATTTTGATAAAAACGAGTCTTGTTTTGTCAAAATCACTCGTTTTTAACAAAATCAGCCTCAAATAGCACAAGGATGAGCAAAATATCAAAACAGGAACTCTGTCGCGCATGGACCGCATTAAAACGCGTAGGCGCGTGAGTCATGTGCCTTCTAGGGTCTAGAGTGTGTGGGGCTCACGCGCTGGACCCCCTTTGGAGCGCGTGGCACGTGGGCATTAATACGGTTTATAATATGGATTCAAAGAAAATTTTGAGGTTTGACATAATCTTAATTATCTTGTTCAATCAGAAACCAAAGTACACTTTCTTTTATGGTGGCCAAGACAAAGAATGGATCAAATAATTTGATCAAATGGCAGGTCATGTGGCTCAAGATAAGTTCGTAACCAAACTAGGTATCTCCATAGTGCAATATCCGATTGGAAACGGCAACAAAATCCATGCTAAACAACGTTTATTGAAAGTCACTCATGGGAATTCAAAAAAAGTCAACAAGCTTTTGAATCTCTTCAAGATTGATAAGAAGTAATAGGTTGTGCTGAGCGACGAGAATGGAGTGTGGGTCTCTGATCATGGGGGGAAAATGTTGTCTGTATTGGAGCGTTTTGAAGAGCATTGGAAGGCAAAAGTCGAAGAAATAGGCTTCGGAAGAAGTTTCGTGTATAGCTATGACCACTTTAAATAGATGGCTATTATGAGGATCATGTTTGATCTGTAATGCTCCGCAATAATAAAGGGCATCCTGATTATGTGGGTCATGATTTGATGCCAATGTTGTTTGGAATTAAGTATCTATGTATGTAATTTATTGATATTCGTGGTGCCATAAGGAGGTTTTTTATGGAAATTCTCTGCTTGGCCAGCTGCATGTTCTATCTTCTTATTTATTCATCTAAATTTGTAATGGTTTTCACCTTCATCAAAGTCATCTTTAAAATTTGATAAGAAGTACATATTTTTCATAATCCAAAACATCCCTAGTCATAATCCCACATTAGACTAGCCACTGGATTAATCAAAATAATAATATAATATTATTTTTTAATAATAATATTTTTAATTTATTTTTTTCATATTTTACGATTACACTAATCATATATTAATTAATAATTTAATTTGATACTTAAATTATTGTTTCCCAACTAATTTTTTTCTCAACCTAATTGATCCTGATTAATTCTTAAACTGTGGTGGCATTAATCTGAAAGTTGGAGGAAGTGATTTTGTAATAAAATAATAGGAATAGACCATGAATAGTATCTCTTCAAATATGAAGATGAAAGTAAATACATTATAGCTCAAAGTTGGAGTTTTGATTGTTTAGCAAATCTAATGTTAAGGTTTTTAACCACAAACCATTCAAACTTTGAAGATTCCTCAATTTTGAAGAGACCGATGCAAGTGGTCTAATTTCATTCAAAATTGTGCAAGAGAAAAATAATATATTTTTTCATTATTTATTTGACAAGTAGTGATATTTGAAAGCTTGTTACACCATATATCATTCACATAATATTATTAGATTTCTAATATTCAAGTTTTAAAATTTATCTTTCAAATCAACTTATACAACGTCTATGATGTGTGTCGTAAAGAATTTCAAATAAAATTATTCTTTATCAAACATATGTTCAACCCTAGTCATGGGGAGGTTGGGTGAATCAATCCATTAATGCTTGCACATTTTACCTTACATTGGCATTGATATTTTTTTATCTCCTATGTCAAGTAATTATTAAATATTTTCAAAATATCAATATATGATTATGGGATATTCTTATCTTATTGCACTATATCATATCATTAAAAATTATTAATTGTATTTTAATTTTAATTATAAGAAGATATGATATAACTACACTTCATCTTACTTCTACCCTATTAGATGAATTATTTGTACAATTCTATAGTGTGCAAGTCTCACATACTCCATTTGAAAAAATTAGATAAATCTGGAATCTACATAAAAAAAATTCACTTTTTAATGATGAGCCTCTCTATTTTTTTAAAAAAATAGTAATTCTACATGCAACCGTGAAATGTGTAAATATCGCATAATCATTTTGAAAAAAAAGTGAGATCTACTATTAAAAAACTAATTTTTTTCATGTGAGTCTCATGTATTATTCACTTTTTCAAAACGATTACGCAACAGTTGCATAATTCACGATTGTAAATATATTTTCTCTTTAAAAAATACACGAGAGTTGCATACCTTAAGGCTATATTTATACAACATTATCTGTTAAACTCTAAATTTAATATTTTAAAAAAATAAGAGTTGGATATAATAATTGATAAAGAAAAACATATTAAAGTGAAAGATGTGTAATATAATATAACTCTTATGACAGGATAAAATGAAAATAGCACTGCACTTCTTCGCTGTCTCCGTTAAGACTTACCATATAAACAAGTGCTGAAAACGGGAATAAAAACACAGTCGCTCTGTACACAGACCCAACGTTACTGCTGCCACCAAGACGCCATTCATTTGGTTGTCTCCCTCTCCTTCTCTCGCTCTCACACCCTCTCAGTCTCTCTGATCCCTCTATTAACATTGAATTCTACCTCTCGTCCCCACCTGCCTCGGTTTCTCGGAAGGAATCAGCTAAACGTCGTCGTCTTCGCCTTCTTCGAGTACCAAAGCGGCACCGAACACTCTTCCGGACTTTTCAGGTACGGGGTTTTAAGGATTTTGGAGGAGGCCCGTTTGGTTTCCGAAGAAAAAAAATGTGGTAAAAGAGTAAAAGAGGAATCGGGATTGTGATTCTCGAAATTCTTTGTTATCTGGGATTCGAGAGAACAGTAATGACCGTGCCTCTACTGTGTGTAAAGTGCGGCCTACTGTTGATGATAGAATAGTTCGATAGGAAATTCTTGTTTGTATTGAAGGCTACATGTCTCTATTTTTGGTAGAATCACTAATGGTAATTGCTTCGTCTTAAATGGCTTGTTTTGTTTGTGAATGCTTCTTTCTCTGCAATTTGATTGATACCTTCGTTCCCATCTCTACAATGGTAGTCGGTTTTTTTTATTTGACTACCAATGTAAAACCATGTCGCGGTCTCTTAAAGCTTTGTTCGATGGAGATGACAGGTTGGCTTACTCTTTTGTGCCAAGACAAGCACCTCTGATACATTCTTTTGATTAATAAACAAATGAATGGACGAATAGTTAGGGTTGTCTATCCATTTGAATACGTCCCTCACTTGAAACGAGTTCGTTCTTGTATCTTGCAATTTCCTCTCACTGCCAATAGATTTGCATCTCATTTTAGGATCTATGACCTGTTTGTATATGAGGGGGGTGTGAATGGAGATGGAGTTAGATTCTAATTCGACTAGGCATTATGAATTTATTGGTTCTTTTCTTTTCTAGGTCATTATCGGCATATTATCAATAGGCACTGACTGTTTTGTTCAATTGCCCAAATATTGTGGAAATAAAATTTGGTTATTACCTCACACTGAAATGGAAGTGACCTCATAACTTGATCAGTGGCCAGTCTTAATATTTGATTCCTTTGTTTTTGTTTTGGTGCAATGGCTGGAGAGAAATGGGAGGTGCTTCGAAGATTGTGAACGCATTATGGGGGAATTTAGGGATTTTTTCTTTCGCACTTTAAATTTTTGGGTGAACAATCTAGTGAAAGACATTTTTATTTTTTTTTTATCAGTACAATCTAGTGAAAGACATGAATATCTTGTAATGCTTTATTTTAATTATATTTTGCTTTAGTTTGTATTTAGGTGTATTCTCATGTATACTTCATGTGTACTTGGGTTATGCCTATTTACTTGGAATAAAATCTCTTATTACCTATCAAAAAAAACATATATATATATATATATATATATATATATTTGATTCATAAACTTTAGCTTTCAAACGTTTGCATTAAGCATGTATACCTATATCTGACTTTGTAGAATATTGCCTTGATCAAAATTAACATCTTGCATGACCCTCCCGGGCACTAAGTTTTTCAATAAATCCATCCTCCTGTACAATATAATGGGAAAAATGATAATAGTAATAGTAAAGGGGGAACAAAACAGATAGTTAGTCAATCCATACCCCACAAGTTCACATAAAGAGAACATGGGGAAAGGGGGGCGTAAGGAAAACCCATCTTTCCAGGAGTTATACAAGAGATTTTAAGCCCAGTTTGGGGTTGGGGATGGAAGCTCTTGAATGTCAAGTTCTGGGGGGATGGGAGCTCTTGAATTTTTCTCAATGCCCGGTGCTGTTCCTCCGCTTTTTTCTCACTATGAAACTCTTCTCTTAGTTCCTTTTAATTTATGATTATCAGTTGAAGTATGCAAATTTACTCTAGCACAAAATCTAAAATGGCGCTTCGCGCTCTCTTAAGAATGGAGTGAAGAGTGTGGTTGTGGGTTTAAGATGTGTTGGGTAAAATCAAAATTATGATTGTCACATCAAGTATTGGGAGATAGAAACTTTATACGCTCGTTTCTCAAGGAAGATGGTGTATAGAGCTGTTGAGGGACATCTGGTGTTTCTAAGCAAGAACTTGGTTTTTCTGCATCCTAATTTTACAACTTTCTGGCTGGAAGGCTGTTCAGTAAGACGCATTGTGAACCAATATGTTTAGTTTCATCTTGGTATGTCGTAAAGGTTTTCACTAAGCAATGATATACATTTTTCATAATTGCATGGAATGGATGTGGTAGTTTGTCAACTGCTAGGAAATTAACATAAAAGGTCGGAGAAGATCTTGTGGAATGTTGCTGGCTCAAAATCTGAATTATTGGCTCTCATTCCTTAAAGGGTGTCATTGTAAGTCTGTATTGTGCATCTTATCAGCTTAGTTGATTGTCCTATACATTTTTTGCCTAGTCTTCTCTGACCATCTTAGGGGTATTCAAGAGACCAGCTATGGAGCTTTTATGAGTCCAGCGATTGAGTACTGATAATCCTCATTGTTTGATATATTGTGAACGGGCAAGTGTTTTAACTTGATGTTAATTTTCTGCGTGACAAAGGATGCTTGAAAATCTTTCCACTTGAGGGAACATGGGCAGGTGAGGGGTGATGGAGTTGGACGACTCGGTTTGTTCTTCTTCTGGTTGTTAGTGTTGGTTGTGCTGGTCCATTATATGTTACGTCTTTCCTTGAACTCTAAACTTCTGACCTTGGAAGGTCATGTTGTTGAATGCTTTTACAGATGACTAAACTATTGTCTGGTTCTTTGAGTATAGATTTGATATGACTAAACTTATGTCTGGTTCTTTGAGTATAAATTTGATTTTTTGAAGATGAACATTTGAATTTGGAGAATATATGCTGCCTCTGTATAAGAAGTGAGCCCCACTTTGGTGCCTTAGTAAGAAACCTTTGTACTTAAAATTACTGGATCGTGGAGAAATAGGATGGAAATAGCTTTTAGGTTATCAGTTATCACTAATAGTTGTAATCTGTTCTCTTCTGAGGCTGTGAAATTGTGGTAACATCCTAAAAAAGCGATTTCTTATCCATATTTAGCCTCTTATTCCTTAATAATGTTGGCCTCGTCTTATTATTTATGAGAAGCATGGCTGTGTTGGAATTTCTTCAGTATAGGATTTCAAATCATAAAGCAAAATTAGGTCCTGTTTTTAGGGCCTGGTAGGCACATCAAAATTTTTTTCTTTTTTTTTAATAAGTTTATCATTTGAAGTACTTGACCAACAAATAGATCATACATCAATTCTTATTAAAAGAAGTTATTAGGGGTTGGGCACGTTGTTTGTAGTCCCAGTATTCTCACAAAAACCACTTTGTATGTTCTCGAGGAGAATCTTTATAGTTATTGTACGAGGGTTGGTGATTAGATCTCTAGTGGATTTATTGGCTGGCTTATTTAAGGTAAACATATCTGTGAAGAGCGGCCAGAGTTTTTTCACTCACTAACATATGTGCTTTTTAAGATATAAGCAGTGTGTCTTGTTTTCCAAGTTCTGTTCTTATTTTGTCTTTAAGTTGTATGAGTACCTCTAGCTAGGTGTTTCTCATGTATACTTCCTGTGTACCTGGGCTTTGCCTATTTCTATGAATATAACTTCTTGATTATCTATCAAAAAAAATATCTGTAAAGAGCGGCATCAGGTTATACTGATTCTGAAGAAATGTTGCCTATTCTCATAAAGGGTTTTCAATTGGTTCTGTCTGCCTTTTATGCATTACAAGTTAATTAGTGTAGCACTTCTCCTCAGTTGATCTTCTGCATTACCTTTTACTCATCATAGTAGTTTCTTGTCTTCTTCTATTTGTTTTCTGTTAAATATGAGATTCTGATTGTCCCCATCCTTTGCTGATATATGAATATGTTGTTGGGTGCAGAGGTTAGTTTTTCCATGGAGAGCTCTGATGATGAAAAGGATGGAGTCCTTGGGAATTACATTCCAACAGAACTGACACGTGTTTTGGCATCCAGTGGAGTAAAATTTGTGGATCAAGTACTGAATGGGCAAAATGAAATTTGTTTGGAAAATTTTCGAATGGATAAGCATGTATTTTACAAGTTGTGCGACATTTTGCAAGCCAAAGGCTTGCTACGCCACACAAATCGAATCAAGATTGAGGAGCAATTAGCCATTTTCATGTTCGTAATTGGCCATAATCTACGAACACGAGCTGTCCAAGAGTTATTCCGATATTCAGGAGAAACCATTAGCCGCCATTTCAATAATGTTTTGAATGCAATTATGGCAATTTCATTAGATTTCTTTCAACCTCCGGGTTCAGATGTACCACCTGAGATTTTGGAAGACCCAAGATTTTATCCGTACTTTCAGGTAACATAAATTGTTAAGGTTGACTGGCATCTCTTTTCTGGTTAATCTTTTTGTCATTTTCCATTTGTTTTCTATTAGGATTGTGTGGGAGCCGTTGATGGGATCCATATTCCAGTTATGGTAGGTGTAGATGAGCAAGGACCTTTCCGCAATAAGAATGGCATGCTTTCACAAAATGTTCTGGCCGCATGCTCATTTGATCTAAAGTTCCATTATGTCCTAGCGGGCTGGGAAGGCTCAGCATCAGATTTGCAAGTCCTAAATTCTGCACTGACAAGGCGGAATAAACTGCAGGTCCCTAAAGGTATGGTCTGTATTTGGGAAGTTGTCATTAGTCGGATGTTTTCACCTTCTGCTAAAACAGTATGAAGTTCTTACTTCAATTCTTGTATACAAAATTACGATGATGGCAGGTAAATACTATCTTGTGGACAACAAGTATGCAAATATGGCAGGTTTCATTGCCCCATATCCTGACATCCCCTATTACCTGAAGGAATATCCGATTGGCTATCAACCACAAGATGTCAGAGAGCTATTTAATGAACGGCACTCACTGTTACGAAATGCCACTGATCGCACATTTGGCGCTTTGAAGGCAAGATTCCCTATATTGATGTCTGCTCCTCCATACCCATTACAAACACAGGTGAAATTGGTCGTGGCAGCATGTGCAATACACAATTACATCCGTAGGGAGAAACCAGATGATTGGATCTTTAGAATGTATGAACAAGAAGGTACTGTATTCGAGGATTCATTGCCTCCTTTAGATGTGGAACAACCCTTTATGCATATTGACACCCAAGACCCGGACATTGGTGTTGAAACAGAACAACTAGAAATTTCTTCACAACTGCGAGACTCTATAGCAACCGAAATGTGGAATGACTATATCCATGATTTTTCAGCCATGTAAATTGACTTATTTTGGCAATAGTTTTCAGGCTAGGATTGAAAATATTTCAGGATCAAGAACCGTATGAAGGTTTTGAATGTGATTTTCATGATGTACATTGGCCTTGTTCATACAAAGAAAATAGATCAGTAGATCATACTTCTCAAACATGATTGCACTATGACAGGGTTTTTTTTTGAAAGGTTAAAGAGGGTTCCCTTTGAAAAAGGGTTTACGTTGGGGGCTTTTGTAATCGTGTGAGACAGATGTTTTACCTTTACGAGCAATTTGAGGCTTTAAAAAAATTAAAATAACTAACTCAACCATTGCAGGTGGTGATTGAACAGGGAGTCGTCAACCAATCTGTATATATTAATTAGGACCAAAAAAACAAAAACAAAAACATGATTTTCTTTACTTTTGTGATATTCCAAATATACAACGTTGATGCCATTGTCGTTCGAATCCTTATGAGCATAGTCAGAGAAGAGGGAGGGGGGTTGTATGTATAGAATTCAAAATGTAAGTGGAGGTTTGGATGTTGAGATGAGATGAATTGAGATAAAAATTAAAAATTGAATAAAATATTGTTAGAATATAATTTTTAATATTATTATTATTATAAGATTTAAAAAAGTTGAATTATTTATTATATTTTATGTGAAAATTTGAAAAAATTATAATAATTAGATGAGATGAATTGATACGGAGCAAAACGTGTTTTTTCTTATGAAACAAATCCCACTAATATAGTAGTTTAGATTGATAAATATTCTCAATCTATTTCATCTCATCTTATAATTATAATTTTTATAAAGTTTTACATATAATATAATAAAAAAATTAATTTTTTTAATAATAATATTAAAAAATAATATTCTAATAATTTTTAATTTTACTCATTTCATGACTCAACTTTACATGTAGTCCTCTCTCATATCTCCCTCTCACTCAATGGCCCTGCATGTAATTAAGGAAAATGCTGGAGCTCCCGCGGGAGCTCTAGTGTATTTTATCATGTATATTTTTTAATTCTTTTTTTATATAGATGATTTTAATAATTTTAAATATTCTAAAAAAATAAAAAAATTTATAATATTATTAAATAATACTTGCTTAATCACAAAATAAAATATAAAATATTTTTTTATGATTTTTTATTTTACTTCGTGATTAAGGAAGTATTTTTTAATAACTTTTTTTTTTACTTCTTGATTAAGAAAGTATTTTTAATGATGTTCTAAATTTATTTTATTTTTTAAAAAATATTAAAAAAAATTATATAAAAAATAACTTTAAAAAAAACACATACAATACAGCGGGGGCTGTAGACAAAGAATGTGTCAGTACAGACTGCTGTGTCCCATGATCATGGGGACCCATTAAGCAAAAGAATGATGAAAAAATAAAAAATTCTCACAAAAGCGAGACCTCGAGGCCATGCATGATGAACAAATACACATGAATATTACCCGGAGAAAATGACATAACTTCCGAGGGTTCTTATACTTTGCATCAATCGGATAACGCTGTCATGGATTCCTCATGCGTACTTCATCAACCGATTATCATGTTTACCATTTTACAAGATAATATGTTAGGAGCCTCAGGAATGCATGCAAGTGTCAATTATGACCATAACGCCAGTTCTAAGGACTAGAATATATGATTATCGTACGTAATTGGCTTTACTTTGTTCACAAAGGACATTATAATTAAAGAGCAAAACCACGAACTTAATTGGATTATATTGATTTTGTAGACCTCTCATGCAAAGTCAATGAGTAGTAGTAGTACTACTTAAACTACTTTTCACATGAATGGCAGCCCCAAATTGAGCTGTAAGCTAGTTTGGCATGGCATGGCATGGCATGCCCACGTACACGTACAATGAGTATTGATGCTATAATTTCTCATCACTCCCCTTATAATTCCTATGTGTGGTGACCACCCTTCTTTGAGATCACCCACTTTACACTTTGAATAACACAATATGTTAAAAGGTGAAACGAGTTTGGAATTCATCTTGCATTTAAGATGGAAATTAGTGACAAAAGATGGTGCCCAAAGCATTCTAATACTATTTTTCCTACAAATTTCAGACATAATATAAAAATAAGTAAGGGTGATGAAATGTTGTGGACCTCACCACGCAAGAGAGAGAGAGAGAGGGAGACACAGACAGAGTCATAAAGGAGATGTAGGGGGTTGAAAGAATGAAGGGAATCTCTTAAAGAAGCATATGGTCAACATTCAAACCAATCAAGAGAACTAATCAACACACACATGAACCTTTGATGACTTTTGCAGCAAACTTGTCGGCAGTCTTCCAGCTACCTCTCAATTATGTTCTCTTGCATACCTAGCCTTCGCACAAAAAAAAAGTAGACCGTAACCCTGTATTAATAAAGAAAACTTCCTCTCCATTTGCTAAGGTTCAAAGTTTTTCTTCTAAATATTTAGTAACGCTACATTCATTCCTTGAGTGCACAAATGCTGTTAAGTTTCAAAGTTTTTCTTGTCAATATTTAGTAGCGCTACGTATAATCGTTAAGTGTATAAATATCATATAATTATTTTAAAAATGAATAAGATTTATTATTAAAAAATTAATTTTTACATATAAATTTTATATTTATTCACTATTTTTTTAAAATGATTGAACGATACTTGCACCTTTCTTTATAAAGATATAAGTGGCATTTAGTGATCATTATACGTAAATCCCCAATTCAGTTTTTCCTTTATATTCAACATTTATGAGAGAGAGAGGGGGAGAGAGAGAGAGAGGGAGGGAGAGGGGGGGAAATAGATGCCTCAAGGGAGACAATACAAATGATGTTGGTAAAAACTCGAGGAACATCATCAACGGTTTCAAACACAAATCTTTTTTCCTAAATAAAACCCACCCAACTCTACTTTCCTTTCAAAAACTTCCTTCAGCTACAATACTCTATACATTACGTACATTTGATTTCTGATATTAGTCACCCTTCTGACAGCAAGATAGATCAGATGTTGGATCCAGCAAACGGCATGATGCCTCCACCCTCATCTCCCTCCATCTCCTCCGTTTCTTCCTCCGATCTTGACACCGAGGTACCCATTAGCCTAAATCCTTCAAACCCTTTAAAAATCTATTCTTTTTCTTTCTGATTTTCTCTGTAAATCTTTATTTATTTTGTTAGTTATGAATAAGCGCAGTCTACAGGGTCTTTTTTTCATGATAGAAGCACAACTCTGGGGACTCTGATGGGCGTCAGCTTCCCTTCCATTGCCTTCAGAGCTTCATCTCAGCACAGGGAACCCCACGCGTCCGTGTCGGTGTCCGTTTCCACCGTGTCTCGGAAGACCAAGAAGGCCCGGAAGAACAAGAACAATGCACAGCCGCCTTTTGCGATGGTGGAGCGTCGGCGGAAATGGTGGCAGATTTGCAGGGACAACGAGGCGGTGCCGGCCTCGCTCGGAGAGTTCCTCGAGGTGGAACGGAGGTTCGGTGATGTCGCGTTCTTCGGTGCCGCGGAGGAACTCGAAGGCGTGGTGGTGGTGCAGCAGCATCAGAGGAACGAACACATGTTGTTTGCCGACGGGAGGGTACTTCCACCGGCCGCGGCGGACGTTGATGATGGATCATCGACGGCTGGGGCTCTTTGTAGATTCCCGGTTTCACTCACCGGAATCTGTAGTGGCGGTGTAGTATAAAACTTCCATTTTTCTATTTTCTGGAGGGATTCTTAATTGGAATTATTAACGATTATATTCTCTTTTGTTCGTGTAGTGTTATTTGCCGCAATAACAATATAATAATAAATAGGAAAGTAATTTCTAAGCATTCAGGTCAATATATTTGAATAAAAAAAAAAGTGAATTATACTATAAAAAATACATTTCACTACCATCATGAACAACCATCGTCCTTATTTATATTCTATGCAAGTGCTCTGTTGATTTTTAATCATTCTCCGTTCATACGGCTGCGCACCGACAATGGCAGTCGAAGTACTCTGCCTCCTACTCTGATTTTCCGAATCCGATTTCAATTCGCATATAATTCGATTCCGATTCCGATTTCAATTTGTTAGAGTGGAGTCGGATTTAAATTTTTTTGTTAAATTTTTTTTCTTAGTCTATTTAAAATTTTAATTTGATAATCTTAAACTCTCATTAATTAGATTTAGACTTTCAAATTTCAAATTTTTTAAAAAAATATTTTTTCAATTTCAATTTTATTAAAGCATAACTAAAATTAAAAAATAAATCATTGTACAAATTATTGTTATTATACATTAGTATTATATGTTATTATATGTTTATATTTATACATTAGTATTACATGTTATGATACATTGATTATTATACATTATTAATACATGTTATTTTACTTTAGTTATTATATATTAGTATTACATGTTATTATAAATTTATATATTTGTGTTTATACACAATACATCAATATTAAATGTTATTATAACTAGTATTATATGTTATTATATATTAGTGTTTATACATTAATATTTATACATTAGTTGTTATTTATATACATTAGTGTTACATGGTAATAATAGTTAATAGTATGGTGTTTACATATACAAAATTATTATTAATGAATTTAGTTTATTTATATTATAGTATAAACATATTATTTTATAATAATTTGCTCATACTAATATATTATTAAATTTAATTAACTATATAAGTTATAGTTATACAAAATATATATTATTAATATATAAAAAATACATATATTTTTATAAAAACATGTACAATAACAGAGTCGGAGTCGAACAATCGGAGTTGAAGTTGGAGTCTGTACATCGCCACCTCTAACTCCGACTTATCGAAGTCAAAGTGGAGCCAAAACGGAATTGGTGCGGAGTCAGATTTTCGAACTTTTACTCAACCCTATTTGTTGTTTCATTCGGCGTAGATATTAGCTTTATTGATTTTTTTTCTAATCATTCTATGTTGAGTTCCATTTTCACATAATATTGGGAAAAGAAAAATGAGATATAAAATCATCAAAGACAATCATCCCACGCGTGGTATTTGGAAAATTATTAATAATGTTACATACACTCAATACTGTAAATATTATTTAAAAAAAAATAATAATTATCATCAATAGACTCAATGGATAGCGTGAAACCTTACGTGCTAATATTGGATAAGCCAAGCCTTGGTTAAAAAGTTTTTTTATTTGGTTAATATTATATTAATTTGTTAAAAATTAATATTTTTATTTTTACATGTATTTAGTTAAAAAGTTTAATTAATTGTTTATAGGCTCATGTTATATTATAGGCTTATGTTGTATTGAGAATATGATTTGAAATTCTAAATGGAGACAAAATATTTGAAGTCTAATTAATAATATAAAAGCTTTTGTAAAAAATAAAAAATCTGAATTCAACCCAGAATCCGGGTTTTGAAAAATCTGGATTCACCCGAGTTCCGGCCTAGGTCTGACCCGGATTAACACGCTCCGAGTTTCAACCCGAGTTTAAAACCCAGTTCCCGGTCCAGGTAGACCTGGGTTCCCGGGTTGGAACCCGGATGAACACCCCTAAGCCAAGGACATGCTTACTTGAACTTCAAGGTTAAGATTTCATTTGAATTTAAGATGAGTTGAGATAATTTATAAATAGTAAAATAAAATATTATAAAATATTATTTTTAAATATTATTATTATTTTGAGATTTGAAAAAATTAAATTATTTTTATATTTTATATAAAAATTTAAAAAATTATAATAATAAATTGTGATAAGTTAAGAAATCGAAATAAGGCCTTAAGTTACGACTCACGAGGAAGAGCTACTTCCAGTTGGTCGTCATGTAAAATTTATCATTCTTATTTGAGAGATAGGGTCCAATCCTATGTGCTATTACGCTCGCGCTGATGATAGGGATTCAATTTATGGCGTTGTTTCATTGGATCGCATACAATTCACGTGTAAATAATATTATCGCCTCTATTTCACTAATTTATAATGTTTAAGCCACAAAAAATTTGTATATAAATAAACTTATAAACTTATGTGATTTAATGTAGTATTTCATATTTTAAAATTATTTTTATTATAAAATAAATCTAACGAATCTTATGAAACCACATCAGCTTGTGAGGTTACTTTTATAAAATTCCATTATAACTGTAGCACTTCTCAATTATAAAATAGATATTTCTATGTAAATTCATTTATTTAATTAATGGGAATCAATTCTTCTCTCCAAGTTTATACACTACTCAGCATACCTTTAACCAAGTTTTAATTTTAATTCATTGAGTTTTTATTTATTTATTTATGGAAATAGTCTCATTTTCTTAATGAATCGAAGTACAACTGTGACTTATCATTACATGGAAAAATTCAGATTATAACCCAAACTACGCATAAGCTCCGGGGCTTCCCTACACACAAATTTCATTGTGGCGAACATTGTCTTAACTTCTCAATAAACTCTCTCTTAACAGATAAAGCATTTTGAAAACAGAACTTGAAGGCCCCTCTATCCTCCTAGGGAGGAAAGGTACGGGACACTACTATGGACACTAAAATCAATAACTTTTTCCCATTTTATTAAACACTAAAAGAACAAAAAAATAAATAAAACACATTAACAACTAACAACTAAACTACAAAACCACAAGCCTCGGTGTGACCTGGACGTCACGCCCACCGCAAGCATCGGCATCTCGAGCCCTGACGGCACGAGCACCCGGCTCACGCACAGACACAACAGCCTCCACTACGTAAGTGCACCTACGCGCGAGCACTGGTCGCACGATATCAGCGGTCATGACATTGCCCCCCACTCTCGAATAGCTCTTGTCCCAGATTGCGTCCGATTCAAAGGCTCAACACCTCACTCGGGTCAACAAAAGAACAGAAGAACAAAAAAATAAACAATAACAAAATACTAGAATAGAACAACAAAGAAACATAAAAACAAAACGAATGAACAGTGCATGATGGGTCGGCAGTGACGCGTGCAGGGTACTGGTCACTCGGGTAGGAAAACCGACGGTCAATCTTGGAAGCCCGGAGTCAGGTAGTTCAAAGAAGCCAAGCGTGGCTGCGGCAGAGGGCTCCACGGTGGCACGTGATGGGCACGCGTCGTCGAGATCCGAAGCTTTGTTCGACGCGTGCGAGCTACGCTCCACTCCGATGAACGTCATATTTGGTGGTCTTAAAGATTGGCGGCTGGGCATCATCCCGGTGGGACGCGTGTAGGAGGGCGACGGCTTGAAAGACCTGAACGGCGATCCTCCCTTATTCGGCCTGAAAAACAAAGAAACAAAACTAAAAAAACACTACACAGAAAATAAAATGGACAAACGAGAAGGGGGAGGGGAGGGGGGAGGAGCCGAAGCTCCCACCCCCTTTCGTTTGATCTAAAGTTTTAGAGAGTTTTAAGAGAATGAAGATGATTTTTCTAGAGAGACACCACTCGATCTAATTCATTGAGTTAAGAAATAGTAGTAACTATACTTGGTAGAAATAAAACGATATTGTAAGAGCTCTCGTAGAGTCCGCTGTAGCACAATGGTAAATCGAACTACTATGTTCTGAATCCGGGTTCGAATCCCGGCAGCGGAAATTAATTTTTATTACTATTACATGTGTTTGACTTATTATATTTTGTTTATAAAAATATGTTTGACTTATTAAAATAATATTAAAATATGTTTATAAAAATGTGTTTGACTTAATTTTTAATAATATTTTAATTTTTTTAAAATATTTAAAAGTATTAAAAAATACATATAAAAAAACAACCAAAAAAAAAATAATTATGCCTAACAGCGGTGGACGTAGCTACGTCAACTTTTGTAAATATATTTATAAATTTCTGCTCATTTTTCGTTCCACCGTAGCAGTAATGGCAGTTCTAAGTATGTTATAGAATCCGGGTTCAAATCCCGGCTGGGGAAACTTTTTTATTTTTTTAAATATTATTCCTTTTACTTTATTTGTATTGTAAAGTTTACCTAATAGATTATATAAAATCATATCATTTTATAGATTGTATAATTTCTTTGGGGATATAACCCTTCTTTTTTAAAAAACAATGCCAGGGTGGATGTGTAAAAGATTGAATAATATTATATTGTAGAGTGATTTTGATTCAGAGATGAGTTGAGATAATTTATAAATAGTAGAATAAAAATTGAATTATTTATTATATTTTATGTGAAAATTTAAAAAAGTTGTTTTGAGATTTAAAAAAGTTGCATTGTTTATTATATTTTTTGTAAAAATTTAAAAAAATTATAATTATGAGATGAGATAAGTCGATATGAGTTTTGAATTCAAACGAGTATGTTAATAAGTCTGTGCATTTTTTTGAAAAATAGTGAGACTTCCCATTAAAAAATAGGTTTTCTTATGTGGGTTTTGACCATTTTTAAAATCATGTAAAATTAAATAATAAACAAATAATTTATTATTTGTTAAAATAATCCTATGCTATGTAAGTTATATGCATTTCTTTTAAAAAATAGTGAAATTTATAATTCAAAAACAGGTTTTTTTTATGTATCATATTTGCATTTTTCAAAATAAATATGTAAGATTTGCATACTCTTTAAAAATTATTTTTCTAAAATAAAATATATATTTTTTAATTATTTTTATTTGGTATCTAATTGTTGCAATTACTTCTTTTCATTTCATTTATTTTGTTACTTCACAACCCTCAGCCTGAGTTCTTACTTTGGTTGGTTCATTATCTTTTCTGTCTGTCTAGTATCATTGGTAAGTCTCGTTGGCCAGAGAGCGTGTTAGGGCAGTTTCTGTTGTCGAGTCGGGAAAAGAATGATGTTCGCAGGCCCCTGAAGTGCGAAGGTCGGTGTTGTTTAATAACAAAATGGATAGAATGTTTAGATCTAATTCAACCATTAGCTCCAAGTCGACTATGCCACCTGACATAGTTAATGAAGAAGACTACTATTTTGAAGAAGCAATCCAAATACCCCCTGTGTTGGAATCATGGAAGATCCCAAAGCTTCCAGTTAATTCCATTTATAAAGCCTATTGGGTTCAAAATACTTTTCATGCTGCTCGTAATGTTCGAACAGTCGAACAAACTTATGCCCTTTCAAAATCTCAAGAAAAATGTTACCTTTTTAAAAAGGAAAACATTAATGAGTATTTGAATAGGGGATACAAATATTTACATGTTGGTTCGATACAGATTGCAGCAAAACCTTTAACTAGGAAAGGCATCAATGTATCTGTACTCTTTTGTTTAAGGGATGCTAGATTTAACCATTTTAAGACCAGCATCCTTGGTATGATTCAGTCCTCTCTTTCTGAAGGACCGGTTCATTTTAATCGTTATTCTGATTTAACTCTTTCTCTTGATGACAAACATATTATCAAAGTTTTAACTTTGAATATTTTGACTTCTGGCTATGATATGATCGAGGGAAACAGGTTCCTCGCCCTGATTTTTCGGATTTATTATCGTCTTTTAAAAACGAATTTAGATCCAAAAGCTATTGTAAAACCTTCTGCTGGAAGCGCTCTTTTGATCCAAAGTTCAACCCCAGATGCGAATATTCAGGTTCCAAAGAGAATTTACTGGAAAGATATAACCCTTCCCAGCGAATGGACTTTGGAAAATGAAGTACCTACTATAAAAAATATTCCTACTGATTGTAATATTGATTACATCAAGCAATATTTAGATGGGACGGTCAAAATTAGTTTTGATCGGACTAGCTTAAGAAGAAATTCTTTTGCTGGATCAAGATCCTCTTTTGCTGGTTCTGTTTCTGAAAACCCAGAAAGAAGAGACCAACATCTCAAACAATTTCTGGAAGATTCAGTCCAAACAATCCAGCATGTTAATCCTATTTTAAAACTAAAAGGATTTTCTACATCCTCTCAGGTTACCTCTACTTTTTATTCTACTAAAGATGGTGAATCCTCTAGTAGTAAACCTATACAAGAAGAAGCAGATAAAGAAGAAGAAAGTTCATATTTGTCTCCAACTGCTTCTGATATGGTTGCTCCTATAGCTCCTATATATTACAGTTTAACTGTTTTAAATAAACCATTTCAAATTGATTTAGTTGCTCTTTTTAAAGAGTATGAGTCTAATAAAAATCGTGATAGAAGAAAAGCCTATCATGCGAAATTTTCAAACATTGAAAAACAGAGTGTTAAACGCAAATGGAAAGAAGAAATGAATAAGCTCCAGAAGCATATTATTTTCTTTGATTTTGTTAAAAAATATTATGTTTCTAAAAATACTTTAAATGTTGTTAAAATTGATTTTGTCAAGAAAGAATGAAAGATGGTTATACAAGCAAGCCATCCACCTTTAGAGACAATACTTATTCTTTTTAAAAGATCTGAAATAGCTGCTTCTCCTTTCAAAATTCCTGAAACTGTGTCCAGAGATCAAGACAAAGACAAGGTTATAAAAGAAACAAAAAAGATTATTCATCAGAATAATTTTGTAAACCTTGTTCTTCACACAATCGGACAACTGTTGGATAGGATTGAAGAAAAGGTTGACAAGCCTATTTTTACTTAAAATCATGTTTTCAAAAATGAAAATCTTTTGGTTCTTCCCAAAGATCAGTCAAAGAAAAATTTGAAAACAATTGAAAAACCTCTGATCATTTTACCAGATAATCGGCCTAAAATTGATTTTAAAAATCCTCAGGCCAAAACACTGGATAAAATAGATCAAATACTTACTAATCTTAAAAAAGAACAACTTTCTACTAGTGCTTTAAACAGCAAAGGAGAAGAGTATGTTCTTGTTGAAACTACAGAAGAACCATCTAACAAGGATATTGACTCACTTGAAAGAAACTTTCAAGACTTTGATTTAAAACTTGAAATTGCCAGATTTTCTTCAAAAGGTCATAAACCTATGACATTAACAAAGAACTGGTACTCCAGGCCTACTCCTCCTGATTTACAGTTTGAAGAAAAAGTTTTTCAAAACCAATTTTCTTACTCTGCTGACAAAGTTTACGAATGGAATATTGATGGATTGTCTGAACAAGAAATCCTCAATACCATGAGTAAAATGTCTTTAGTTTCAAATACATATATTAATAATAATATCAAACAGCCTGATATTGTTATGATTTTAACACGAGGATTTTCTGGTGTTTTGCGCCATTGGTGGGATAAACATCTCACAAATGATGCCAAGGAAACCATTCAGAATGTTGTAAAGTGTAATGATGAAAGGTTACCCATCTTTGATGATACTATTGGGATGTCACATCCTGATGGTGTTAATACTTTGATTTATATTATTTTAAAACACTTTATTGGTACACCATCCAACATAACTAATCGTGTTAACGATCAGTTAAATAATTTGCGATGTCATTAGATGTCAGATTATAGATGGTACTAAGATGTTTTCACTTCCCGAGTAATGCTTCGTGACAACAGTCAGAAGCCTTACTGGAAGCATAAATTTATTGATGGATTACCTCGTTTGTTCGCTTACAAAGTTAAGGAAGAACTTACTGATACTTCAGGATTTCTTAACTATGAAAATTACACATATGGTGATATTTTCAGTGTAATTAAGAAACTTGGTATTAGTATGTATAATGATCAAAGAATGCTCCGTGAACAGATGAGAAATAGCAAGAAAGCCAAATACGAAATAAGAACATTTTATGAACAATTTGGCCTTCCTTCCATTGCTCCATCTAAAAGAAAACATAAATTTTCTAAACCTCATAGTGGTATTAGGAGAAAGACCCGTGATGAATTTTATAAAAAACCATTTGCTAAGCAATTTTCTAAGAAAAAGAATTCCAAAGATTTTTCACAAGGAAAATGTTTTAATTGTGGTAAATCCGGACATTTTGCAAATAAATGTCCAAAAAAAAAACCAAAAAATTAAAAAAGAAGCTTAATCAGTTGGATATTGATGCCCATGATAAAGAAGAACTATTTCAACTCCTAGAATTAGCTTCTTCTTCATCATCGGATATCTTTGAATTCAGTTCTAGTGATCAAAATATCACTCTAAAATTGAATCTCCTGATCCTATTGGTCCAAAGCTGGGTTGCAACTGTAATGACACTTGTTGTAAACCTCATGGTAAGACAATCAATGTCTTAACAAAGGCTGAAGAAGAAGAAAACTTATTGCTAACCCTAATTTTCCAAATTATAAATCCTAAGCTTAAAGAAGAATATCTTCTCAAACTCAAGAAGACAATGGTTCGACAAGAACCAGAGACTTCTAAGCAAATGATTAATTTTCAAGAAACCTTGGAGAGGTTTCAAAAGAAAAAATCCAAGGATATGTCCACCTCTGATTTACAACATGAAATAAATTTTGTTAAAAAAGAAATTATTGAGCTCAGATATGAGATTAACAATCTTAAATCTGAAAATGAAGTTTTAAAACAAGAATTTTTAATGTTCAAAATTGATCAAGACATTCCTTCTGATAATAAGCAAACAAATGATATTGGTTCAAGCCAACATGATCAGGCTACTGAAAATCAAATTTGTCTGATTCGTCATACTATTCCTCCTGAGTGGTTTTTCTGAGTTACTATTGTGGTTTCTCGAGATTTCTAATTCTCTGTAGTTGCTATGATTGATTCTGGATCAGACTTGAATTGCATTCAAGAAGGATTAATCCCTAGCCAATACTTTGAAAAATCTACTGAAAGATTATTTTCTGCAAATGGATCTCAGATGAAGATCAATTATGAGCTAAACAATGCTCATGTTTGCCAAAATAATGTTTATTTTAAAATCCATTCTATTTTAGTCAGAAATATATATGACAAAGTGATTTTAGGAATTCTTTTTATTTCTTTTTTATATCTTTTTTTTACTGAGAAAGATGGTATTACTACCAACCCTTTTGGTCAAAAAGTTAAATTCAAATTTGCTTCTCATCTTGAGATTGATCAGGATAAAAGTTTGAAATCTTTAATTATTACAAAAGAAAAACATTTAAATTTCCTCCAACAAGAAATTAAATATAAAAAGATTTCTGAGCAATTATCATCTCCTTTATTACTTTAAAAAATTGATGATTTTAATAAACGTTTGATTTTTTATGTTTGTGCTGATTTACCTAATACTTTTTGGTATAGGAAGAAACACATCGTTTCCCTTCCATATATCAAAAATTTTGATGAAAAAAATATTCTCACTAAAGCCATTGCTATTCAAATGAATAGTAAGATTTTAGAATATTGCCAAAAAGAAATTGCTGATATTCTTCAGAAGGGTATAATTAGACATAGCAAGTCCCCATAGTCTTGTCCTGCTTTTTATGTCCAGAAAAATGCTGAACTAGAAAGAGGAACCCTTCGTCTAGTCATTAATTACAAACCCTTGAATAAAATCTTAGAGTGGATTAGGTACCCTATTCCCAACAGAAATGACTTAATTCATAGGTTGAGTAATGCAGTGATTTTCTCCAAATTTGACCTAAAATCCAGATTTTGGCAAATCCAGATAGCTGAGTCAGATAGGTATAAGACTGCTTTTGTTACCTCATTTGGTCACTATGAGTGGAATGTGATGTCTTTTGATCTAAAAATGCCCCTAGTGAATTCCAAAATATCATGAATGACATTTTCAATTCATTCACCCAATTTACCATTGTCTATATAGATGATATTCTTATTTTTTCCAAATCTATTGATGAACACTGGAAACATTTAAATTCGATTCTTGACATTATTAGATTAAATGGTCTTGTCGTTTCAGTGAAAAAGATCAAACTATTCCAAACCAAGATTCGATTCCTTGGTTATGATATTTCTGAAGGCAAAATCAGGCCCATCCAACGAGCCATTGAATTTGCTGACAAATTCCCTGATGTCATCACTGACAAAAAATAATTGCAGAGATTCTTAGGGTCTCTCAACTATGTTGCTAATTTCTACCAAGATATGAGGAAACAATGTCGTCCTTTATTCGAACGACTTCTTTCTAATCCTCCTCTTTGGACAGAAATCCATACTAATCTAGTAAGGAAAATCAAGGCACATGTTAGAACTCTTCCGTGCCTCGGTATCCTTACCTCTGATTCTTTTAAAATTGTTGAAATAGATGTCTCTAACATCGGTTATGGTGGCATTCTGAAACAATCTGTTTCACCAGGCTCTTCTGAACATATTGTTCGCTTCCATTTTGGAGTCTGGAATCCTGCACAAGAAAAATATAGTACTATTAAAAAAGAAATTTTATCTATAGTACTATGTATTTCAAAATGTCAATCTGATTTGCTTAATAAAAATTCCTATTGAGGATTGATTGCATGAGTGCTAAATTTGTTTTAGAAAAAGATGTTGAAAGCATTGCATCAAAATATATTTTTGTACGCTAGCAAGCTATTTTAAGTGTTTTTTATTTTGATATTGAATACATCAAAGGCATCAACAATTCTATTCCTGATTTTCTCACCCGTAAATTCTTGCAGATACCTAACCATGAGCAAGAAGAAAGGCAAAGAAAAACAGACCATATCCCTCCTCCTCCAAAGATCAGTCAAAAGCTGATAAAAAATGAGCAGACACAGACCCCTGTGTCAACATGTTTAGATATTGCCAATAGGTTCACACCTCTTGGTAAAATTGTTCAACCAGCGACCTTTGCGTCAACGATTTCTATGCCCTTTAATCCATATGCAAATGCAATTGCATCAAAGGAAAACACTCATGCTTCTTCTCAATTTTTCCTCCCAAAAGGAAAATCGGTTTATCTCAAAAAACCGCATAATTCTTATATGTTCCACATTGAACCAAATCGGTAAGTGTATACAGATAATTTTAAAATTGTCTCCTCCTATTTTCCCCTACTTTCCACTGGATCCCAGAAGATTCCTCCAAGAATCTTCAATATTACTCCAGTATCTTGCTTCTCACAAATTCCCTTGTTATAAAACTCATTTATGACAAAAATGATTCCAAAGAATTGATTTACCATACTGTCTATATCCTCCGTGTCATCACTAAAGAAGAGTGGGGAACCATCTCCTCTACTCCCAAAAGACTCACAGATACAGACATTTCCTTTAATTATCATGATTATATTACTGTCTGGAATTGCTTCATGTTCTTCCAGATACCTGATATGAGCCATTTTTTGTTCATCAATTTTGATGCAAAGTTTAAAGGAGTTTTGGTTTCTCAAATGGTGTGACCAATTTGGACTAATTTTAGAGAATCTCCCTAATGAGCTCTTCAAAGCTTTCAAACATTACACCATGATTGTTGGTTCCAAAATGGATCGACACCAAGCTCACTTTCCTTATTGCCTCCATTTTTCCAAATCCTACAAATTCATTAGATTTTTAAATGGAGTTATGAAATGAATGCCAACATTATGACCCGCGCTTATTATACTAAGTGGTGAGATAAATTCAGTTATGTTCAGAAAACAATTGAACGGATGATCAATGATTTCCCTCTATCAGCACCTGGCCTACAAGACAAGAAGGAATTTCCAGCCATCACCACCAGTTCAACTATTCCTGGATACCTATTAATCCAGACCCCTAATTCTCCAACAACTTCACAAAAAGGAAGAGCCACCAGCTCATCCTCTAAGAAATCATCTAAGTCTAAAAAGAAATCTAATATTCTTAACGGACTTAATAAAAATGATTTAATCAAAATATTGGAGAAACAACTTTCGAAATCCCTGAGTAATGATTCTGAAGAAAACAATAATTCAGACGCATCATCAGAGGCTTCATACAACAATGTGTTTGGTCATGACTCACCAGATACCCCAAGGTTATCATATGATTGACCATTACTATTATTGTCGCCATATGCCAAAAGCAGCAGTCCACAGAGAAAGCTAAAAGACATTATGACGACCATCATACTATTTTGTCATCACATGCCGAAAGTAGCAGTCCACAGAGACAGTTGAAAGACATAAAGATGACAACTATTTGCCCGTGCTTGAACAGTTCCCACTGTTCACTCACGGATTTACTTTTACTGTTTTCTTTAATAATTGTAAACATGAACTCCTTGTGCTATAAAATGAGGACCTTTGTTCAGTATTAGGCAGAGCTAATTCTACCTTCTACCTTCCTCACTTCTCTTCCATATTCTGCTATCCCTTGTAAGTGCAAATATGCACTACCTATGCCCCTAATTTCTTTTGTATAATTAATGCAAATTATTATTTTTGCATTTATCATTATCTTTACATTTATCTATTTTGTTTATGCATACATTCCTATGGTCGGTTTAACCGCCTGCATATAATTGTACATACTCATATTCTGATCTCCTTCTCTTCTTCTTCAGCATACTCATATTTTGATCTCCTTCTCTTCTTCTTTAGTCTCCTTCCTTCTCCTTTGTTTTTAGTATGACTCACCAAATACCCCAAGGTTATCAGATGATTGACCATTACTATTATTCTCGCCATATGCCAAAAGCAGTAGTTCACAGAGAAAGCTGAAAGACATTATGACGACCATCATACTATTTTGTCATCACATGCCGAAAGCAGTAGTCCATAGAGACAGTTGAAAGACATAAAGATGACAACTATGTGCCCGTGCTTGAACAGTTCCCACTGTTCACTCACGGATTTACTTTTACTGTTTTCTTTAATAATTGTAAACAGGAACTCCTTGTGCTATAAAAGGAGGACCTTTGTTCGGTATTAGGTAGAGCTAATTCCGCCTTCTACCTTTCTGACTTCTCTCCCATATTCTGCTCTCCCTTGTAAGTACAAATCTGCACTACCTGTGCCCCTAATTTCTTTTGTATAATTAATTCAAATTATTATTTTTGCATTTATCATTATCTTTACATTTATCTAATTTGTTTATGCATACATGCATATGGTCAGTTTAACCGCCTGCATATAATTGTGCATACTCATATTCTGATCTCCTTCTCTTCTTCTTCAACATACTCATATTCTGATCTCCTTCTCTTCTTCTTCAGTCTCCTTCCTTCTCCCTTTTTTTGGTATCAGAGCCATCTGGTATCTAATTGTTGCAATTACTTCTTTTCATTTCATTTATTTTGTTACTTCGCAACCCCCATCCTGAGTTCTTACTTTGGTTGGTTCATTATCTTTTCTGTTTGTCTAGTACCCTTGGTAAGTCCCGTTGGCCAGAGAGCGTGTTAGGGCAGTTTGGGTTGTCGGGTCGGGAAAAGAATGATGTTCACAGGCCCCTGAAGTGCGAAGGTCGGTGTTGTTTAATAACAAAATGGATAGAATGTTTAGATCTAATTCAACCATTAGCTCCAGGTCGACTATGCCACCTGACATAGTTAATGAAGAAGACTGCTCTTTTGAAGAAGCAATCCCAATACCCCCTATGCTGGAATCCTGGAAGATCCCAAAGCTTCCAGTTAATTCCATTTATAAAACCTCTTGGGTTCAAAATACTTTTCATGCTGCTCATAATGTTCGAATAGTCAAACAAACTTATGCCCTTTCAAAATCACTAATTTTGACCGTCCCATCTAAATATTGCTTGATGTAATCAAGATTACAATCAGTAGGAATATTTTTGATAGGAGGTACTTCATTTTCCAAAGTCTATTCGCTAGGAAGGGTTATATCTTTTCAGTAAATTCTATTTGGAACCTGAATATTCGCATCTGGAGTTGAACTCTGGATAAAAAGAGTGCTTCCCGCAAAAGGGTTTGCAATAGCTTTTGGATCTAAATTCGTTTTTAAAAGACGATAATAAATCCGAAAAATCAGGGCGAAAGGCCTGCTTCCCTTGATCATATCATAGCTAGAAGTCAAAATATTCAAAGTTAAAGCTTTGAGAATATGTTTGTCATCAAGAGAAAGAGTTAAATCAGGATAACAATTAAAATGAACTGGTCCTTCAGAAAGAGAGGACTGAATCATACCAAAGATGCTGGTTTCAAAATGGTTAAATCTAGCATCCCTTAAACAAAAGAGTACAGATGCATTGATGCCTTTCCTAGTTAAAGGTTTTGCTGCAATTTGTACAGAACCAACATGTAAATATTTGTATCCCCTATTCAAATACTCATTAATGTTTTCCTTTTTAAAAAGGTAACATTTTTCTTGAGGTGGATGGCTTGCTTGGATAACCATATTTCATTCTTCTTTGACAAAATCAGTTTTTAACAATATTTAAAATATTTTTAGAAACATAATATTTTTCAACAAAATCAAATAAAATAATATGCTTATGGATCTTTTCATTTCTTCTTTTCATTTGCGTTTAACACGCTGTTTTTCAATGTTTAAAAATTTGATAGGCTTTTCTTCTATCACGATTTTCATTAGACTCATACTCTTTAAAAAGAGCAACTAAATCAATTTGAAATGGTATAGTTAAAACAGTTAAACTGTAATGTATAGGAGCTATAGGAGTAACCATATCAGAAGCAGTTTGAGACAAAGATGAACTTTCTTCTTCTTTATCTGCTTTCTGTATGAGTTTACTACTAGAGGATTCACCCTCTTTAGTAGAATAAAATGTAGAGATAACCTGAGAGGATGTAGAAAGTCCTTTCAATTTTAAAATAGATAAAAACTAATTTATTATTTTTGCTTATAGATAATTTAACGTCACTGTTAAGATATTTATGGATATTGCAAATATCATTTTTAAGTCTTAAAATGTTATTTCGATAAAAAAAAAAAAAAAAAAAAAAAAAAAAAAAAAAAGTAGGACCCAATTTTGTCGAGACTCGAGACCCCACCATTCAGAAAGATTTTTTTTTCCTCGACTGACTGAGCTTAGTACCTCTCGTTTGGAAAATTGGAAGGCCACAACCATCTATCCATTAACGGTCTCCACCCCACCAAGAGCTCCCGCTTCCAGGTAATCCACCTCCTCCTTCCTCTCCTTGTTGCAAATTTACGCTTCTTTTTCACCACCCTGAAATTAGTCATAGATAATGCTTATCTTCGCAGTATAGGGACAGTGAACGATAGAAAACTATAACATGAAAAAAAATTGTTTCACTAAAAATCAGTGGTCTGGCACCTGGGCCATGCCTGTGCTTGCTTCATAGAAACATTCCTTGTAAAGAAATTAACTTCAATTTAGCTCCCTCACTTGATGCCTTGATGTGCTAGTTTCTTTTTATGTGTTTTAATTTGGTTTCTGTTTGTTTGCTGTGAAGAATATACGCAGGAATGGCTGCTCTTCCTCATGGAAATATGAATTGCAGCATCTTATGCAAAAGGGGAGTGGTTTCCTTTGTGGGTTTTGCCGCTCTTCCATTTTCTCAGCCGAGGGCGAGAGCTTTTGAAGGTTTGGTGAGAGGTCAGTTGGTTGTTTCTTTGCTTTGCTTTGCTTTAATTTTCGTCAGATGCGTATCATAAGTTTGGATTATTCTAATAGGATTCTTTGTTTTTGAAAGTGACTAACTGGATCGATTGAGCTCTGAATTGATCTACTAGGAAAAAAAATCTATAATTGTTCTTGAGTCGTGGGTTGTTTTCATTTGTAAGCCTTATAGCTGGCTTATTTTCTCTACAACAACCACAAGTTTTGTACCAACATGTTCGAATTTGGGATGAGCAAATCTGAGCGGCAGTTATAGATGAATGAAGATAAGCATAACTTTATATATATAAGTTATTATTATTATTATTTTTATTATTATTTTGTCTTCTTGAATCCTCTTCGAGTATCATTGAATTTTAGTTGTAATTTAGCTGTTTCTCATATTTATATATTACCAATGTCTTCTTTATTCCGAATACAATCTTACACACATTATCTATGTCCCTTCATCAACTCTCACCTTGGTACAAGTTTAAAAACAATTTAAGGTTTTAGTTAAAGTTTCTCTTTCTTCCCAACTATAATCTTACCTGGGAAGAGTTTTTGGAGCCCATATAATAATTTCCTCATTCCGTGGGAAATGTAATGGTGCAAGCAACTGTAGTGATAGTGGTTGTTTACATGGTTTTTATGGCAATTTTCAAAGGTGCAGCTACAACCCTCTTACCGTTAGATTTGATCTGGGCTCTTTATTGAAGTTTGAGTCATAAGGATGAGGCAAGAATTATGCTTTGCAAAATTATTTTCTCTTGTGTAATCAAATGCTTAACTGACAATAGAGCTGGATGGACATATAAAAATTATGACAGCCATAAAATAGGATACATGTTTTGACACATGATGCTCAACTATCATCATTAGTCATCTGTTGACTATTAGTCCGCTGCTATATCTGGTCATGTCACAATAATATAGACAAGTTTCCCAACTAGTCTCCGATTATCATTACTACTTTTTTTTATTCATTTATAGGTAATTGTATTTTACAAGAAGCCTTCGTGGTGCAGTTATAAGGCTTTATATAAATCAGAGTTCATTGTTTATATAACCATGTCTTCAATTTGATGATTCTGTATGTTTTTATTGAACAAGGACGACTTATTAGTCAAAGCTTATATAGAAGGGAGAGTCCTATTTTTCTGGCAAATGGATCCAACCGCGTATTGTCAAAGAAACTGATCCTTACCATCCCCAGAAGCAGCCCTTCTTCAAACTCCAGTGGTAGTGACAATGACTCCTCTGATCAGGCCAAGGTATGTACAAGCAAGGACTAGTGAATGATTTTGTGTATGGAGGAACCAATAAGATCTATTTACTCGTAATCACATATTGGTCTTTAAATGCTTGATACTCGCTTTATTTTGTTTCTATTTAATTCCATTTTTATTCAAAAAGGAGATGATACATCAAGTCATGCTATGGGTTAAACCCAAATGGTTAACCTTAAAACAAAAATTCAGACTTTAATACATTTTGACTCGAAAGCGAATTTCATTAATGGGTGATCCTTTCAGTTTGCTGATAGTGTCTACCTAGTGGTACACCTTGGGTCCTATGCTGTGTCCGTGGCTCTGTTTAATGCTAGAGTTTCTTTGAAATCCTTAAGTTAGAATGAAGCATAACTGAGAGCAGTATTTTATGATCATTTTGCCTGTTTGCTTCTTCTTTGCTTGACAAAGTATATATCTTCTTTCAAAAGTGAATTTGGTTAACGAGTGGTCCTTTCGGTTTGCTGATAGCAGTTGCCTAATGGTACACCTTTGGTCATATGCTGTCCCCATGGCTGTGTTTAATGCTACAGAGTTTCTTTGGGTTCCTTTAGTTGTAAGGAAGCATTACTGAGAGCAGTAGACTTCATCACACACACACTAGCAAAAGAAAGAAACAGCGAGAGGGGCATTGTTAATTTGGGTGAAAGATGAGTGTTACTTGTCCTCATCTGGTTTGATAGGAGTGTTGCTATTCCCAATGTAAGGTTTGTTTAGTGAAAGATTGAAGTTATGACGTTTGGATTTCAGAATTCATTAATTTGGATGCTATTATTACACTCATAGCAGTCCAAGAAGAGAAAAAGAAAATAAAAGGCATTTCAGTAACTTCTTTCATAACTTCTTCTTGTTTCTAGAGCAGGCACCATTTGGTTACACGAGGAAGGATGTTTTACTAATTGGACTTGGAGTTACTGTCCTGGGCGTTGGCTTGAAATCTGGATTGGAGGTATTAGGCTCTCTTATGTAATCATTTAAACTTTTTGGTACACTTGATGCCTATTTCTTTTTGTTTTACACTCTAGCTATATAGTGAAGGAGTATAATATTGTTAGATATGTTGTAACATTGTCGGAAAATCATTAAGTAATACATTTAAGAATGTAAAAGAAAAATAGTGTCTTCTTCTCATAATTATGCCCATTAATGATATTTTCACATTATTTTTTCTCATATATATTAAAAGTTATGCCATCAGTAATAAATTCAATGCATCAAGGTGGTTCACTGGTCGTCCATCCATGTAATTGTTCCTGTCATGATTTCATGTGCAGTTTGTAGGAGTTGATCCTCTGCAAGCAGGGAATGTAGTTCAGCTGGTACTGGTTTTGGGCCTAACAGTTGGTTGGATTTCAACATATATATTTAGAGTTTCAAACAAAGAAATGACATATGCGCAACAATTACGAGACTATGAATACAAAGTCATGGAGGTATTACTTTCTTAAGATTTATTTTGTTCTTATAAAAAAAAAAGATTTATTTTCTTCGTACTTTTAGCATAATCTTGATCAATACAATGGTTCTTATCTGCCACTAATATATTCCTAATTTCCTTTTTAGTTTCCCTGGTTCCCACTTATATTTTCAATTGAAAATGTTTGTAAATATATATTGTGAAGTCCAATACTTTCTCAATATGATACCTTGATACTTTGATTGATAGTTTTCTTATGGATGGTCCAACTTCTTATGTAGTAAAAAAAAGTTATTGCATATGGTTGATACTTAGCCTGCTGTGCGATGTGGAGGTCACCGAGATGTTGTAGTACTATGCAAATGTTTGTAATTATACAGGCATTGTGTCCAGAACTGTCTTGTATCTATTCCTTTTTTTCTTTTGTGAATTCTCAATCCTATTTTTAGGAATTCGCTTCATGTTACAGGAAATTAGAATTTACTAATGATTTCGGTGATAATTGGGAAAATCTAATTGGAAAAAGGTTTCCATCAGGTTTGTCTTAACAGCTCAGCAGCTTAAGTGCTCTAATTATGATCATGCTGCACCTCTTCATTAGAATGGGAACATGTTTTCCTCATTATTTTGGAACTGACACTGAACAGGATATATATTCTCCAGCTCCATTTAACTCATCTTGAAAGACCTTCAGTGATATATTTTGATGACTATCAATCTAACAACCTTCAGCAATGGTTACTCTTGGTTTCCTTTTTTACTGAAATAAATGGATCTTGTGTGATGCAGCTTTTTTTAACGATTCGTGTAGAGTTTTTTGCCATTATATTTGTCCCTAATACTGGATTGGCATTTTTGCAGAAGAGGTTAGATGGCCTGACAGAAGCAGAGATAGAAGCATTGCTTGAACAAGTTGAGGAAGAGAAGAGACGCCTAGCCAGGGGTGAGCAGGTTAATTAAGTACCCTCTCATACATGTCACTAAAACATAACCACAGTAATTTATGTACAACTCTATGCTATACAGAGTAGTTAGATCAATATAATAGATGTTTTCTTAAAGATATATAATAGGATATGTTAATGCAAAATCGATTTTACGATAGTGAATGCCTTTCGAGAGGCCGGAAACCTCAACCTATTGAAGTATTACTATTTATATGATTTAGCAATGTTTTAAAGGGGCCATTTAGGAAGATTGAGAGTGCAAGTTAGCTTCATAGAATGGAAAAAATTGTTCAAATTCTCACTTGCCTGGTGGATATAATTTCTTTCTTCCTCAGTAGACTTTTGATTCCCCAAATAATATGGAAGGGATTTGGTTCAGTCCCCTTTCTTAGGGGGAAAGATGAAAGAAATAGAAGCACTTGCTCCAACAACATCTTTAATTATAAATTCTGAGGGAAAAGAAGTCTTCTACTCTATGAAAGTAAGACATCTTTAAGTAAGGCATTATTATTTTCTCTTACTTTTCGATTCATTTTCTAGTTTGAATTTGCAATTTATTTTATTTTGTTTTGTTTAATAAAATAAGTGTAAGAATGGTATTTTTAGCCAAAAGTTAAGAGTTTACCCTCTCTTTTTTTTTCAATGAAAATTCGAGTCAATGCTTCAAAAAAGTGTTGGGGAAACCAACACAGCGGAAGGAATAAAAGCGGAAATAAAAGAATACATTGACGCACTCAGTGACACCAAGAATTTAACGTGGTTCGGCAACTGCCTACATCCACTGAAAAGAGCTTCATTAATAAATAGTGGAACACAAGAAAATATTACAGAGGAGGAGGATCACACTTCACTCAACTCAACTCTCTTCTTTTCTCTCAAAGCTCTCCTGGCTCTCTCTCTCTTTTTCTCTTCTTTCTTGGGTATATCTGAAACTCTCGCATGAAGTTTCAATTTATAGGCGCCTCAACGTATGAATGCATTTAATTTGCATTCAATAGGTAATTATTGCATGCTGAAGGTTGAGCAGCAAGCAGTCAACTTGCTTGGGCAGGGATTTCAACAAAAAGATGTTTCGATTAAAAAGATTATATCTAAACAACTTTTTATTTTATTGGGTGCGGCTACTATGTCGCCCCATATTGACCGCTAGGCTTACCGTCCAGCATAAAAAAGTTTTTTTTTTTTTTATCTTTTCACATTTTTTTAACAATTTAAATACATTTAACAAATAAAAAAAATATACTAATACATTTAAAATTACTTATTTAATCACTAAGTAAAAAAAAAAAAAAAAAAAAAAGAGGACAAGCGGTTAAACGGAGGTGTCAACTTAGGGTGGCAAAGTAGACTTTGTCTATTTTATTTATCCATTTTGAAACAAAGACAATGAATGGTATCTCTCTCAATGTCCTGTACGTTGAGAGAGAGTTGGTTTTATAGAAACAATTACAGAGGAATACAAGGAAACCTTGCCTGCCGTTAAGGAAACTCATTCCTAATTAATATATTGTTATAATAGATTCCTGTAATCAAGCCTTTATAATAATACATTTGACTAATTGACCCTATGAATAAGGAGAAGACTTCGGTTGTGCTGTATCCCTTTGAATGAGGTGGATCTTGAGTGATATCCTTAATACATTTACTTAAAATTTAATACAAAACACATTTTAAAACCTTTTTATCCAACAACTTTTCATTCCTCCTGTCCACTTTCAGAAAGAAGAAAGAGAAATTCTATTTGCAGTCTCCACTTGGGGACTGCAAGTGCAGGCCCTTTATTAAATGAGAAAAAGTATCATTTCAGGAGTGATGATTTTATAATTTTAAAAAATTTTAAAGATAAAATTACCTAGGCTTGCATTGCAATCCCCAAATGGGGACTGTATCTAGCATTGCTCAAATCACAATATTTTCAATCGAATATTCAAGGAAGCGGACATCAACCTAAAAGAAAATGTATCTGCAAGAATTCCACAATAATGGCAATATGATGTACAGTGGAAAATTGTCATATGAACTTATGTCAGTTTGTGGATTTATTTTTATAAAACCTCTTTGGAACTATATACTATATACTTTTTGTATTAATCTAATTTTTTATTTTAAGTCTTAAAATTTGAATAAGATTTTTAGATGGATCTCTTTATATTTAAATCATTTCTCAATTCCCATTGTATAATATTTATTTGAGTATTAAATGCTGTAAAAAAATTCACTTGAAAGATCCGAATTTGGAATTTCTACTTTAGGTCTAAAATTCGAAGGATCCAAATCCGTAATTTTGTGGAAGTTGGGTTCAGTCATTGGATGCATGTTACATGATCATACCTAAGGTAGATGACTTGTATTCAATAGGTGCAATTTTCACTAACATTGAATCCAAACCCATATCACGAAAGGTCAATCACGTAACAAACATTTTATTTCATGAAAAAAATGGTAACAGAGTGTTCCTAACACTTAAATATTACTTATCATTCCCATACTACACATCAATATTTGATTTGTTATTATTTTTTCTTCTATTTAAGCACACATGTTTACATATCAATATGTGTGTGTTTAAATAAAAGGGCAAAAATGATAAATCACATGTTAGTAGGGGTGCAATTCCGTTCGGTTTGGGGGGGGTGATGGGTCCATCATTTTTTCCGGACCGGACCGAACATCCCTCGGGAACTTGCCCAATTATTTTTTATTCTTTTGTTTTTAAATAAAATAATAAAATTTTTTTATTTAAAATACTAAATTAAAATTAAGTGAATTATTAATGTAGATTATGTAACTAACTTAATAAAAAAATATTTTATATGGTCAATGATAATAAATTAGATGAAAATTACATTATTAACTTATATAATTACTATATAATTAGTTAATTGATATATTTTTTTTATAAGTAGTTAATTGTTAGAATATTAATTTGTTAATTTAAAATTTTATATTATTTAATGGTGATAGGTTAGATGAAAATTACATAATAAATTACATAATTATTATATAAATAATATTTTTTTAATTCGGTCCAATCCGAGGTGGGAAACCCCTAAATCGGGACCGGACCGAATCGGTTGGTTTCTCCGATCCAAACAGACAGACTAACGTCCCTACATGTTAGTGTGTAGTGTAGGAGATTATAAGTAGAATTTTTCTTAATGAAATATCATTTTTTTTAATCTTTTGGAAGTTGTAAATAAAAACTACATAACTACTTTCATGTCAAAAGATGAAAATATTTTCACTCATAATAGGTAGGCAATTATCTCCTACTCTTTTATTTTAAGACTGAAATAAGATAATAGATTATGAATAATGCTACTTATAACTTAGTCATCAAAAGATGTAACGTGGTTTATTAAAAACACTCAAAACCACTTAAACAAACATCCTCTATTAATTTTCCCTCACTCACAATTTTAAGAAAAAATAAAAAAAAATAAAATTCGCAAGTCGATATATAAAACACACATAGTAAAATGATTACATGACATAATTTTATTTAAAAAATAAAATTTAAAATTTGAATCTTGTAAATTAAATTTAACATTTAAATAATGTAATTAATGTGTTTTACAGAGACTTGAGAATAACCCATAAAAAAATATCATTGAAATTTCTATATGACTACATTGACTAGGGTGTAAATTTACACCGGAAAATCGGAAACAAAAATCCTGACTACCGATCTGGACGAACCGGAAAAGCTAACGGTTCAGCGGAACCGTTCAGTAATTCATGCCAGGTGTCTTCCCCCCATATGTCTTCGTCAAATCTTTATTTTGTTAAATACAAATTTCCAAAACGACAGGGTCTAACCCCAATCATTATTCCCCCTCTCTCTCTCTGATCACCGCGTGAATGCCATGGCCGTTTCTCTCTCCCCAATCCCTCCGAAACCCCCTTTCGCTCTCTCTCTCTAAGAATTCCTCCATTTCTCAAAATCTCTCTCTCTCTCTCTCTCTCTGAGATTCTGTTTCTTTACACAGGAATATATATATATATATATACACATGTATTTTTGTAGTCTAAACGGAAGATTACCTACCTACCTTATGTATTTTCCTCAATAGAACGCGTAGATTCGGTACGGAAAGGATCGCCGAGGGGGAATGGAGATTGTGACCGGGGATAGGTACCTGGAGAAGCTGGTGGAATTCGTCGACGAGCAGGCTGGTCCGCTGCTCGACGGTGCCATGGTGCTGAAGCTCAACCCAGCGGGCTTGCACTACGTACAGTCGCGCCTGGAGGCGCTGAACGAGCTCGAGAGCCTGCTGGCTGGTGCGCCCATCGACTACCTCCGCGCCTACGTGTCGGACCTCGGAGACCACCGCGCGCTCGAGCAGCTCCGCCGGATTCTCCGCCTGATTCCTTCGCTCAAGGTCGTCTCGGCGCTTACGCCGCCTTCTCGGGATCCCACACCGCTCTCTTTGCGTCCGTTCGGGAGGCTGAGGGTTCTGGAGCTTAGGGGCTGCGATTTGTCCACCTCCGCTGCCCGAGGGTTGTTGGAGCTGAGGCACACTTTGGAAAAAATCATATGCCACAATTCTACTGTGAGTTTGTTTGTTTGCATTCTTGCTTGAGAGTTACGGAATGGAAAAGTAATAAGTACAACGGAATTTGGATTCGGGAATTAGATTTCTTATATGCCATGC
The DNA here is from genome assembly GCA_022457165.1 of Juglans mandshurica. Lineage (NCBI taxonomy): Eukaryota > Viridiplantae > Streptophyta > Magnoliopsida > Fagales > Juglandaceae > Juglans > Juglans mandshurica. The sequence goes on from CM039634.1 coordinate 16,334,747, forward strand.
AATGATACATAGAAATGCTTTTGAGCTTGGCTTTGGAATGAAACTAAATGTGACGGGTATTAACTCGAATGTAATCTATCTTTTTGACATCTGTTTTGCTTATTGGTACCTGTAAGTGAAAAGTATGAATTTCAGATGCTGAAGTTTTTGGAGTTTATACTTTCCTAGTTTTTTATCAAGTGATTTAAAGATGCAATTATTTCAGTAAAATTTAATACTACCAATTTACTTTTCAGTTGTGTAAATGTGGAGTGAAAGTTTTCTCTTTTTGGATTTTTAACCTTTTTTTTCGCCTGATACGTTAATTTAATGATATTGTTAATCGGCTGCACGATTAGGGCTAATTATTTTTTCTTTGAACTTGAATGTAATTTAGGATGCTCTACGGCATGTTTTTGCGAGCAGAATTGCCGAGATAAAGGGCTCTCCTCAATGGAACCGGTTGTCCTTTGTTTCATGTGCTTGTAATGGCTTGATTCTCATGGACGAGTCTTTGCAACTTCTTCCTGCTGTTGAAACTCTTGATCTTAGCCGGAACAAGTTTGCGAAAGTGGATAATCTTCGCAAGTGTGCCAAATTGAAGCACCTGGATCTTGGTTTTAATCACCTAAGATCGATTACCTACTTCAATGAGGTATTTACTTAAGAGTAATTGACTTGTGTAAAAAAAAGAATTCATAGCCTGAAATTACATTTTTAGGTCATTTCTTCAACTCGTTGCCCGTTAAATTCTTGATCAAAGAGGTATGCTTCTACATACATACATACATGCATACATACATATATACATATATATATATTTCTGTTTATATATTGTTAAGAGTTCACAAGGTGCTCTAGCCCATATCTACTCATCTTGAGTGTTTGGTTTTCAGGATTACTTTTAGCCAGTTATTCAAGATTATAGTTGCAAATGGAAAATTCATTTGTGGAAGACTAAAGCTTGATTCATCTAGAAGTTCTTGTAGACTATTTCAATCTAAGAGAAGGGGAAAAAGAACAGAAAAAGCTTATTCGGACTATTTTGGCAACCAAGTGAGGAAGTGAAAATTTGAACTCTAGGACATTGACTAAGGCTTCTTCCAGGGTAGTTGACGAGCAGGAAAGGGAAATTTGCTTAGTGTGTGTGGAGCTTGAACTGAATTAGGCTTGTTGTAGTTTTGAGGATGGAACCTATTTTGAGTTCTTTAGTAGAGCTCTATTAAGTAATTAACCACAGCTGCAGCATCATGCTTAATGCATTTTGCATTTCACTAATCTGCTGTTTCTTAGCTTTACTCCATACTATTTTTAAAGCTGTTTGAATGGTTGGGATCTATGGTTAAACTCTATTGATGCCTTGATGACAAGGAGAATTTTGGGACCTTAATCTTGGTATTTGTGTATCGTGTTGGTCCTCATGCATCACTAGCCCATTGGTTATGCTAAAGATGTTCTGCTCACACGACTATGTCTTTTTTTTAATTTTTTGTTGCATGGCGTGAGACCAAAATTCCGTTTCTATAGTATTAGATTATCAACTTTTATCTTGAAATGCTAATTCATCAATACTTTCTTCCGTTGGACAGCTTCGATAGACTTTAATGGGCTTAACTTTCATGATTTTCTTGTATCTTTATCCCCTTCTAGATAGGTGTATTTCTTGCATACTTCCTGCGTACTTGGATTGTTCCTTTTAATGAAGTCTTATTACTCATGAAAAATCTGGGAATGTTAATAACTTCCGAGGTTTAATTTTATTTTACTTAGCTGGATTTTTACATCATTTTATTTTTAGCTTGGAAAGCTAGAAATGGTGCTATGCATTGAGCTTTAAAGTGTGAGTGCCAGCTAGTATGCCTTTTGCTTTACATTTTTAATTTAGGAATTAGCTCTGGACTCATTTACCAATGATTTGGAATATGCAGGTCTCCTGTCGTATTGTTAAACTTGTTTTGAGGAACAATGCTCTAGCAACATTGCATGGGATTGAGAATCTGAAGTCACTTGAAGGGCTTGATGTTTCCTACAATGTAATTTCCAATTTTTCAGAGTTAGAGTTCCTTGGGTGCCTTCCCTCTCTACGAAGCCTATGGTTGGAAGGAAATCCATTATGTTGTGCCCGATGGTATAGAGCCCAAGTATTCAGCTTTTTCAATCATTTAGATAAAGTAAGACATAGTTTATAGATTTATCTTTTGCGACTTCTTCTTGTTGCTTTTGAACTTTGATATAATACGTTGTCGTGTTCGGTGGAATTAATGAATCATAATGTTTATAGCAAGCATTTCATGCTTCTTTCCTCAATTTTGTGCCCCTGCTAAACTCACTATTCCGTTGCCCCTGCTATTGTATGCTGATTAGTTGAAGTTAGATGATAAGCACATCAGCACCAGAGAGTTCTGGAAACGTCAAATTATCATTGCCAGCAGGCAGAAGCGACCTGCCACCTTTGGATTTTATTCTCCTGCAAAAGATGAAGCTAGAGAAGATGGGAGTATTTGCCGAAGACGGGTATGCATTTATAAATTTAACGAGGATCTGTGCAAATCAATCATTGGGTTTTAAAGACTAGTTTCAAGACGCAATGAGATTTGGGTTTCAATGGATCACATTAAACTTTTATTTTAATGGTGCTTATTTTTTAACCTTTAATATAAAAAATTATGTGATGCTTGACCCTGCTCTTCTTCCCCCATTAAAGAAGTTCAATGGGATAAATTGCATTTGCCCCACATCTCACTTTTTAAGCATGCAGTTTTTTTTTATTTTAATATTTTTTGAGTGGCACTACAGCCACCGAAAAAGTGGCCCGAAGAAGTGTCCCGAATGGTGTATTTCACTTTTTTATTTTTCTTTTCTTTTTTTTCATGTATTTTTTTAATCATCATAAACATTTAAAAAAAAATAAAAAATTCACAACATCATTAAAAAACACTTCCTTAATCACTAAGTTAAAAAAAAAAAAAAAAAAAAAGCCATTCGGGACCCAAAGCATTTTTCATATTTTTTTCCATATCTTTAAATTTTGGCACTAGTATGTTGCTTATGCTTCTTCTGTATTAGTATTGATGTAGGCTGTCATCTCATGGTGTTATGTTTTACAGAGAAAGGCATCTCGACTTGCTTCTATTGAAAAGGAAGAAGAGAACACATATATATGTTCTGACCAAGAGTCTGTATCATGTGATGTTGATATTCAGAGCAGAGAAGAGGCTGTCATGTCCGATGCCGAAGCTGAAATTGTTGATTTAATGAATAGAGTTGAACTCATGAAGAAAGAGCGTTCTGTTCTTTGGTTACGGGAGTTAAGGGTGTGGATGGATCATGCTTCTGAGAATTTTGTGGAAAGAACTAAATCTTATGGGGCAACATTGCATAACGAAAAAGAGAATTATGCAAAAGGAAAGCCAAACAAATGGTATCTGGGTGATAGTTCGAGATATGTTTCTGACTCTGTCCAAGCTTCTGGAGATGATAGTAGTACAAATGTTTTAGAATCTGATAATTCCTTTGCAGATATGTCTACTGGTTTGCCTGCTAACCCATACTTTACTCAAGTTAGTTTCCTGGGGAATAGTAGTCGGTTTTCTTTGGCTGGAATGGGGAGAATTGATCTGAAAGAGGAGCATCCAAAATCTTATTCACATGACGGGATTACTACTATTTCTCTGCAAGCTAAAAGTTCACACCCCGATATCTTTGCTGTCCAAGGTGTTCATGGGCTGTTTGAAAATGTCATCATGTCACCATTACCATCCACTGATGATATGTTAGTGTCTCATTCACCCTCTCCTTTCCCTTCATCTCCCCCTCATTATCAAGAGGACATTCTACATCGTCGCCACAACTTAGTCGAAGAAACTTTGCAACTATCTGCAGAGTCTTATTCGCCAGCATCATCTGATAGTAATACCAGCTGTAGTGATGATGATTTCTGTGAATCAATAGTCGCAGTTGATAAGTCGCTGAATGAAGCTTATGCTAGAAGTGCTGAAGGCCGCTCATTTTCTTTTGATGCTGAGGAGGATTTTGACCACCTAAGTCATGAAATTCCTCATGTAAGAGAAAATGGCACGTCTTGTTCTTTTGTTGACCAGACCTCTAGTATGCACAAATTTTCAAATTCAGAACGGTTCTTGGAATCACATTGCAATGATTTTCCTGCTACTGATATTCTTGATGATCAAATTTCTTGTTATGTCAACCAAGAGGCTGATTATTTTGAGAAGAGAAAAAGCCAAAGGAAATTGAAGAAAAAAGTAATTCCACTACTAGGGGAGAATAATGTGGTTGGTGGGACAGAATCGTCATTCAAATCAGATGGCAATTTGGATATTTGTGGAGTTCATGGAGCTGCAATGGAAAATGAGCAAGGGAAACAAATTTCATATACCAGCGAATTCCAGGAAGTTATTCATATGGAAGAGATGTGGAAAAAAGCAATTGTAGCCCCACCAATTGATGATTCTTATAAATTTCCAGGGTCTTGGTGCTCATCTTCTTGGAGTGCTGATTTTATTGAGAATTTTTTCAATACAAATATTGCAGAATCTAGCATTCATGAAACTTGTCGACAGTATTTGTGTTGTGATTGTGTACTTGAGCCAGAGTCCAAATATGGAGAAAGGTGAATATTAGTATGTTATAATAGTGAATATTAGTATGTTATAATACTTATAAACATAAATATTATCTGATATAATGAATGGTAGGAAAATACTTTAAAAAAAATAATGAATGGTAGGAAAATACTCATAAAAAAATGGTAGGTAAATGAATGGACTAGGCAGGTCTTTCTGACACCTGCAAAAACAAAACAAAAAACAAAAAGAGGAAATCTGTGTAGTATCATGTTTTTAAAATTTTTGGTAATGATTACTAATGGTTTTTTTTTCACTATTCTTGTTGATATGGTAGTTTCTGTGGTCCTATGCATCTCTTATAAAAAAAGGTTATTACTGTTTTTCAGGAGAACTTTATAAATGTTTCCTGTTTCTATCTTACTATATTCTGTCCTGATGTTTAGAGTTGATTTATTCATAGCTAGACTCTGCCGAGTGTATGTAGGAATGGACATGGTACATGCTAATAACTACAACAACATTGTGCATAAGTTTGGCACTTAAGATTCTCCTGAAGTTCATAATTTTCTAGCTACTAAATTTATTATTTCTGTTTATATTAGATGGATTTGTGGGTGATTCTATTTGGTACTTCAGTGGTACAAGTTAATGGCTTTTATTTTAGAATTTTGCAATTGATACCAAGAACTACCCTCATAATTTATGTACTCCATGGGGCAATATCAGGTGCTATATTTTCACCTGTAAACTGTCGTCTTAAGTTCTAAAGATCAGTAAGATACATCTGCATTGGAGCTTTGTAATCTCTAAAGTATACTTTACAGAAATTTGATATCTCTATTGTCTAATTCATACTTACTTGGATTCTGTTCTATAAGATATTGTTTCTGTGAAGGTTATTCATTTCACTTATTACTCCGTGTACTTGGGCAATGCCTATTTCATTCTCTTCAATAAAGTTACTTTTACTTATAAATATATAGATATATTTCACTTATTATATTTGTCATATTGGCCTCTTCAATGAACTGAACACTATCCATAATTATTAAGTTGTGTATCTTATAGAAATTCTTATTCTGATGTTATTTATCTTCCTTGTTCCAGATGCAGAGAAGTGATTCTGGTACTGAGCAGTGAAAACAAGTTGTATGTTTTGCTTATTGGTATTTCAGGTGATGGATCAGGTCAGGTTTTGAAGCTCTGCAGGAGGAATAACTTTCTTTTGTTTTGTAAATAATGTCAATTACTTGGTGCTCTCTTGTGCCTATGTTTTTCAGCCTAATGACTGCTGAAGTGGCTTATGCAGGAGCTATCTTAAGTTTAGTAGGTTGCCATAAAATGGAAGATATTAGAGAGGTGTCAGTTGGTGTTGGACTTCAGGTTGTGAGGTTAGTGATTTCTTGTGCTTTTATCAATCACATAAGCTATAAATTTTCTAAAACTCTATTTTTTGTGGGTTAGGTTGTGGATTGACAGGGATTCAGCATACTTGTTTATAACTAGAAGCATCGAGAAGTCAAGGCAATTATTTAGTACCTTGAAAGTGTTTGATTTACATCCAGAAAATGATCATTGTTCTTTACGAAGGTGATTTATGGCATAAAACACAGTTCCAAACCTTGCTTTGGCATTACTTTTCCATGTTATATTTGTTTAGCTTCAAAATTAGTAGTTTATATATGCATTTTGCCATTTCTTTGTTATGATAGACTGGTTTTGGAAATTTAAATGGCAGTTTGGAGCAGGTCCAGGTTGAATTGTTTGAGAAACAAATATGTGGAGGTTCAAAAGTGAACATCTTCCAATACTCTATGGTGCTATTCAGGCGCACCAACAATGAAGGTTTACTTCTCACTAGTTGACCTTGGTTATGATGTATGGGAATGTACCTGAACATGTTGTGAGATAGTTCAGTCATCCATTGAAAGAGGATTTCTGAGTGCTGCAAGAAATTCGGATTGAGTTTTTCTTATAGAATTTCTGATGTTCCCACTCACCCTTTTACTTGGCATTCTCCTATTTAAACCCCCCATGTACTTGGGTAGCATCCCTTGTGCCTATAATAAAATTCATTGATGTGATTTAGTAAAAAAATCGTAATAGGAAGGATTTTCTAACAGAGTATGTGAAGGCTTTTAAAATATTTTGGAATAATTAACAAACATAATACACATTAAGGATCAGCCTTAAATCACGCATGTTTTGGAACTTGTCCTGAAAAAACACAGTTTGAATAGATGATTTTCCTGTGCACGTTGTAGGTGCTGAATTGGCCTCTGATTGTATTTGGTAGCCCTTCCATAAAATTCTCTTCTTTTTTTTTTAATGTGTAACGAAAACTTTTTTAAAAAGTGCAAAAGGCATAACCCAAGTACATAGAAGTATACAGGAGAAACACCCTTCTAGGGAGGAATGGATTGTTTTTGCACATGAAAGAAACCTAGCAGTCCCGTTTCACTAAGTTTCAGAGAATAGTTATCCACTCTTAATTTTGATTTTTTTGTTTGAATTTACATCCTACTTTTTAAAGAGATCGTGGATATCTGTGAAATAAGTTTATACTAGTATGATTTCTTTTGCACAAGCATATATTCTTAATCTTTTAACATGCAACAGAGGATATATGGCTTTCAAGATCACTATTTGTGATTGGAAGGCATCTGCTTGTGTGTGTTGAAGACCTTATGCACTTCAGCTCCCTTTCAATGGAATCATCTTTGCCTCCATATTTCTCACTTGATTCATGTTGCTCCATTGTTGACTTATCTGAGATGGTAACTTACTAAATTTACGAAGGCTTCCTTAAGATTTTGCCTACATTTAGTTCTGCCAAATTGTGTACATCATATTCACCTCATGTGATAAGAAACATTATCTTGATTTTCTTTTGCATGATTATATGATTGCATTTCTGGTTTCGTTTATGGTGCATGTGTTTGTGTTGATGAAACATCTTATAGATTTACATCGTGATCATTGACTTGAATTCTTAGTTAATATACCGTTCAGGCTTCAATGGAATAACATTGTCGCTTCCCTTAATTGATAACTAACAAGAACACTATTTTCTCTGCTGACTCGTTTCTAGTTTGCCTACATTTATGTTCATGTTCCAGGTTCATACATCACTTACTGCAATTGATATCTAAAAAATCATTGTTTTTTTTTTCCCATAGTCTTAGATTCTACCATGTTTCTGGTTCGACATACCATGTTCTCAGTTTTGCTGATAAAGCTTGTTATAGGGGATTGTCGTGATTCATTTTTATTTCTCTCTTTATTAGCCAATATCTTGTTGAGCCATTACCAATCGAAGAAACAAAACTTGTTGAGCCATCATTGGGAGGATGATGTATATGATAGATGGTAGCTAAAGGCTTATGTATACCATGCTTAGTCAATCACAAACATGGTGATATCTTTTTAATAGTCTATATGCTCTATGCTTCAAGCTCAATTTTCGTTGTGGTTTTCCTTCCTTTGTTACTTCAGACAGATTTTCCTGTCTTTCTCTCTCTCTACCCGGAGAAGTGGATGTGTGGAGTAAGATGTTAATTTACATATTAACTTCATTTCCAGGTCATTGAGGCTAGAGAGAGTCGGTGTGTGACCCTAGCTCTTAAATGTACCGCATCGGAGTTCTACCCCTCTGCCAAAGCCAACACGGAGGGTGCATCAATCAATGATGAGAAGAAAGCTTCAGGCTGTGTAACATGGAAGATCAGGTGGTTCTCTGAAGAGAGTCTGTTCAATTTCGTGGCATTGGTAAAGGCAATCCATGCAGGAACATCCATGTCTCCCTTGCTCCTAAGATGTAAATGGTGAAGCCTTTTTGTTTCTTGTTTTTGTTTGTTTCCTATTCATTTCATTCTTTTTTATCTGGCCTTCCCCATTTCGATTTCGCTTCTCATTTCCATATAGTTTTGAAATTTGTTTAGTAGCCGCAAGTGTTGTGAGTGAGTCAATAGCTTCCTTTTGTATTCTTTGATTTGTGTTTCTTTTAGCAGTCCATCATGTACAAATTTTGTACAGCACACATCATCATACGAAAATGAGATATTTTTTTTAAAAAAAAAAAAAAAACAGTTTCCTGTTGTGCTCTCACATTTCCATACACGAAATTGTACAGTGAATGTTAATTTTCTTTTTTTGGCATTTGAGAATGTGAAAAAAACAATTGGCTTTGAGCTTCGAATGTGTTTATTAAAACATTATTTGCTGTTGGGACTATTGCCAAGAGACGAGTCGAGGAGAACATGTTTATTAAACAAGGTAAGATCTCACTGTATATTCGTACTGTATAAAGTATACGAGATGTTTGGTTGTTAATGTGAAAGTAATGGCGTCAGTAGGAACATATGACTGCAATGTTTTAAATACTTTGATGTTATCTTCCGATTAAGAATGCTACTTTCAAATCTTAGAAGTTGATTAGGGGATGGTTCTGTACTCTTTACCACTATGTATTTGAAGGGCTTTTAATTTAGGGGTCTAAATAAGTCAACTTCAATGTGGAAATCGGAGCTCTAATCGTTTAATTTTTATTCAACAGGAATCGAGTTGGAATTTATAGTTGAATTACACTTTTTTTTCTTCGAACCGTTTATGTATTTTCGTCAAAACATGTAATAATTTAGGATGTTAATTCATAGGAAAATTCTATACACCATACTACCATCCTACTTTCATCTTACTAAGTATGATGTGGCACATTTAGCACTATTAAATGATCATTTATTGCATACTTATTTATCATCTAATGGTGATGAATGTGTCATATATCACTTAATATGATTAAAATAGAATGAGAGTGTGGTGTATAACATTACTCTAATTCATATTACAATGATAACTACAATATGTGATTTGTACGAAGTTTATATTTTTGAGTCTTGCAAATCGTTCCGAGTCACACCATTGATGTGACAGTCTAGTCACTAATTATAAAGGAAAGCAAAATCCTATCAATTTATGTGTTTGTTTGAGTGATTATGGTCTCAAGATTTCCATGATCTCAATCAAATTTGGTTGTTAAGTTTTCTGAAGGCATGGGTTATAAAGGGAACTCTTAGCTCATCATTTCACATGTATGGTTGTTAAAACCAGAGGAAATTGTCATAGAGAAAGAGTCGTATCATCTCCATTCTACAACATCCAGCTTTGACCCATGGAGATTTGGGGGGGTCTATTCTATAATCTCAGACATCTATGCAATCAGCCAATCCTACTTTTGATCTTCTCTTTCCAGACAGCTCAGAAGATTTTTCAACAAACTCCATATCTCACAAGTTGGTTGACTGAACCCTGAGCTCTTTGAATACATACCTCTTACTCGATCCCCTCTAAAATTACCCTTTACCTCTTCAAACTATTTGGATATGACATTCTTTTTCCTCATTCTTGTACACATGTCACTCTTTTAGACATACCGGGGGGATTTCTTTTACGAATAATGCTAGTATGTCATCTCATTTTTCCTTATCATTTTGATTGCTTATGCATTTATTTTTTTTTTTAAAAAAAAATTGCTTACTGATTAAAGAAGTGAGTATTAGTGTATTGATATTTTTTTATTTTTTAAAAATGTTTGAAATAAAAAGCAAAAACAAAGAAAAGTACAATTTGCACTAGGGGCACACCAAGTGGGCAAATTAATGGGCAAATTAAGGGGGCATAGTAGTACCATCTTTTCTTTTGCTCATTATTTGGTAAAGTTTGGTCCTGAAAGATCGAAATTTTTATTTCACCAATTCAGTCTTCTTTACAGCTTAGTGGAGAACATAGGATCACATGCATTATCTAGATTGCCAAGGTTTCACATGATCAAGCATATTTTATTGTGTAATTGTTTCTGTTTAGGTTAATTAATTTATAAAAATACATATATATACTATCAAATAGCAATTCATTTATGAAAATCTTCCACGTTTTCGATACATGATTTCGTAGTGACCCGCCATCCATACCTCAAGCATTACATGCTTCAATTGGCTGATCATCGAAATCAGTCAATTGTAGCAAAGCAAACTTCGAGTGCCACCACCATCATAATCATCATCATCTTGTAGCGTAAAGCTCCTGCTCATCTCAGCCTGCACGATTAGTTTAGAAAACAGAACATGACCATATAAGAGTAAAAGGCACGCGATATTGGCGCGGCTCAATCAGACCACAGAGTCAAGTAAAGTGATCAGCCATTGACGTTATGGTAAGATTGAACCAGGCCAACACCTCGGGTTTGTGCCTCAACTTGTTGGATATATATGCATGCAAGAAGAAGGCCAGGTGCATGCCTGCCTCATGCCTCACCTTTAGCTGCTGCATGGACACAGACATTCATTAATATTGCTTGATCGATATGAACCTGAGTAGTTCCTGCTAGATGCATCCTCTACTATTTGTAGCTTCCAATCCTTGTTTTTATTATCATGTGTCCAAAATATAGAAAACAAGACCAAATAAATTTGATCAGAAAGGACATGGAGAATACTACGTACCAAGGAGATGTGTCTGATCTCTCTAGGAGTGCCGGCGAGGTTCTCCAGAATACACGTTCGCATATTGCCGGCTTGTTTAATTTACATAAATATATAATTGCATGCATGGGTATTTGCGTTGAATTTGAGGAAGCTGTCCTCAAAACCAACCCAGAGGCGTTTCTTGTGGGCAATTCTCCAATTACAAAGCTAAGTAGTCATACATCCTAAGGATTCTTTGCAAATGCATATATATTTGTAGTTAATAGGGATTGAACTTGTCCTGATGCTGTTTTTCGATCGTTTGTAGTTTGATCCAGTTACTGGGGCTAACATTATAAGCATGACAACCTGAATCCTAGATCATGTCAGCATGAAAAAATCGTTTTGATTTTGACTAATTATCAAGCTATCTTTTAAACTTTCTTGGAAAAATCATCCACAATTTTTTTCGACCTTCATAATTTGTGAAGTTATTCATATCATGATGAGGATTACATTGCATGCATCCATGCATTTATATAAGAGAAGTATATATTATAGTCACAAAGAGATTTAATTTATAAAAATAAACTAACAATCTGGTATAGTTTAATGTAGACAAAAGATTAATATGAAGTTATTTTTATTATAAAATAAATCTAATGTATCACATGAAACAACGCCAATTTGTAAATTTACTTTTGTGAAATTTCTTTATAGTTGTAGCACTTCTCTTATATAAATGCATGGATGCCTGCAATGTCGATCATCCTTATCATGATAAGAAATTCCTTTGTGGCTAAAGTACTTCTGTTTATATATAATAACACCAATTAATTAGTAATAGACAAGGGACGAAATCATGAAATTCAATTATTTGTAAAATTATTTCTGGAGGGGGGAATTAATATTTACCAATTTAGTTTGCTTACTTAAAAATCATAAACACAAAAAGTTTTTTTTTTTTTGGGTAAAATTCAATCTGAAAATCTTTTAGCCAAACAAAGTACAAACTGACTATGTTTTTAAGCACATACATGCACCCCTAGTGGCCGTGATGCTCGATGAAATAGATCAGTAGGAGAAAGATTTATATTTTTGTTCTCTTTCTTCGACATTTATAGTCTTATTCCCCTAATTTTATGAAAGAGTTATGGTGTGTAAATTAATACGCTATTTATTGTTTTTAAATAATGTCAAAATATCAGTATTTGATGTGTCAATTATAAACAGACGTCGTCAGTGTTGGTATTTGATCCCAAATTCCACGCCCATCTGCTTTGAGATCGACAAAAATACAAAACTAAGCAGCTGTTTACAGTGCACTCAAACTCAAGAAACTAGGCAGTTTTTGATAACATTCTGCATGCTGAGTCTAGAGCTTTATGCCCTTCAGACTTGAAAGAAAGAAGTAAACAAAAGAGCTGGGAAGTTGTCTCTAGCGAACAAGGAAACAAAGCAGGAACATGATCTTCCGTAGAGATCAAAGCAGATTAGTGTCAAGTCCTAAGGGAAGTGAGAGAGACGGATAGCCACCAGCAGAAACTTCTCCATTTCATGTCTTTCTTGCCGTCTGATACCTCAATGATCTTATAAAAAATTTCTTTCATTTTTAACCTTCTAACATTTTGTCCCTTCTTGTCCACTTTTTACACCCTACTTGATCTGCTCCTCCTTTTATACCCTTTCACACCTTAATCTCAAGGCTTAAAAAAAGCTTCTTGAAACAGCAAGTTGACAAAAGCCGACAGGAGGCAAAAGGTGGTTGCCACAGCTAGAATGGCAAATTTTAGCAGAACAGACACGAGTAGAAGCCTTGGGAGCCTTATGGACTCTGACAAAATAAGTTCTGGGAAAAATGTTGTTCCTCCTGGAACCCAAAAGCTGGTTCCAGGGCATGGCCTTGAATTCAAAAACCTCTCGTACAGTGCGATGATGAAACAAAACAAGGATGGTCAAATGGTGAAGAAAGAAGCATATCTTCTTAGTGACATCTCTGGCCAGGCAATTGGAGGTGAGATTATGGCCATCATGGGGCCTAGTGGTGCTGGAAAATCCACTTTTCTCGATGCCTTGGCCGGTCGGATTGCACAGGGGAGTCTTGAAGGATCTGTCAGAATTGATGGAAAGCCAGTAATCTCTCTCTTGTATTTCCCCCTTACATTTCAATCAAATTCTTATACTACTTTTGAACCTTTTCTTTTATTTTTAATAATATATAAGGGTTGGTCATGATCCAGGTTAGCACAAGCTACATGAAGATGATTTCTTCATACGTGATGCAAGAAGATCAGCTCTTTCCCATGTTGACAGTATTTGAGACGTTCATGTTTGCAGCCGAGCTCAGGCTTCCTCCTACCATTTCCAGGACTGAAAAGAAAACGAGAGTCTACGAGCTCCTTGATCAACTTGGCTTGCAGGTATAAACAACTCGCTCTCTTTCTCTCTCTCTGCGTTAAACTGAAGTGTAGATTTGTAGAATCAAGGTTCAGTTCAAACTCAGGATTACTTTGATACCATGTTAAACCATCACTTATCTTAAAAACTCAAGCTGATGGGATAATAAGGAAACATAATTATTTTAATTATATCTTAACACTCTCCAAAGGCAACGTCAATGATATTATGAACGTGCAGACTGCAACTCATACATATATAGGAGATGAGGGGAGAAGAGGGGTGTCAGGAGGGGAACGACGGAGGGTCTCCATAGGAATTGACATAATCCATAATCCAGCACTCCTGTTCCTTGATGAACCCACCTCGGGTTTGGATTCTACAAGTGCATACAATGTGGTAGAAAAGGTAAAGGAGATAGCTAGAGGTGGCAGCATAGTACTCATGACCGTCCACCAGCCTTCATATCGAATTCAAATGCTCATGGATCGCATCCTTGTCCTTGCAAGGTACACAAATATGACAAACATTTTACACCCTGATCTCTACCTACTACAATTGGAAAAACCCATATTGTGCATCCTGCATAACTTGGAACTTGAGAAACATACAATTCATTGTAAAAGCCTGTCACATCAGGTGGCATGAAAAAGTTTTCTTTTTTCATAATTGTAATGGACCTCAATTCATTACTGTATTTAAACACCAAGGAGATTGTAAGTAACAAAATTCTTCAAGTAAAAGAATTATTAATCTGTTTTTTTTTTATTATTTTAATTTTCTGCTTGACTTGGTGCTTATTCAGCCATCACATGTAATTACAGAGGAAAACTGATATATATGGGGAGCCCACTTGTCCTTCCTGCTCATTTGTCTGGATTTGGAAGGCCAGTTCCAGAAGGTGAGAACAGCCTTGAGTATCTCCTAGATGTGATCAAAGAGTATGAAGAATCAACTGTAGGGCTAGACCCCTTAGTGCTGTATCAACGAGATGATATCAAACCTGATCAAATGGCCAGGATCCCCATTCCAAAAACACCTCGCACGCCTTACAGAAGTAGCCCTGCATCTAAGCACAAGTTTAGCCTTCGTAGTCACGCATTCTCTTCTTCTGCGACTCCCATGACACCTCAACCAGTTTCTGGACAGTCCGAGTATTTTGGGGATGATGACGATGATGAGAATTTCGACAACTCACTTAAGAGGAGAACTGTACATACACCAATGAGCATGCAGAGTGGAGTCTATAATGCTCGCTTAGCTTCTCATTTTTACAAAGATTTTCCAGTTTGGCTCTACAATGGGGCAAAGGGAACCCCTCGCCGTGCACCATCATGGACTCCGGCCAGAACCCCAGGCCGGACACCAGGATTAAACACTCCGGCAAGAAGCCTAGTTTCAAGCCAATATCCAACACCTCTACAAAACCCCACTAGAACTCCCGTAGTCTTTAGCCGGTCCATGGAATCTTATGCCCCCAATTCTTATGAAGAATTTGAGGAGGAAGAAGTGCTTGAAAAGGCACACCATGGCCCCAAATTTGTAAACCCCTGGTTACGTGAGGTTGCAGTGCTCTCATGGCGCACAGCTCTCAACGTGATCCGCACTCCAGAGCTCTTCCTCTCACGTGAAATTGTGTTGGCGGTTATGGCAATCATTCTATCTTCCCTATTCAGAAACCTCGGCCATCCTACCTTCAAAGACATCAACCGGCTTCTCAACTTCTACATCTTCGCAGTTTGTCTTGTTTTCTTTTCCTCCAATGATGCTGTCCCAACCTTCATCCAGGAAAGGTTCATCTTCATCAGAGAGACTTCCCACAATGCATATCGCGCTTCTTCCTATGTCATCTCCTCCCTCATTGTGTATCTTCCGTTCTTTGCTGTTCAAGGCTTTACCTTTGCAGCCATCACAGAACTCATCCTTCATCTCAAAGGAGGTCTCCTGAACTTCTGGATAATCCTTTATGCCTCACTCATTACAACTAATTCTTATGTGATGCTTGTTAGTGCACTTGTTCCAAGCTACATTACTGGGTATGCTGTTGTGATTGCAACCACAGCTCTCTTCTTTCTTACTTGTGGGTTCTTTCTGAAGCCATCTCAGATACCTTTTTATTGGAAATGGCTCCATTATATCTCTGCAATCAAATACCCGTTTGAGGCATTGCTAACAAATGAATTCAAAGGAGATGGTTGTTATGATGGCCTGCCCCAAGATCTTTCCCCAGGTCCTTTGGGAACTGTGCTTATCAGTCCACTGCATGAAGTGAAGCGTGCGCTCGGAGAACTGGGAAACAATTGCACGTTGATCGGAGAAGATGTTCTTTTTACGATGGATATTACCGAGGGAAGTATTTTGTATGACATGGCAATCTTGCTGGCTTGGGGAGTTCTTTACCGTTTCTTCTTCTACTTGGTTTTGAGATTTTACTCCAAGAATGAGAGAAAATGAAGTTTGTTTGCCTCTGAATTCAATAGTAGCTGGCTAATGCATAATCTAAACATATTTAATAGCACTCCATCTTTCAAAAGTTTTCTTCCAAACATGGGAGATGCATCAAATCGAAGCTTGTTACTTGTTTCTCATTGGTGGGTTCCAAAATTAGACCAATAATGATGTATCTATCTTTGATCTTTAGAATTGGACCATTCAATTTGATTGAAGAGGATGAAAGTTAAATACCCAAAGAGACAATACTAGAAAATGCTAAGAATTGCACATTTTGAGTAATGCTCGATACAAGTTTCGGGCTTGTAAAATGTTTGATTATGAAGTTCAAATATTTGTATCTAATATAAGAGGTTTGATGTTATCAATCATATTGTTGTATTCTTTTTATTTTGGCCAGTTAAAATCTTTCTATAACTCGGATGATTAGACAGAAGTGCAAAATATTTATTGAAATGATGTTGTTTGGGTTGAAAAAAATAAAACAAATTCATATTTGAATGGCACTACAGCAATTTGAACGAATTTTCTGTCATTTTTTCCTGTGAAATATAAACAAAGAACACTCTGAAAATTAGATTATCTTGGGATATTAAACTTGGGTAATTTAAATATGCTACTTGGAATATAGTAAATAAATAAGATAGCATACATGAACATTTGCTCTTCCCTAAGCTTTTCATTTTATCAATAATACTACAATATATTGTCACCATGGTGAAGTCACCTTTTCAAAGCTATCTTTACTAGTAAACCTATGGTTATTGGCTACGTTATTTTATGAAGCACAAGAAGACTATAGGTGCCCACTTTTTAAATAGAAAAGCAGGATTGTAGTCACCGAAAACATAAATTAATCTCTTATTGCTAGAACCCAAGCAACACAATTCAGCAAGTCATTTACCAGAAACCAGTACCATCATCAGACACATCTTTCATGAACGACAAGATAGAAAAAGGCACAGTATTCAGAAGACAAGAGAAGAAATACTGGCTTCCTTATTTCATCAATTTGGCTCTCACATCTTGCTTGCATGCTGTGCAATCTTCTTTTCAAGTGCATTTTTGTCAGCCCCAACAACCTGGTCCACCTCCTTTCCATTTTTTATGAAGAAAAAGGTCGGAACGCTGCTAATATTCCAGCGTGAAGCCACATCCCTGGCCTCATCTATGTCAACTTTCAAGAAAACAGCTTTTGGGTACTTCCCAGCTAAGCTTGTGTAAAGGGGTGAAATGAAACGGCAGGGACCACACCATGTTGCAGTGAAGTACAGGATTGCTAGACGAGATGTCTTTGAAGCAGCATCAGTCTTTTTTTCCAGTTCACTTACAGAGTGAATACCAATAACTTCCCCTGTTGTAAATCAATAGCATGATAAGATAATCTACAGAAACTTGTCTGAAACACACAATTAGATGTTACTCTTTTTGTATATCAATGGCCGAAAGGAAAAAAGTGTCCAAACAAATTATCACATAACTTCATGGCTCAGACGGTTTTGATGTACTGGCAGTGGTAACAAAGGGGATCAGACACCTCTCCAAACAATATAGTCAAAAACTTTAGCTCCATGCACATATATCTAGTTTAGATTACGAAATTTATCCCTATACAGTTGCTCAATAGGACAGAGGCCTCCAAACATTTTTTTTCCCAGTGTTTTGAGTTGCTCCAGTTTCTCCAACTCAATTGAATGGATAAACTCATGCACTGTATGTCACTGTAAACATAAGTTTATTGATAAAGCTCAAGTATTTTGATTTGCTCCAGTTTCTTCAACTCAATTGACATGGATAAGCTAATGCACTGTATGTCCCTGTACACAAGCTTATCGATAAAGCTCTCAAGGGATGTTTAGTTGCATGTTGTTTTGGAAATTTCGAGAAAACTTTTACAGAGCTTTTTATGGGATTTTGTGAAAGTGGAGGGACCTATTAAAAATATGTTCGAACTGAGAAATTTTTTTAGAGATATTTTTATTGGAGTTTGAATAGGTGATGGAGTCTGCTGTTCGGGAATAAAATTTTCACTTTTTAAAATTATTTACTTAAAAAATTGTAAATGTTATTTTATTTTTGTTCATTCCTGAAATCGAGGTAAGATGTTTTGATGAAAATTATTTTTGAGGTTGTTTTGGTGTAAACATTTTTGGATTAAGAAAATTCTCAAAAACTTGTTGTCAAACATCACCTTAGTTAAACTTCGCAGACCTGTGCGGGTGGGTGGATGAGAGGAGTCTGTGCTTGTAACCAAAGCAAATAGTAAAATTAGTATGAGATTCTAGTTTTAAGAAAATGGTTTTCATTGTCAGGGCCTTCATATGACAATTGAATGCATAAAAGCTGAGGGAAAGCAGACAAGTATTCAATCCTGCATAAACTTGAAGACTTGTTTAAATGGAAAAGACAATGAATAGCTTACCGTCCTTTAAAGCAGACAACGCATCTTGATCCTGCACAAATTGAAGAGAGCAAAAAGATCCAGAATCAAGGTTATCAATCTCTGGCATAGGACGCATTCAGCAAGTAAGCTTATAAACAGGGGAGGGATCATTCAATTCCTCGGGACTCCTAACCTTGATAGGACAACCCCAAACCCTAACCATCTCTTTAAACCCCTTGAAACACGAAAAAGTTAAAAAAAAAAAATTGTGATACTAGGCCTCTGATTCATGGCCTGGTGAAGGCTTCATTCATAATCATGTCATCTAATCAATACCAACATTGCCAGTGCACTTAATTATAGAGTTAGCCAGGTCCACCATCAACCTGATTAATAAGATGAACTAACAACCCACATCAACTCCACCAAAGAAGAAATCATCAATATAATATTTTTAGATATGGTAAAGTTTTATTTCAAAATAAAATTGATATTCATTCTTCCCATGCCAACCATATGTTGCTTACAGAAACTCTTTAGAGTATCTCATTAATATCTTTTAACACACGCAAAAGGAAATCTAAATGGAAAAAAAAAATTGATAGTAAACCAACTACCTGTGCTTGAGCTGGCTGCCGTTTCCTCTCACGTTCAGCCTTTTTAAGTTCCCTGTCTTTGCGCAAGCGTTCGTATTTTCTGCGATGCTCTTCAATTCGTCGGGCATTTGGTTCGACCTAAAAGATAAATAAATTATCAAGCAACAATTGTGTTGATGACCTCTCCTATAAAATGAAGACATTTTTTACCTTTTTAAGAACCAAACCAATCTCCTCATCATAGTCCAACTTTGACGCTATATGCAGATCTTTTGCTGCCTCTTCCCACTGGCCCAACGTGGCCCTTGCCATTCCTCGTACCTTATATCCTTTTGCCGAGTCAGGGTTGATCTAGAAAAGACATGGCTCTTCAGAACAAATAATCATTGGTCTTTACGGCATCTTACCATGTTGTACATGGTAAATTACAAACTCAGATGCGTCATTAGTTCATTTCTAATTGGGCAGTGCTAGAGCCACCGATAGTGGCTCCCAACACTGCCTACCGAGAAGGCTAAACGCCTCTCTCTTTTTTCATGCATTTTTTTATATTCTTAAACATTTTAAAAAAATTCACAACAACATTAAAAAACAATCACTTAATCACTAAGTAAAAAAGAAAAAAGAAATAAGGGGTATTGGTAGAAATGCTCAGGACCCAAAATGGGGACCCCAAGCATTTCTCTTTCTAATTTTAAGTGGAACATCTTGTGCAGTCTGCAAAGGCAGAGACGTATCGGAAGGATCATTAACCAACCTCCAAAGCTGTATCAGCATCACGGATTGCAGCATTCGGTTTGCTCAATTTGACAAAGACACTAGCTGAAAACATGAATGTCAAGTTTCCAAGAGAATGAAACAATGATGAGACAAGGCTGGAAAAATAGGGCAAAGGAGGTAACCAGAGTAAATCCAATTTCATTTAAAAAAATACCTCTAGTTGAATATAGTATTGCTGATGTTGGGTTCAGCACGATTGCTTCTGTTAGATGATCTATGGCTTCATCCAGCTTACCTGAAATATAAAATGTCATAAATTGACAGAAAAAGGGTCACAAAACAAAAGCAAAGAACATTGAATTTAAAAGTTCAATCATAAGAAACAATGCCATGCCTTCAGAAATAGCACCCATAGCTTTTGATTTTGCTACTTGTGCAGCGTCCCGGTTCTCTTCCGTAACTTCAACTGAACGGTTTCCCCTCTGCCATTAATAATGCACAAATCTACACGTTTAGAGAGAGAGAGTATACAACCGCAAGAAAAATTGGGAAAAATAAGAGGAGGAAACATCCGCACCAAGCTTTTATGCCACCCACCTTTTGTGGAGTATCATCATCAGGCTCCACAACATCAGTAACATCCAACTCAATATCAGACTCAACAATGTCATCATTATCCTCAGTTGAATTATATGTATTTTTGGCATCAAAATGTTCCTTAGTGTCTGGCATTTTATCACCACCCTTTTCCTGCACATGTTTTCATAATTAGACCATCAATATCACAAAGCAAGCAAAATGAACTACAAAAAGATTTGAAGTGCTAAATTATTTCCATTGATTGTCATGGAATATGGACTCGAATCAGAACATCCATCCAATTGCTTGGATTAAAATCATCCAGAGACTATAGTCTAATTGGGTTTTCCACTTGTATTGATTGGAAAAGTATCACTTCCCTCACATGATTGATCAAAAGAATACTACTACAATTTACCTACTCCTTCTACTACAGTCCCCATTAACAGTACTCAGAGAATGTTTATGTTCATACTATAAAGAAACAATCTGTGGAAAATCGGTGCTCACCGTTTTGGGTTGTACCGGAATCCGAGCTCCCAGGCTTCAAACGCCAAACCAAAAAGAAAAAACACAAAACCTCAGGTGAATCGAACAAAGATTAACAGTGTAAATTAACACTAGCACATGGTATATGAAATACAATACCCTTGGAGATAGGACTTGAAGAAGCCGAGAGAAGGGTCGTGGAGAAGTGAAGGGTTCGATTTGCACTGGCTCACAAATTGCTTCAGCTCTTCCAACTTTTCCGCGTCCATTCTGTGCGTCGTTGGCTTCTGTCTCGCGATCTCCGCAAAGTTATGGAAAATTGCCGAGTCTTCTCGAATTGAATTTCTCGGTACGGGCGAGAAGTTTCAGTTTCGATGGACTTCGCGTCGATCACCGTCAAAGTTATGCCTCCTATGATACTGAGGTGAGTCGTGCGGTCAGTAATGGGGAGAGTACGATACTGAGCGTGGACCTGATGTACCGGATTATTATTGCGAGTTACTTTTGCCTGCACCATTGCTGAGAATCGAATTCCCATGGAAAGTGAAAGTGAAAGTGAGAAGAAGCCATGAACAGACATTTAGCGGATCCAAAACCTGATTTCGTTCGGACAAATTCACGGTCTGAGTCGGTTAATTTCAGTTTGATCGACGGGTACTTCAATCTATGCCAAGATCACGAATTTTAATCAAATTTCTCAGGGTTAAGAATTTTTAAAAATCTTGTCCCCTCTATTTAATGAAAAATTATTTATACCATCTAATTTCTTCGGCAATCTATTTAAAAAAAAAAAAAGTGAATAAATTTAATATTTATATAAAATAATTCATACTTTATTGATGAATTTAACTTTTTTTCTTTTAAAAAAAGAATGCGTAGAACTTAAAATTCTATACTTTTTCTTAAATGTATCAAATAATTATATTCTAATTAACAAAGATGATTATGCAAGATGCATGGACTTATTTCCAACATTTTAACTATTAAAGTCCTGTTTTGGAATATAATTGTTTTAAGGTATTTTTAAATATTCTCAAATTCAGATTTTTTTTCCTCATTTTTTAAAATTAATAAAATATCTTAACTCAAACTATTTCACTACTTTCAGTATTATTTACAGATATTTCAAAATATTTTTAGTATCTAAACGAACACTTAGATGAATGGTAACACCACCACATGGAAAGGATGACAACATTATGCATGTAAAAAAATAAAGAGAAAGTAAGTTCATCCCTTTTTAAAAAAAAAAAAAAACTTGTGTCCTAAATTATTCACATTATCAATTTGCAATTTTTCAATTCAATATATTAACTTTTTTGCATATAATGATTTAACCCTCAATATTATGTCAATCTTAGTGGTCAAATCTAAATTGATTGGTGCAAATTGCTAAAAAGCGATAGTTTGGGATGAAAACTGTTATAGTTTAGGAGATTTGAGGCATATATTAAAAAATTGGTGACAATGCAAAGTTGCAATATGTATTTTCTCCTAAAAATCATCAATTAAATTAATTTATTTTAAGATTTCTAAAGGTAATAATGAATTTCTCGCTCCTTTTTTAGGCAAATATTATTTTTCTTAGCTTAAAAAACAATTTCATCACCTAACTTCTGTTAAATAATTTTTTTTTAGAGCCACTTCTGCTAAATAAATTAATAAAGTTTTCGTGCATACACTAACATCACCTTACATTCAATATAAGCTACATTTCCACCTAAACCAAAAGTCCTGGATTTCCACTTAACCATCACCTCCAATTGTCAAAAATTTGTTTTAGAAAATTCATCGATCTCAAAATTGATATGCATATTCATTGACAAAATGGGCCGCGACTAATCTCTCCTTAAGTTGCATACTCTTAAATATTCTACCTAGATTTATTTTGTATGTTGACTAGGGAAAGGTTTCACCTTGATATTATGCATGCTTGATTAGAAAGAAAAAGAAAAGAGTTCATCTGTAGTTTCAATAATTTAAAAACATGAAAACAAAAACAAAAACAAAATAATTGTTGAGAGGTGGATTGAATCATGTTGAAAAAGTACCTCTACAGATTGTTTGCTCGAGCGGTATCTTTGCCGCTCGAGCAATTCCTCACCCAGAGAGTTCATTCATCAATTGCTCGACAGTGAGCTCGATCTGGACACAATCCGAGAGTTCATTAGACACCTACTCGACACTGAGCTCGAACTGTATGGCAACCCGAGAATTCGCTCATCAGTTTCTCGACACTCAGCTCAAGCGATACGACAACCAGAGAGTTCGTTCGACATTCAGCTCGAGTAGGATGGTAAATCCTAACGTACTTCACTCAAGTGTGGTCCTCTTGTGATATTTCCAAGAGTGTATTGACACTTTGAAGAGAGGATTTTGTAATTAATCTCTTGTACTCCATATTTGTTGATAATAAACTCATTGAGACCGACTCCACCAGTGGACGTAGGCTCACATTAAGCTGAACCACTTAAATCTTAGTGTATTGTTTGTGATTTTCGTTATTTCTTTTGTTTACTTTTGCTATTATTTATTTCAAACTAGCCTTTGATAATGGTTTATCCCAACAAACTGGTATTAGAGAGTCAGGCTCTGTGCGAAGTCTTAAAGGATGGTTATGGCAAAGTATGAAGTGGAGAAATTCAACGGTCATAACAGTTTTAGTTTATGGCGCATCAAGATGAAGGCTTTGTTGCGACAACAAGATTTGTCAAAGGTATTGGACAGGAAGGTATCTGATGATTCTCCTACACCGGCAAGAGAAGATGAAGAGAAGACACACAGTGCCATTTTGTTGTCATTATCAAATGGAGTTTTGAGGGAAGTTGTTGATGAGGAGACCGCTGCTGCTCTTTGGGCTAAACTTGAGAGTTTGTATATGAAGAAATCTTTCACCAACTGTTTGTATCTGAATCAATGGTTATACAGGCTCAAAATGAATGAAGGTACTCATATCTCTAAAGACTTAGATGAATTCAATAAGATTATTATGGATTTGAGGAATATTAACATTAAGCTTGAAGAAGATGATCAAGCCTTAATTGTTCTGCGTTGGTTGCCTATATCATTATATAACTTCGTGAATTTAATGTTGTATGGTAGATATACTATTTCCTTAGCAAATGTGAAATCTGTTTTGAATTATAAAAAATTGAGAACTAAATTGAATTTGAAGGGGACGGAAAATCAAGCTAGTGGTTTTTTTGTCAAGGTTTTCTCTAGCAAGGGTAGATCCAGTGAAAGAAGTTCAGAGAAGAACATGAATAAATCCAAATGCAGTTCACAATCAAAATTTAATAAGAAAAATGTTAAATGTCATTACTGTAATAAATTTGGTCATTACAAAAATTAGTGTCCTAAACTGTAAAACAAAGAGGAAGGCACTAGTTCCTCTAATGATGTTAGCATTGTTGATGAAAAGTCTAATAGTTTAGATATTGTCTTAGCAATTAGCGGCTCAAATAGTCGCTATGGTGACAAAACTGGGGTTGGTTCAGTTAGGATTAAGATATTTGATGAGATTGTATAACATTCCGCCTAAAAAGCTCATTAGGTCTTGACCTTAGTAACCTTAATCCTAATTAATTACGAGTTGAGCTATACTAGAATAAGAATAATTTTGGATACTTGAGTTGGCAAAAAGGCTGTATACTTTGGGTTTAGAAGAATTTTTAGAAGATTCTAATACAATATTGATTTTTTAGGAAAAATGAAATTTTTTGAGATTGATTGGTTTAACAATATTATTTTGGAGAATTTTTAGTACTTTATTAATTTTGAGGATAAGAAGTCAAAAGGCCCATAAGAGAATACATGTCATATTGGATGGTTGCCACATTAATGAGCTAAGCAATTTAGGTTAAATATTTGATGGAATTGGAGAAGACCCAAAGAGTGGTTTACTAAGAGCCCAAGTTTTTTGGGTATAAAGGCTTAGGAGAGGCAATAAGATTTTAGGACTCTAATGCACTAAGGATGTGATGAGCTAAGGTTAAGATGTTAAAAAGCCTTAGGCCCAACTTGGGAAATATAAAGTTTTAAGTCTATCTCGGAGGACACTAGAAAATAGGCTCAATGAAAATGACATAAGGTCATTAGACCTAACTTAGTAAGAGTGAATGTATTAGGCCCAACTTATTAAGCATGAAGGATTAGAGAATCAAACCCCTTAGTAATCCTATTAAGACCTTTAGAACCTTAGAACATTTATGAGTAAATCCTTAAAAGCCTAAAACAAGTCTCATAGGAGTGCAAGACTTGGTAAGATAGCCTTGGCCCAAGTATAAAGAAGGCATAAGGTCTTTTGGGCCAAACATGATATAGATTTGACCCATTATCCAATTATATCAAAGTAAGCCTCTCAAGCCCTATCTTAATAGATCTCGAGGTCTCTTTTAATCCTTCAAACTCTGGAAACAAGGCTCTCATTCATTCAAGCCCAAAAGTCCATGAGCCTTTGACCCACACTCATGACCATTTTAAGCTCACACGACCCAAAGCCTTGTTTTGTTTTATTTTACTCTTCAAATTGAAAGCTCAATGCACCATAGCATGGGTTTTCTTAAGCCCATGTCATACCCTAAGTACCTAAATTAAGTTTTAAAATTGGTTAAGATCCTTAATCAACTTACCCAAGATTAGTCATCTTTTAAACTATGTTTTGAAACTTAATTTTCTTTCATAATTTTTTTTAACATTTTGATCTGAAATTTTCTTACTATATTACTCAATTACATAACTCTTAGATCATACTAAAACGCTAGATAAACCTCCATACATGTCATTAGAGGAAATGACATATTAAACCCCAAAACTACACTAATTGGCACACATGTGTGCCCTTTAAGTGCATGGACCGTTTTGCCCAGAAGTCCAATCTTCTTATACCTTTTTCTCAAGGGCATTATAGTCCTTAAATATCTCATGAGACCCATTTGAACCTAGACCAATCTTTGCATTATGGTTCTAGGAAGTTAGTTGGTTGCAAACTAATTTGGTTGAGATTCAACAACTCATCTAACCTTGGCTAAGCCACCACTCCACACCACCTCCTTAACTACCCAATCCTCAAGAGGCCCTCATGGTCATCATGAGCTTTGGACTTATTCTTTTCAGCCAAAGAAAGCATAAAACCAAAATCTACCCAAAGGAACCACCATTGAACCCATTTGCTTGTGTATGATGGTTTTGTGTTTTTCTTTCTTTTCTTTTGCACCACGACTTGACCAGCCCTATAGGAGTAATGTAGCAACTTAATCAAGCTGAGTTAAGTGTATTTATACTATAGATTGATTTAATGCTCCTGCCAAATGCTAGCGATGCCGCCTAAATTGTCAAAGTGATGACTCTTGACTTGATTCAACGGACTCAGTCTGGAATAGAAAACGACAACAACTTTCTGCTCTGAGATTTTGCAACAACTTGACAATCAGTCTTTTTCAAATATCACTTCAACAGTATTTAGTTGAAATTGTGTTTAACCGTTCGGTTTAAATTATCCGTACGAATTGGCCAACTTGATAATACTCCGTTTGGTTCCTCAACCGAGCTCAGTGCACTTTACTTTTATACCTCTCTACTATCCAAACAATAACTTGAGCTCCATCCGAGCTGAGTTAAGTGAGAGTTTATAGTATAGATTGATTTAATACTCCTGCCGAATGTGTGAGATGCCGCCCAAATTCTCAAAGTCATAGCTCTTGATGTGATTCAACAAGCTCAATTTGGAATAGGAAAGATAACAACTTTCTACTCTAGGATTTTGCAGCAACTTGATTATGATCTTGTCTAATGCCAGGCTTTGGTTTTGGCACCGACTGGAGATATATATAATACTATGCTTTATTTTGTAAAGTTGTATAAAATTTCTTAGTAATGTACATTATTATGCTTGATCAATATATTACGCTATAATTGATGTGTATGTTATTTTTAACTGTCTTGCTCTCAACTGGGCTAATTACGACCTTTGGACGTGCTACCTTCCAGATTTTAGAGACTCCTATAGTGTTTAATTCTTATTTATTAACAAACTCTTTAAAAATAATATGTTTTGTAGTCAATTAGTGCCAACATGCATGCATATTGACTTATATATACATATATGTTTACATTTGTTCAAAAAACATAATATATGTCATTTTTAAATTGTTACACTAATTGGCTATACAGATATATGGGCACTAGAATATTTAATTGCAGATCAAAATGGCTCACGAAGTCAATCCTTAATATATGGGTAGTAGGTATGTACCTGATAGACATGGAATGTGACTTATGATATTTTCAATCTTTACATTAAATTTATACATATTTATCTGGATCTATATGTCATTTAAATCGCTCACGTAAACCAATAAAGTACACATTTCTGATTTCAACTACTAAAATTGTACATGTTTACTTCAAAAAAAAAGTGACTACAATTATTTCTCTCCTCCCTAAAATTATACATGTTTACTACCTCGGCCCCATTACGGTACACATTATTCATCTTGGTGGTTGGGAACTTTGGGCATTGACATCTCTCAACTGCTATTCTGCTCACACGTTAATGTTAAGTCTCGTCTAATCTACTGTTTGCATTTTAAGTACTATATAATCTCACATTATTATACTTGATCAATATATTGCGTTATAACTGATGTGTATGTTATTTTGTACTGCCTTGCTCTCAACTGAGCAAATTACGACCCTTGGACGTGCTACCTTCCACATTTTGGGGACTCCTACAGTATTTAATTCTTATTTATTAACAAACTCCTTAAAAATAATATATTTTGTAGCCAATTATTGCCAACATGCATGCATATTGACATATATATACATATATGTTTACATTTGTTCAAAAATTACAATATATGTTATTTTTAAATTGTTACAATAATTGGTTATAAATTTGTTTTCGGTGTAGATCGAGTTTGAAGCAATTTCAACTTAAGTAGATATTAAAGAACCAGAATATTTAGTTGCAGATCAAAATGGCTCACGAATTTAATTCATGATATATGGACAATGGGTATGTACCTGATAGACAAGACATATGACTTATGATATTTTCAATCCTTGCATTAAATTTATACATATTTGTCTGGATCTATGTGCCATTTAAATTGCCCACATAAACCAATCAAGTACACATATCCAATTCCAGCGACTAAAATTATATATGTTTACTTAAAAAAAATGACTGCAATTATTTATCTCCTCCCTAAAATTATACATGTTTACTATGTTTGCACCACTACGGTACACATCATTCAACTTGGTGGTTGGGAACTTTAGGCATTGATCATCCCTTAACTGCTACTCTACTCACACCTTAATAGTAAATCTTGTCTAATCTATTATTTGCATTTTAAGTACTATATAATCTCATATTATTATGTATTATCAATATATTACGTTATAATTTATGGTTATGTTATTTTGTGTTGTCTTGCTCTCAACTGGGCAACTTACGACCCTTGGACGTGCTAAATTTCAGATTTTGGAGATCATTATAGTTTTTAATTCTTATTTATAAGCAAATTACTTAAAAATAATTTGTTTTGTAGCTGATTATTGCCAACATGCAAGCATATTGAAATATATATACATATATGTTTATATTTATTCAAAAATCACAATATATATCATTTTTAAATTGTTACACTGATTGGCTATAAATTTGTTTTCAATACAGATCGACTTTGAGTCAATTTAAACTTATTCATATATTAGAGAACCAGAATATTTAGTTGCAGATCAAAATGGCTCACGAAGTCAATTCGTGATATATGGCCCAATGGGTATGTACCTGATAGACACGGCATATCACTTATGATATTTTCAATTTTTGCTTTAAATTTATACATATTTGTCTGGATCTATATATCAATTAAATCGTTCACATAAACCAATCAAGTACACATTTTTAATTCCAGCGACTAAAATTATATATGTTTACTTAACAAAAAAAGTGACTACAATTATTTCTCTCATCCTTAAAATTATACATGTTTACTACATCTGCACCACTACGGTACACACTATTCATCTTAGTGGTTGGAAACTTTGGGTATTGATCATCCCTCAACTGCTACTCTACTCATACGTTAATGGTAAGTCTCGTCTAATCTACTATTTGTCTTTTAAGTAATATATAATCTCACGTTATTATGTTTTATTAATATATTATGCTATAATTGATTTGTATGTTATTTTGTGTTGTCTTGCTCTCAACTGGGCAAATTACGACCTTAAATTTGCTACCTTCCAGATTTTGGGGACCCCTATAATGTTTAATTCTTTTTTATTAACAAACTCCTTAAAAATAATATGTTTTGTTGCTAATTATTGCCAACATGCATGCATATTGACATATATATACATATATGTTTACATTTGTTCAAAAATCATAATATATGTCTTTGTTAAATTGTTACACTAATTTGTTATAAATTTATTGTCAGTGCAGATCGAGTTTGACACAATTTAAACTTATGCAAATATTAGAAAACCAGGATATTTAGTTGCATAACAAAATGGCTCACGAAGTCAATTCGTGATATATGTGCTATGGGTATGCACCCGATAGACACGGTATATGACTTATGATTTTTTCAATTTTTGCATTAAATTTATACATATTTTTCTGGATCTAAATGCCATTTAAATTGCTCACATAAACCAATCAAGTAAACATTTCCAATTCCAACTACTAAAATTGTACATGTTTACTTCAAAAAAAAGAAGTGAACGCAATTATTTCCCTCATCCTTAAAATTATACATGTTTACTACCTCTGCTCCACTACAGTACACAACATTCATCGTGATGGTTGGGAATTTTGGGCATTGATCATCCCTTAACTGCTATTCTACTCACACGTTAATGCTAAGTCTCGTCTAAGTTACTATTTTCCTTTTAAGTACTATATAATCTCACATTATTATGCTTGATCAATATATTACGCTATAACTGATGTGTATGTTATTTTGTGCTGCCTTGCTCTCAACTAGGCAAGTTACGGCGTTTGCACATGCTAACTTCTAGATTTTGGGGATCCCTATAGTATTTAATTCTTATTTATTAATAAACTACTTAAAAATAATATGTTTTGTAGCCAATTACTGCCAACATGCATGCATGTTGATATATATATATATACTGTATGTTTACATTTGTTCAAAAATCACAATATATGTCATTTTGAAATTATTACACTAATTGGTTATAAATTTGTTTTCCGTACAAATCGAGTTTGAGACAATTTCAACTTATGCAGATATTGGAGAATGAAATATTTAGTTGCATAACAAAATGGCTCACAAAGTCAATTTGTGATATATGGGCAATGAGTTTATAGCTGATAGACACGACATATCACATATGATATTTTCAATATTTGCATTAAATTTATACATATTGGTCCGGATCTATATGTCATTTAAATCGCTCACATAAATCAATCAAGTACACAATTCTGATTCCAGTGACTTAAATTGTATACGTTTACTTAAAAAAAATAACAACAATTATTTCTCTCCTCCTTAAAATTATACATTTTTACTACCTCTACACCACTATGGTACACATTATTCATCTTGGTGGTTAGAAACTTTCGACATTGATCATTCCTCAACTGCTACTCTACTCACACGTAATGGTAAGTCTAGTCTAATCTATTATTTACCTTTTAAGTAATATATAATCTCACATTATTATGTTTGATTAATATATTACACTATAATTGATGTGTATGTTATTTTATACTACCTTGCTCTCAACTGGACAAATTACAATCCTTGAATTTGCTACCTTCTAGATTTTGGTCCCCGTGTTTAATTCTTATTTATTAACAAACTCCTTAAAAATAATATGTTTTGTAATAAATTACTGCTAACATGCATGCATATTGACATATATATACATATATGTTTACATTTGTTCGAAAATCATAATATATGTCATTTTGAAATTATTACATTAATCGGTTATAAATTTATTTTCCGTACGAATCGAGTTTGAAACAATTTCAACTTATGCAGATATTGGAAAATGAAATTTTTAGCTGCAGAACAAAATGGCTCACAAAATCAATTCATGATATATGGGCAATGAGTATGTACCTGATAGACACGGCATATCACTTATGATATTTTCAATATTTGCATTAAATTTATACATATTCGTCCGGATCTATATGTCATTTAAATTGCTCACGTAAACCAATCAAGTATAAATTTTCGATTCCAGCGATTAAAACTGTACATGTTTACTTCAAAAAACAAGAAATGATTGTAATTATTTCCCTTTTCCCTAAAATTATATATGTTTATTTCCTCTGCTCCACTCCGATACACAGCATTCATCTTGGTGGTTGGAAATTTTGGGCATTAATTATTCCTTAACTGCTACTCTACTCACACGTTAATGGTAAATCTCGTCTAATCTATAATTTACATTAGAAGTACTATATAATCTCATATTATTATGTTTGATCCATATATTACGCTATAATTGATGTGTATGTTATTTTGTACTTCCTTACTCTCAACAATGCAAATTACAACTATTGGATGTGCCACTTTTCAGATTTTGGGGACCCCTATAGAGTTTAAATTCTTATTTATTAACAAAATCATTAAAAATAATGTTTTGTAGTCAATTATTAGCAACATGCAGGCATATTGACATATATATACATATATGTTTACATTTGTTCTAAAATCACAATACATGTCATTTTTAAATTGTTACACTAATTGTCTATAAATTTGTTTTAAGTGCAGATTGAGTTTGAGAATTTTAAACTTATATAGATATTAGAGAAGTAGAATATTTAGTTGTAGACC
Source organism: Juglans mandshurica (assembly GCA_022457165.1). Lineage (NCBI taxonomy): Eukaryota > Viridiplantae > Streptophyta > Magnoliopsida > Fagales > Juglandaceae > Juglans > Juglans mandshurica. The sequence continues at coordinate 16,366,226 of CM039634.1, forward strand.
AAAATGGCTCACGACGTCAATTCGTGATATATGGACAATGGGTATGTATCTAATAGACACGACATATCACTTATGATATTTTCAAAATTTGTTTTAAATTTATACATATCTATCTGAATCTATATGCAATTTAAATCGTTCACATAAATCAATCAAATACACATTATCGATTAAAGCAACTAAAATTGTACCTATTTATTTAAAAAAAAAAAAGTGAATGCATTTATTTCCTTCCTCCCTAAAATTATACATGTTTACTACCTCTGCTCCATTACGGTACACAGCATTCATCTTAATGGTTGGGAACTTTGGACATTGATCATCCCTCAACTGCTACTCTACTCACACGTTAATGGTAAGTCTCGTATAATCTACTGTTTGCATTTTAAGTACTATATAATTTTACATTATTATGTTTGATCAATATATTACGCTATAATTGATGTGTATGTTATTTTGCACTGCCTTCCTCTCAACTGAGCAAATTACGAAGGTTGGATGTACTACCTTCCAGATTTTGGAGACCCCTATAGTGTTTAATTCTTATTTATTAACAAACTCTTTAAAAATAATATATTTTGTAGCCAATTATTGCCAACATGCATGCATATTGACATATATATATAAATATATGTTTACATTTGTTCAAAAATCAAAATATATGTAATTGTTAAATTGTTACCCTAATTGGTTATAAATTTGTTTTCGGCGCAAATCGAGTTTGAGACAATTTAAACTTATACAGATATTAGAAAATCAGAATATTTAGTTGCAGAATAAAATGGCTCACAAAGGCAATTCGTGATATATAAGCTATGGGTATGTACCTGATATATACGGCATATTACTTATGATATTTTCAATCTTTGCATTAGATTTATACAAATTTGTCTAGATCTATATGCCATTTAAATCGCTCACATAAACCAATCAAGTACACATTTCCGATTACAGCGACTAAAATTGTACATGTTTACTTAAAAAAAATGACTGTAATTATTTTCTTATCCCTAAAATTATACATGTTTACAATGTCTTCATTACTACGGTACACATCATTCTTCTTAGAGGTTGGGAACTTTAGGCATTAATCATCCCTCGACAGCTATTTTACTAACAAATTAATGATAAGTCGCGTCTAATCTAGTATTTGCATTTTAAGTACTATATAATCTCAAATTATTATGTATGATCAATATATTACGTTATAATTGATGTGTATGTTATCATCTCTCAACAGGGTAAATTACGATCATTAGACGTGCTAAATTCCAGATTTTTAAACAAACTGCTTAAAAATAATTTGTTTTGTAGACAATTATTCCCAACATGCATGCATATTGAAATATATATACATATATGTTTACATTTGTTCAAAAGTCACAATATATATCATTTTTAAATTGTTACATTGTTTGTCTATAAATTTGTTTTCAATGCAAATCGAGTTTGAGGCAATTTAAACTTATGCAGATATTAGAGAACTAGAATATTTAGTTGCAGATCAAAATTGCTCACGACGTCAATTTGTGATATATATGGGCAAAGAGTATATACCTGATAGACACGACATATCACTTATGATATTTTCAAACTTTGTATTAAATTTATACATATTTGTCCGGATCTATAAGTCATTTGAATCACACACATAAACTAATCATGTTCAAAATTTCGATTTCAGCGACTAAAATTGTACGAGTTTACTTCAAAAAAAATAAGTGAATGCAATTATTTCCCTCCTGCCTAAAATTATACATTTTTATTACTTCTGCTCCACTACGGTACACAACATTCATCTTGGTGGTTGGAAACTTTGGGCATTGATCATTCTTTAATTACTACTCTACTCACACGTTAATGCTAAGTTTCATCTAATCTACTATTTACATTTAAAGTATTATATAATCTCATATTATTATGCTTAATCAATATATTACGTTATAATTAATGTGTATGTTATTTTGAACTATCTTACTCAAAACACGGCAAATTACGACCATTGGATGTGCTACCTTCCAGATTTTGTGGACCCTTATTGAGTTTAATTCTTATTTATTAACAAACTCTTTAAAAATAATGTTTTGTAGCCAATTATTGGCAACATGCCGGCATATTGACATATATATACATATACGTTTACATTTGTTCAAAAATCACAATATACGTCATTTTTAAATTGTTACACTAATTGTCTATAAATTTGTTTTAAGTGCAGATCGAGTTTGAGAATTTTAAAGTTATGCAAATATTAGAGAATTAGAATATTTAGTTACAGATTAAAATGGCTCATGACGTCAATTCGTGATATATGGGCAATGAGTATGTACCTCATAGACACGGCATATCACTTATGATATTTTCAAACTTTGTATTAAATTTATACATATTTGTCTGGATCTATATGCCATTTAAATCGCTCACATAAATCAATCAAGTACACATTTTTTATTTTAGCGACTAAAATTGTACATGTTTACTTCAAAAAACAGAAGTGAATGCAACTATTTCCCTCCTCCCTAAAATTATACATGTTTACTACCTCTACTCCACTACGGCACAAATCATTCATCTTGATGGTTGGAAACTTTCGACATTGATCATCCCTCAATTGTTACTCTACTCACACGTTAATGGTAAGTCTCGTATAATCTATTGTTTGCATTTTAAGAACTATATAATCTTACATTATTATGTTTGATCAATATATTACGCTATAATTGATGTGTATCTTATTTTGTGCTGCCTTGCTTTCAACTGGACAAATTACGAATCTTGAATATTTTACCTTCCAAGTTTTGGGGACCACTATAGTATTTAATTCTTATTTATTAACAAACCCCTAAAAAATAATATGTTTTGTTGTCAATTATTGCCAACATGCATGCATATTGACATATATATATATGTATACATTTGCTCAAAAATCACAATATATGTAATTGTTAAATTGATTATAAATTTATTTTCGGTGCAAATCGAGTTTGAGACAATTTAAACTTATACAGATATTAAAAAATCATAATATTTAGTTGCAGAACAAAATGACTCACGAAGTCCATTCGTGATATATAAGGCTATGGGTATGTACCTGATAGACACGACATATAACTTATGATATTTTCAATCTTTGCATTAGATTTATACATATTTGTCTAGATCTATATGTCATTTAAATCGCTCACATAAACCAATCAATTATGCATTTCCGATTCCAGCGACCAGAATTATACATGTTTACTTAAAAAAAAAAAGTGAATGCAATTATTTCCCTCAATTCTAAAATTATACATGTTTATTACCTCTGCTCCACTACGGTACATAGCATTCATCTTGATGATCGGGAACATTAGGTATTGATCATCCCTCAACTGTTACTCTACTCAAACATTAATGGTAAGTCTCGTGTAATCTACTATTTACATTTTAAGTACTATATAATCTCACATTATTACGTTTGATTAATATATTACTCTATAATTGATGTGTATGTTATTTTGTACTGCCTTACTCTTAACTAGGCAAGTTATGTCCCTTGGATGTGTTACCTTCCAGATTTAGGGGACCCTTGTAGTTTGTAATTCTTATTTATGAACAAACACTTTAAAAATAATATGTTTTGTAGTCAATTATTGCCAACATGCATGCATATTGACATATATATACATATATGCCTACATTTGTTAAAAAAACACATCATATGTCATTTTTAAATTGTTACACTAATTGGCTATAAATTTGATATTCATGCAAATCGAGTTTGAGACAATTTAAACCTATGCAGATATTAGAGAATAATAATATTTTGTTGTAGATCAAAATAATTCATGAAATCAATTCGCGATATATGGGCAATGGGTATGTACCTGATAGACACGACATACGACTTTTGATATTTTCAATTTTTGAATTAAATTTATACATATTTGTCTGGATTTATATGCCATTTAAATCGCTCACATTAACCAATCAAGTACACATTTCCAATTCCAACGATTAAAATTATACATCTTTACTTAAAAAAAAAAGTGACTGCTATTATTTTCCTTCTCCCTAAAATTATACATGTTTACTACATCTACACCACTACGGTACACATCATTCATCTTGGTGTTTGGGAACTTTGGGCATTGATCATCCCTCAACTGCTACACTACTCACACGTTAATGGTAAGTCTTGTCTAATCTACTATTTTCCTTTTAAGTACTATATAATCTCACATTATTATACTTGATCAATATATTACGTTATAATTGATGTGTATGTTATTTTGTGTTACCTTAGTTTCAACTGGGCAAATTACGACACTTGGACGTACTACCTTCTATTTTGGGGACCCTTATAGTTTTTAATTCTTATTTATTAACAAACTCCTTAAAAATAATATGTTTTGTAGCCTATTATTACCAACATGCATGCATACTGACATATATATACATATATGTTTACATTTATTCAAAAATCACAATATATATCATTTTGAAATTATTATACTAATTAGTTATAAATTTATTTTTGGTGCAATTCGAGTTGGAGACAATTTCAACTTATGCATATATTAGAGAACGGAATAAGTAGTTTCAGAACAAAATTGCTCACGAAGTCAATTCGTGATATATAGGTAATGGATATTTATCTGTTAGACACGGCATATGACTTATGATATTTTCAATATTTGTATTAAATTTATACATATTTGTCCGGATCTATATGTTATTTAAATCGCTCACATAAATCAATCAAGTTCACATTTTCGATTACAGCGACTAAAATTGTAAATGTTTACTTCAAAAAACAAGAAATGACTGCAATTATTTCCCTCCACCCTAAAATTATATATGTTTACTACCTCTGCTCCACTACGGTACAGAGCATTCATCCTGATGATTGGGAACTTTGGGCATTGATCATCCCTTAACTGCTACTCTACTCACACGTTAATGGTAAGTCTCGTCTAATCTACTATTTACATTTTAAGTACTATATAATCTTATATTATTATGCTTGATCAATATATTACTCTATAATTGATGTATATGTTATTTTGTACTGCCTTACTCTCAACAAGGCAAATTACGACCATTGGATGTGCTACCTTCTAGATTTTGGAGACCCCTATAGAGTTAAATTCTTATTTATTAACAAACTCCTTAAAAATAATGTTTTGTAGCCAATTATTGGCAACATGCCGGCATATTGACATATATATACATATATTTTTACATTTGTTCAAAAATCACAATATATGTCATTTTGAAATTATTACACTAATTGGTTATAAATATATTTTTGGTGCAATTCGAGTTTGAGGCAATTTCAACTTATGCAGATATTAGAAAACATAATATTTAGTTGCAAAACAAAATGGCTCACGAAGTCAATTCGTGATATATGGACAATGGATATTTACCTGTTAGACATGACATATGACTTATGATATTTTCAATCTTTGCATTAAATTTATACATATTTGTCCAGATCTATATGTCATTTAAATCACTCACATAAATCAATCAAGTTCAAATTTTCGATTACAGCATCTAAAAGCGTACATGTTTACTTCAAAAAACAATAAATGACTGCAATTATTTCCCTCTTCAAAATTATATATGTTTACTACCTCTGTTCCACTACACTACACAACATTCATCTTGGGGGTTGGAAATTTTGGGCATTGATCATCCCTTAACTGCTACTCTACTTACATGTTAATGGTAAGTCTCGTCTAATCTACTATTTACATTTTAAGTACTATATAATCTCATATTATTATATTTGATCAATATATTACTCTATAATTGATGTGTATATTATTTTGTGCTGCCTTACTCTCAATAAGGCAAATTACGACTATTGGATTTGCTACCTTCTAGATTTTGTGGACCCCTATAGAGTTTAATTCTTATTTATTAACAAACTCTTTAAAAATAATGTTTTGTAGCTAATTATTGACAGCATGCCGGCATATTGACATATATATACATATATGTTTACATTTGTTCAAAAATCAAAATATATGTCATTTTTAAATTGTTACACTAATTGTCTATAAATTTGTTTTAAGTACAGATCGAGTTTGAGAATTTTAAACTTATGCAAATATTAGAAAACTGGAATATTTAGTTGCAGATCAAAATAGCTCACGACGTCAATTCGTGATATATGAGTAATGAGTATGTACCTGATAGATACGGCATATCACTTATGATATTTTCAAATTTGTATTAAATTTATACATATTTATCTGGATCTATATGCTATTTGAATCGCTCACTTAAATCAATCAAGTACACAATTTCAATTTCAGCAATTAAAATTGTACATGTTTACTTTTAAAAAAAGAAGTGAATGCAATTATTTCCCTCCTCCCTAAAATTATACATGTTTACTACCTCTCTACCTCTGCTCCACTACGGTACACTACAATCATCTTGATTGTTGGAAACTTTAGACATTAATCATCTCTCAACTGCTACTCTACTCATACGTTAATGGTAAGTCTCGTATAATCTACTATTTACATTTTAAGTATTATATAATCTTACGCTATTATGCTTGATTAATATATTACGCTATAATTGATGTGTATGTTATTTTGTGCGACATTGCTTTCAACTGGGCAAATTAAAAACCTTGGATGTGCTACCTTCCAGATTTTGTGGACTCCTATAGTGTTTAATTCTTATTTATTAACAAACTCCATAAAAATAATGTGTTTTGTAGTCAATTATTGCCAACATGCATGCATATTGACATATATATACATATATGTTTACATTTGTTCAAAAATCACAATATATGTAATTGTTAAATTGTTATACTAGTTGGTTATAAATTTGTTTTTGGTGCAGATCGAGTTTGAGACAATGTAAACTTATGCAGATATTAGAGAACCAGAATATTTAGTTGTAGAACAAAATGGCTCATGAAGTTAATTCGTGATATATAGGCTATGGGTATATACCTGATAGACACGGCATATGACTTATGATATTTTCAATCTTTACATTAGATTTATACATATTTGTCTGGATCTATATGTCATTTAAATCGTTCACATAAACCAATCAAGTACACATTTCTGATTCCAGCAACTTAAATTGTACATGTTTACTTCAAAAAAAAAGTGAATGCAATTATTTCCCTTCCTCCTGAAATTATACATGTTTACTACCTCTGCTCCACTACGGTACACAGCATTCATCTTGATGGTCGGGAACATTGGGTATTGATCATCTTTCAACTGCTACTCTACTCATATGTTAATGGTAAGTCTCGTGTAATTTGCTATTTATATTTTAAGTACTATATAATTTCACATTATTACGTTTGATCAATATATTACGCAATAATTGATGTGTATGTTATTTTGTACTGCCTTACTCTTAACTGGGCAAGTTATGTCCCTTGGATGTGTTACCTTCCAGATTTTGGGGACCCCTATAGTGTGTAATTCTTTTTTATTAACAAACACTTTAAAATAATATGTTTTGTAGCCAATTATTGCCAACATGCATGCATATTGACATATATATACATATATGCTTACATTTGTTAAAAAATCACAATATATGTCATTTTTAAATTGTTACACTAATTGGCTATAAATTTGATTTCCGTACAGATCGAGTTTGAGACAATTTAAACTTATGCAGATATTAGAGAACCATAATATTTTGTTGTAGATCAAAATGGTTTATGAAATCAATTCGTGATATATGGGCAATGGGTATGTACCTGATAGACACGACATACGACTTATGATATTTTCAATCTTTAAATTAAATTTATGCATATTTGTCTAGATCTATATACCATTTAAATCGCTCACATTAACCAATCAAGTACCAATTTTCTATTCCAGCGACTAAAATTGTACATGTTTACTTAAAAAAAAAAAGTGACTGCAATTATTTCCCTCCTCCCTAAAATTATACATGTTTACTACCTCTGCACCCCTATGGTACATATCATTTATCTTGGTGGTTGGGAACTTTGGGCGTTGATCATCCCTCAACCGCTACTCTGCTCACACGTTAATGGTAAGCCTCGTCTAATCTACTATTTGCATTTTAAGTACGATATAATCTCACATTAATCCCATCTGACATTGGCTGAGTCACCACCTCACGCCACATCCTTAACTACCCAATCGTCAAGAGGTCCTCATAGTCATTATGAGCTTTGGACTCATTCTTTTCAACCTAAGAAAGCACAAAACTGAAATCTGCCCTAGGAAAACTCCATTGAACCCGTTTGTTTATTTATTTCTTTTCTTTTGCACCTCGATTTGACCAGCCCCCATAGGAGTAATATAGCAACTTAATCAAGCTGAGTTAAGTGTGTTTATACTGTAGATTGAGTTAATGCTTCTGCCAAATGCGAGAGATGCCGTCCAAATTGTCAAAGTGATGGCTCTTTATGTGGTTCAACAAGCTCAGTCTACAATAGAAAAGACAACAATTTTATGATCTGGGATTTTGCAACAACTTGACAATCAGTCTTTTTCAGATATCACTTCAACATTATTTAGTTGAATTGTGTTTGACCGTTCAATTTAAATTATCCGTACGAATTGGCCAACTTGACAATACTCCGGTTGGTTCTTCAACCGAGCTCAGTACAGTTTACTTTTAGACCTCTCTAGTATCCAAACAACAACAATGCTATTGGGATGTTTTAATTTATTCTGGCATGAGTTATAACTAATCACCTTTATTTATTCCGTTACGATTATTGCATACTACTAGTTACATACTAGGATGTATTACATATTAACTATCATGAACGGGGGTATGTAACCTTGTGTTGCATGTCTCGACGTTCCAAGTCTCTGTTACATCTCAAGCGGGGGTTTGGGGGCATCACAGATTGTCAGGACATTGTCTAACGTCTGACACATCCCAGATTTGAAGAAAATTTTTATTTCCATGGGCACTCTTGATTCTTTGGGTTTCCGGTACATCGGTGAAGGTGAAGCTATTAGAATCAGTAAGGGCTCTATGATTGAAATGGAAGGAGATAAAACAAATAGTCTTTATTTCTTTCAAGGCAGTACAGTGATAGGTGCAGTTATAGTGTCTATTTCAGATGATCCAGACTCAGACATTACCTGTTTATGGTACATGCGTTTGGGTCACATGAGTAAAAATGGGATGTCCATTTTGAGTAAGCAGAGTTTGTTATATGATAAGAAGATAGAGAAACTTGCATTTTGTGAATATTGAGTGTTTGGAAAACAATGCAGGGTTCAGTTTACTACAGAGGTTCACAGAACTAAAAGTATTGTGGACTATATTCATTCTGATATTTGGGGTCCATCTTCTATTCTATCGAAAGGTGGAGCTCAGTATTTGCTCACTTTTATTGATGATTACTCCAGAAAGGTTTGCGACTCCGAACCGACAATGGTATGAAATTTTACAGAGGTAATTTTGATGAATTCTGCAAAGATGAAAGTATTGTAAGGCACCGCATAGTGAGACATACTCCACAGCAAAATGAGATAACTGAACGGATGAATAAGACTCTTGGAGAGAGCCCATAATATGCTTTCAAATGCTGGCTTGTCTAAAGATTTCTAGGCTGAAGTAGTCAACACATCTTGCTATTTGATTAACCACTCTCCAGCCAAAGCTATTGGATTAAAATTTTCAAATGAGGTATGGTCTGGTACTCCCTCTGATTATTTAAATTTGAAAGTTTTTGGTTGTCCTACATAGTTCCATGTTAATGATGAAAAACTTGAGCTAATGACAAAGAAAGGCATATTCATTGGATATGCCAGTGGGGTGAAAGGATTCAAGTTATGGTGTACTGATCCTAAATCACCCAAGTTTGTAATTAGCAGGGATGTTGTATTTGATGAACAATCCATACTTAATTCGAGAAAGGAGTTTATTGTGTCTACAGATGAAAAGCAGGGTAATGGTAAGAAGGTAGAGCTACAGGTTGAAGTTTCACAAGGGGTGCCAGATGACACCCAAGATCATGTTATTATTGATGAGCATGATCTTGACTTTGATGATGGCACACAAGATGAGCAAAACTACAACATTGCTACTAGTAAATAGAGGAGACAGATCAGACCACCTCAAAAATATGTTCATGCAGACATGGTGATGTATGCACTAACTACAGCAGAGGACATAGATGGTCAGGAGCCTTCCAGTTATTCAAAAGCTATCAAAAGTAAGGAGTCTACACAATGGTGCGCATCGATGACTGAGGAGATTTAATCTCTTCACAATAACCAAACTTGGGATTTGGTTAAGTTGCCTAAGAAGATGAAAACTGTTGGTTGCAAATGAGTCTTCAAAAGAAAAGATGGAATCTAGGTGTTGCATATGCAAGGTACAAGGCACGCATTGTTGCAAAAGGCTACAGTCAGAGAGAAGGTATCAACTTCAATGAAGTTCTCTCTAGTTGTGAAACATAATTCAATCAAGGTGCTGCTTGCTATGGTAGCAGCGTATGACCTAGAGCTTCAGTAACTTGATGTTAAAACAACATTCCTGCATGGTGAGCTTGAGGAGATCATTTACATGCATCAACCAGAGGGGTTCATTGTTCAAAGAAAGGAAGATCATGTGTGTAGATTGAAGAAATCATTATATGGTTTGAAGCAGTCTCCAAGGTAATGGTATAAACGTTTTGATATTTTTATGATAGATCATGGTTATTTGAGGATTAGTTATGATAGTTGCGTTTATCACAGATTGTTATCTGATGGATTTTTTCATTTATTTGCTACTTTATGTTGATGATATGCTTATTGCTGTTAAAAGCATATCTGAGCTTGTTGAAAATCCAACTTAGAAATGAGTTTAAAATGAATGACTTAGGTGCTGCTAAGAAGATTTTGGGAAAGCTGGAAAGTTGTACTTGTCCTAGGGAAAGTACATTGAGAAAGTTTTTCAAAGATTTGGAATGTCTAATTTCAAACCAGTAAGTATACCGCTTGCTATACATTTTAAACTTTCAACAACCCTATCTCCTCTAACAGACGAGGAGGAACGGGTCATGGCTAGTGTTCCTTATTCTAGTGTATTTGGCAGTATTATGTATGTAATGGTCTGTACTTGTCCAGATATTTCACAGGCAATGAGTGTTGTTAGTAGGTACATGTCTAATCCGGATAGAGCTCATTAGTAAGTTGTGAAATGGATAGTTAGGTATTTGAGAGGTACTTCGAACCTTGGTTTAATTTTTTATAGAGAAATTGACTACAATTCGAGGGTGGTTGGTTATGTTGATTTTGATTATGCTGGGGACTTAAACAAGAGAAGATCATTGAGAGGGTATATTTTCACTTTGTATGATTCTACTATTAGTTGGAAAGCAACACTACAATCTACAATTGTTTTATCAATTACAGAAGTAGAGTATATGGCAGCAGTCGAGGTTGTTAAGGAAGCCATTTGGTTGAAATGTCTGATCAGTGATTTAAGACTACAATAGGATGCAATTTCAGTATTTTGTGACAAACAGAGTGCAATAAATTTGACCAAAAATCAAATGTATCATGAGAGAACAAAGCATATTGATGTTAGGTATCATTTTCTTTGGGAAATTGTTACAGAGGGCGTGTTAGAAATTCAGAAGATTGCTACTTCTGAGAATCTAGCATATATGATGACAAAACCAGTTCCAGTATACAAGTTCAAACTTTGTTTGGACTTGATTGGTGTTCGGGGTATGTGATTCCCTTAGGGGATTTGGTAGAGGGGGTCGGTTTTTTGGTTAATAAATTATTGTTAGGCTTGGTAAACTTCAAGCCAAGGTGGATATTTGTTGAGAGGTGACTTAAATCCTGTTGAAAAAGCGTCTCTATAGATTGTTCGCTCGAGCGATGTCTTTGCCGCTCGAGCAAAATCTCACCTAGAGAGATTCGCTCATCAATTGCTAGACAGTGAGCTCGAGCTGGACACAATCCGAAAGTTCGCTCGACACCCACTCGACACTTAGCACGAGCGGTATGGCAACCCGAGAGTTCGCTCATCAATTGCTTGACACTCAACTCGAGCGGTATGGCAACCAGAGAGTTCACTTGACACCCGCTTGAGCGGTATGACAACCAGAGAGTTCGCTCAACACCCGCTCAACACTCAGCTCGAGTGAATGTTCGTAATTTAGGGTCTGCGCCGTTTCAGTATAAATACGAATATTTCAACATTCATTTATTACTTTCTTATCTTTTGAGGCTGCTGAAACTTGTATAAAGAGGGTGTTGTCATCTTGTGATATTCCCAATAATGTATTGACACTTTGAAAAAATGATTTTGTAATTAATCTCTTGTACTCCATCTTTGTTGATAGTGTATTCATTGAGACCGATCCTGCCAGTGGATGTAGGCTCACATTGAGCTGAACCACTTAAATCTTGATGTATTGTGTATGATTTTCGTTATTTCTTTTGTTTGCTTCCACTATTATTTATTTCAAACCAGCCTTTGATAACCGGTTTATCCCAACAATAATATATATCTGACAAATTTATCTAGAACTTGGGGTGAAAAGAATTGAGCTTAACATTAAAAAAAAAAAAATCAATGTCCATGAAGATCTCTCCTTTATTTACTATAGTAGTGTGCAGCTATTCTCTGTTGATCTCTTTCTCACTAATTCATTGCTGTGGGCTGAGATGAACCAGAATCAGATCTAGGAGTGCTGCAGCCCGGAGATTGCTTGCTGACATTGTATGGCGATGTGTGCATCACCCTGAATGAACACAAAAGCAGAATTTAGCACCAATTCTTAACACAGCATAAACCTTTGACTCCATATTTTTAATAATTTGGATTATTGACCATGGAGATCAGTGTGTATTTCTATACGAAGATCCATAAGATTCAATAGAACTTAAAGGACACATTTGAACTGACTTCATATCAGAAAATCCATCCCATTTCACAAAAATACTGAGCTAATTTGGGTTATAAGGCCTGGCCAGATAAAAAAAAATGGTAATATAGTTGCTAAACATCTAGCACCTACTTAGATAATGCACTTGAGTTAACTGAAAACATTTTAGTTTCTCATAATTGAATCGATATGAAATGGAAAGGCGACCTGGCATATACCTTTCCTTGCGCTTCTCTAAAAATCGAGCCAAGGATGCTTTACGCGCTTGAGGCAAACCCACTGCAAACACATAACAAAGATTTCTTAAACTGGTACCACTTCTATAGTTTACAAAAAAGACTTTGTCATGCTGGTATCAACTATATGGTTTATAATTTCAACAAAAACGAGAAGCCAACGGATAGGATGTGCAGGTAACACACAAATTAGTTATACCTGTTGGAATTAAGGTTGTACCAGCACATTCTGCTAGACTGAATGCTTTGCGAGACTCTGAATGGTTGGTGGGAAATGATGAAGCTTCCATTGGTTTGACTCTCTCTGATTCATTGGTACTACTTGCTCCTACTCCCAACTGATCAGAATAAGCTTGGGATGGAAAAGAAAGAGGGTTTGGAGGCCCTGGGAACAGTGTTGTGGTATGGGGCCGGTTTTTAATCACGCCATCAAATGGGGAAGGCTCTTGGGTTGTTGAAAGGGTCATATCATGTGCTGTAGATGACCCATTTCCAGCCAGTAACATAATGGCCAGAGCCTGAGTAGAGAAAGAAATAAGGAATTAAGAAATAAAAAAGAAAATTGAATATTGAGTTAACAGATAGATAGGAGAATGTCTAGAAGGATATATATATACCCTTTCAGGAGTAATATCATCATAAACGCTCACTGAACCAGCATAAAAGACGGTCAGCTGAGCAGGTGCTTCAGAGGATTTGGAACCATTCCTACAAAAGATCAATCTCAATTGAGCTCCTACATATCCTCACAAAACCATAGTTCTGATTCAGTATGTTTGGTAAAATTCTCATACAATACAAATCTTCAGACACATACAAACCTGAGATCGGTGGTACCAACCACAGAACCTGTGGAAGGAAGAACAGAAACAGGAGCTATGGCTCTAAGAGGTTTCGGTTTTATAGTAGAACCAACCATGTTCTGGCCAGTAGAAACAGGGTGAGATTGAAGCACAGTGGTGCCCAAAGCAACAGTACTAGTTTTATTTTGTTGATTGGAGAATGGGAATATTCTCACTTCCCGGGAGCGATGAATTGAATGGGCATCATGGTGTTGTAAAGGATAGAGTACTGTCATTGCATACTGGTTCTCCATCTCCACTTGCTTATCAAAACTCAAATTCTTCTGAAAAAAATAACAAGTTAAGATTGTGAAAGAATCAGTCATCCATAACCAAACCCTATAGACCATATATTGTATTGAAAGAATGCTCAAACTTCAGTCCAACTAACATCATTAGCAATCAGAAATTCACAAGGTGTAGGAGAATCGTTTGAATTGAGTAATCTTAATCTAAAAAAACAAGAGGCCGGAAATTAATTTTTTAGAAAAAACAAAAGAGCAAAAAAAAAAAAAACCTGGATTAGGCCAGAGTATGGTTTCTGGTTAGTGTCGAAAACAGCAGCAGATGAAATAGTAGTCATAGATCCAGATGATGCCAGTGGATCATGAAGAGTCTTTCTGGGACTATCTTCTTGAGTAGCCCTGAAAGACAGGAACTGAGGTCCTGCAGAAATCTTGTTTGAGAATGGCCACTGCATTCCTGAACCTCTCAGCTGTGCTGGGGAAAAAAAAAAAAAATCAAAGAAGATGCAAAATGATGCCCGAGTAAGTACGTGAATGATTAACACTTTCAGTATAAATATGCAGAAAAGCCTCGCCTTTCCTATATTTTTACCATATAGATGCCAAAGCTCTTCAATACCACAAACTTAGAAAAAAGTATCAAATTGATGGACTTTAAGACTTTAAGTCCCGAAAAGAACGGAAAACCAACGGCATGTAAAAAAACTACGTGCCAACAAGAATCATGGCTCTCCTACAAGGTAAGCATAAGTGACAGAATCGAATATTCTCAACGTGATTTTGCAGTAAAAGGATTCAAAGTAAGATTAAAAACGCCATTAACATAACAAACCTTTAACAACAATTAAAGTTCACTACAAACAAACGAATACAGCACATTGTCAACTTACTTTTTATCACTAAGCGGACAAAGAGCTACAGAACAAACATCCATGTCCTTTAAGATCACTAGGATCAATCCTAAAAAACTCTATACATATCTGCCAAAACCCTGTTTAGTTCATGCATTACTTTTCAGAAGAGCAAATCCAAGAACTATAAATCCTTGTGACCATTAATTTAAGTTCAATTTCTTTACTATTTAAAAGAACTCAATAATTTCATCGAAGTATAATACTTTAATGCAGTCCTTTATTATAAATGTTGCAGAAAGTTGTCAGGCACTGCTGTTGAGGATAATAAAGTATGAGTTTTTGGTAGGAAATTCAAAGTGGCACATGCATTAGTTTAAAGTATCCAAGAAGCAACTCACGCTCATGCTCATGCTCATGTTACTCAATAGACATGAATCTATCCCCCCCAACACGACAAACTAAAGTAGGAAAAGTGCAATTGACGTTATATATATACACACACACGCATATATAAGCACCAAAATTTCAGAAGGAAATTTGAAAAGAGGACCCAGAAAGCCATAAAGACCACCTGAGTTATTAGAATCTTCATTGGCCTCCATGTTTACAGAAACCAAAACATTTTTGGAGCTCAAACCCAGAAAGTCCCTCTCCATCTCTGTGTCTGACTATTTCCCTCCCTCTCTCTCTCTCAAAACTCTTACGAAACCAACAAAAGGACTTTCAACAACAAAGTACTTACCTTACCAAAAACTGCAACCCAGAGAAAACAAAGAACAAGCAAAAAAGCTGATAAGAGCACACGTACGAAGATGCTTTTGCAGCTTCAACCAGAGAGAGAGAGAGAGAGAGAGAGGGGAAAGGGAGCGAACTTAGTAGCTAGGGTGGTACTACTGGTGTCTTGTGGGGTTTAAATAAAATCTCCCCAACATATTTTATAATATATTTTATAAAATAAAAATATTTTTATAAAATAATATTAGTTTTATAAATTATTTTATAAAAGAATCAATTTTTTAAAATATTACTGTGTAAAATATTAGGAAAAATTATATTTTTTAATAAAGTGATGGTACGTCCGACACGTGGCAAGACACATGCTAATGCTTTAAATTTAAAATTATCTCCAATGAGCGTGATCTGGTTGAGTGAACGTGAAAAAAAACGTTTAAAATCATTTAAACGTTGGGGTCTTTAATCAAATTTTTATTTTTTATTTTTCCTTTTTTATGTTTTTTTTTTATATATATATTTTTAATTTGTTAGACAGATGCTTGTTGCGTGCTTATATAATTCTGACTTCTGACTTATTAAATTTGTTAATTGAGAGTTAATGGAAGGTTTTTATTAAGGGAAATGATACACTTTCCATTGGGTTACTGCTGGTAGCTCCCGCTCCCATTTTTTATTTTATTTTAATATATTTTTTTATTCAATAATTAAGGATGTATTTTTTAATAATATTATGATTTTTTTATTTTTTTAAATATTTAAAAGTGTTAAAAAATACATATATTAAAAAAAAAAAAATCCTAACCCTAAGAGTAGAGTGGTGGCTGTAGAGCCATCCTTTTATTAATGATAAAATTAATAACTCAATAAATAAATTCATAAATTGTTTCAACACTTATAATTTCTTATTAAGAAAGCTATTTTATTGAGAACTATTTTAGGGAGTTATATTGACAAATGCTTTTGGCTCCGGTTTTACATTGTTTTCAACTCATCGAATCACATCTCTTTTCATCTCATCTTAACATCCAAACATTTTAATTTCAAATTTTTAATTTTTCAACTTTTTCATCTAATCATTACAAATTTTCCAAACTTCTAAACAAAACTTAAAAAATAATTCAATTTTTTCAAATCTTAAAACAAAAATTATATCAAACAATATTTTAACTTTATAATATTTTTATTCATCTTTTTATCTCTCATTTTCCAAAACCCATATAGTATTTTAACTCAAATAATTTCACTACTATTTACAAATTATTTCACTATTATTCACAGATTTCTCATCACATCTCATTTGTGTAACCAAACGAGATCTTAGTTACAAAAAGATTCTATAAAAATAAAATGACTAACAAACGTGATTTGATATGTCACGTTAGATTATAAAATTGTTTTTATGTCTAATCTATAAGTTTTGATTCTTGAAGAAGAATAAAGTGATATTAAAAATCTAATAACAATAAACCCTAAGATTTTGCAATCTAGGTGGTTGGTATTTACTAACGCAAGCATAGAAAATGTCACCCTAACTCTTAGGATGTACCACATTTGCAATTGAGTAGGAAGAAAATGGATGAGGATTATCCATATTAATCAAGACCGACTACATTCAATACCAAAAGTCCTCATTATGTGGTCAATTTTACGTGTTTGACGAGATATATTAAATTACAATTACCATATCAACAGCCAACTCTATATTTGTGGTCATTTTTTTTAATTTTGTATTAATTTAGCCTATTACTAAGTATGGAAGCTAAATATTAAAGAAAAGAAAATATCATTTATACTTAAAAATTTTATTTATATAATAATACGGGCTAACGTGTCAATTATTACTACAAAGAATATTATAAAAATTAAATTTAAAAAGGAAATTGATAAAATAAATTTTGTACGTAAATTATAAGTACATGTAATATTACTCTTACTCTTGAAGAAATAAAATCTAAAGAAAAATAAATTAATTGAGATGAAAATAGAAGAAAAGAAATCCTAATATTCTCACAGGCAAGTGAAGAAACACATACAAAATAAATAAATAAGTTCAAAAATAAATGAACCTAAAATGAAAGAAATAAAGAACAGGACGAGGTACGGAGGTAGCATGTGGTGTGATTCGAAGCAGTGGGGACTGGGGTAGGGCTGTGCAAATAATCCGTCAGTCCGATGGGCCCGTTTAAAGTGGCCCGACCAGACCCGACCTGCATTTTGTCGGGTTATTATATAATCGGGTCTCCAACCCAACTAGTGAACGGGTTTGTATTTTTATTTCAACCCATCCGTAAACCTTTCTCATCTTCAGTTCTCCAACTCGCCCAAATTAAAACGCAGATATTCATGCCGTCCAAAGTCTAAAACGCATATATTCATGCTTAGTTACGAGTAATGGTCTCTTTGCCTTGTACAACTTTCCATGGATTGAGTCCGATGTGGGTTCACTGAGACGTAGAGAATCGACAGACATGCAACGTTCTTGAGAACCTTCAACATCTTGCGAATGGGATTTCTTGAATCTTTCCATACTTTTGCCAACATATCATGTGTATCTCAAGATCTGAGGACTGTGGACTGTGCCGGCAAAGCAGGAGCCCACGAATCTGACGTCGTGTGAGCCGATCTCTACGGGGGCAGTGGGAAGAAGGAAGACGGGTGTCAAATTTTCTACATTTCTTGAATCTTTCCGTGCCTTTGTCGCCAATCGCTTATTACGGAAGGTAATTGTTTACATTAATTGCCACTGGAGGATGGATTCGAAAATCAAAAGCCCCATCTCTCACACACACACAAAGAATTGTTTCGCCGATTCCACCAAGAAATCTAATTTGTACCTCATGCGTATCTCATCGCCGTCGAGGTCATTGGTCTTTCAATTATATAGGCTAGGGATTAGGGAAGAAGCTTTTGGTTTCGTTATGTATACAAATTCACACGGTTATTCGAGGCCTTTACTGACAATTGAGGATCGAGCTTTCTAAAGTGAGATAATGGCTACGCTAAGCTAGTGGAGATTGTTTGGTGCTGCGTTTGCTGGAATTCGCTTCATTCATGGCTTTTCTTCATCTGAGAGAGGTACAGTACCGTGAAAAGGGCAAATTTATCGGGTCATACGGGTTCGACCAGGTTTTATGTTGACCGGGTCGGTTCGGATTGGGTTGAGTTCTGAACCAGAGCATTTCGGGTCGGGCCAGGTGTAAACCCGACTGTTTCAGTTCGGGTTGCAGCCCTAGATTGGGGAGTGTATGTGATTGGCGGGGCGTTATAACTGACACGACGTCGATTTTGGTCTCTGCATTGGTGAAATCTAAATGTTAGCCTTTTTAAAGTTAAAACTTCTCCATTGAACTAGTCAAAGGTATATTTGTGAAACTTTAAACTGCATTAATTTAGAATGGAAAATACTCTAGCCACAAAAGAATTACACAAAAATAATCTCACAAATTTATGTGACTTGATATGGTTCGTCAGATTATAAAGTTACTTTTATTATAAAGTAGATCTAATAGATCAGATGAAATTACGTCAGTTTGTGGGATTGTTTTGTGTAATTCCTTTGTGGATGTAGTAGTACCAGTACTCATTTAGGACCCCTAGTCATATTTGGAGAGTCACTGTAGAAAGACCAAATCAATATTTTATGATTTTTCCATACAACTACCTCTCTCTTTCTCTCGCTCTTATCTATATATCTCTCTCCGCTTCCATCCAGTTCTTCTCTCTAGGTATGTTTTACCTCAACTCAAGAATTGTTTTCTCCAAGCTTTGTTGTAATTTAGTGTTCGCAAAACCGGTATTGCGTACATTGTGGATTAAATATTAAATTTTAATCTTAATATAAGTGTATTTATAAAATATTAAACTTTTTTAAAATATTATTAAAATATATAATATTATATTATTATTTTGACTTTAGAATGATTAGTTTAGTATGGATTAACATTTTTAAAAGTTTTAGTTATAGTCAAAATCTCAAATTCTAATTAAAATTTAGACTTGACAATGACTAAGAGATTGACAATGCTCTTCCAAACTCATCTACTAATCAAATACAATGGGGTGTCTCCTATTTATGCAACGTGACATCTTTCTACGCATCTTTTTATTTTTATTTTATTTTTAGTATTTATTTATAAATAAATAAGTAATAGTCACTAGTAGGCTATAATTAATTGTCAATTGTGAAATATTTCTTTCATTTTTATCCTTTTGCTTATGAATTTTAACTTTTCGCACATTTAATTATTTTTTCACAAAATTAATAATTTATTCTTATCCATCTCTAAATCAAGCTTTTAAAAGCCCACTGCGAAAAGTTGATCGTTGATGTTTGAGTTTCATGTCAATTATACCTTCAAATAAAATCTGAATAAAACAATATTTTTAAGAGTTCCCATTGAAAGAAATTAGGATCCACGGTATAAAAGTTGGCATTTTTATATGAGTACTGTTATATATAGTCGTAGAATGCACAAGTATCGTACAGTCGTTTTGAAAAAGAGTGAGATCTACTATTAAAAAATTAATTTATTTTCATGTGGATCCCGTATTTATTCACTTTTTTCAAAATGATTGCATGACGCTTACAAACTCACGACTGCAACTACCATTTCTCTTTTTATACAGGTTCCAAATTTTCTTTACTTTTCTTAAATGAGTGCATGGAATTTTTGCACTTTAAGCACCCTTTTGTATTTGAAATTTATCTCAACTCATCATTACAACTTTTTCAAATTTTTATACAAAATATAATAAACAATTATACTTTTTTAAATCTCAAAACAATAATAATATTAAAAAATAATATTATAACAATATTTTATTCAATTCATCTAAAATTATCTCAACTCATCTCTAAAAATTAGAAAAGCGTAAGGTCAATATTAGTCCTTATGAATGCACTGGAAATGAAGGTATAGCTAGATCCATTAAGGTTGAAAGAGATGGAACTTGTGTCGGATTGCGATTTAGCTCCCATCAAATGCAAAATTAATTTCAACATTTCTAGAGAAGAAATTTAGCTACCATAAAGCTTTGTTTGTATTCAAAACCCACCTCAACTCATCTCATCTTATCATTACAACTTTTTCAAATTCCCACACAAAATATAATAAACAATTCAACTTTTTCAAATCTTAAAACAACTTTACCAAATTCCCACACAAAATATAATAAATAATTCAACTATTATTCTATTATTCACAAACCATCTCAACCAATCTCGACTCATCTCTGAATCCAAACCACTCCTTAGTTATAGAATCAAGTATCAACTCCCTACTTTCATACAAATTTGTGATCACCAATTTTCTATTGGGTTTGTGGAGCCTAGTTTGAAGAACTAGCCAGATTGTTTGCTCGACTGTAGCTCGACTCAGTGCTCGAGTGAAGTGAAGACAGATTGCTCGTTTGAGGTGCGTGTGACGATAGGCTCCAGTGAAGCACAACCCTAGTGTTCACTTGAGCGGCGCTCGATGGTCGGCTGGAGCGAATGTTGCACAAATTGTTTGCTCGTAACGTGCTCAACACTTCGCTCGAGCGAAGAAACCTGGTTTTGACACCTTAAGTTTCCATGTCATGGCCTATATATATGAATGTTATTTCATATGTTGTTGTATCAGATTGAAGAGAGGGAGATGAAAACGACATATAGAGCTTTCTTGAGAGAGAGAGAAGACCGAGAGAGAGAGAGAGAGAGAGAGAGAGAGAGAGTTGAGATTGTGTGAGTTGAGTAAAGCTCTTGTAACTCACTGTGTGTTGTAATCTCCTCTAAATAAAATCCCTTGCAGCTCCATAGACGTAGGCAAATTGTAGAAACATGTAAATTTGTGTGTAGTGTGTGTCCTTGATTCCTATGTTTCCGCATTTATTTCATTGTCTTTCTCGCTATCGTTGTTAGTAAGTGTGGTGATTATCCCCAACAACTGGTATCAGAGTTCCAATGTTTAGAGTTTGGGCTTAACGAAGGATGGAGAAGAAGTGAATGTTGGAATCAAGAAGTTGTATGGTACATATTTTAGTTATTGGACGATGTAGATCGAAAATTATCTCTATGGGAAGAGACTCCACCTTCCTCTATTTGGATAGAAGTCGGAGAGCATGAACGATACTGATTGGAACCTGTTAGATTGACAGGTTTTGGAGGTTATTCGACTCACCCTATCCAAATTAGTGGTGTATAGTGTTATCAAGGAGAGAACCACGGCGGATTTCATGGCGACTTTGTTAGGTATATATGAAAAGTTGTTGGTGAATAACAAAATGCATTTGATAAAGAAGCTATTCAATCTAAGAATGGCAGAAGGTACGTCTGTTACCCAACATTTGAATAAATTCAATACTATCACAAATCAATTGTCGTCGGTCAAGATTGAGTTTGATTATGAGATCAGAGTGTTGATTATGTTGGCATCGTTGTCAAATAATTGGGAAGCCATGAGAATGGCGGTGAGTAATTTTGCTGGGAAGGCGAAGTTGAAGTTCAACGATATATGAGATTTGATTCTATCTGAGGAGGTGCGCATAAGGGATTATGGCGAGATCTCAAGTATGGCCCTAAACAATGACAATCGGGGCAGGGGACATGCCAGACCATGTTTCAGTGGCATGAGCAAGTCGATATCTAAGCAGTAGATCACTTGTTGGAGCTGTGGCAAGCTGGGCAATATCAGAAGAGACTGTTGGAGTCAGAAACAAATTGAGGATGACACTGTAAACGCAGTGGCTGAAGAATTACAAGAGATCATGCAGAATTACAAGAAACAACATCTTTACCTTCGAGGCACGCACGACAATAGGCTCGAGTGAAGCACAACCCTAGTATTCGCTTGAGCAGTGTTCGATAGTCAGCTTGAGCGAGTGTTACACAGATTGTTCGCTCGCGGTACACTCGATATTCCGCTTAAGCAAAGAACCCTAATTTTGCCGTCGTAGGTTTCTCACGTTGTGGCATATATGAATGTTATTTCATATGTTTTTGTATCAGATTGAAGAGAAGGAGAGACAAATGGCATGTAGAGCTTTCTCGAGAGAGGAGAAGCCCTAGAGAGAGTTGAGATTATGTGAGTAGAGTAAAATCTTATAACTCAATGTGTTGTAATCTCTATTGAATAAAATCACGTGCAACTCCATGGATGTAAGTAAGTTGTCGAATTACGTAAATTTGTGTATAGTATATGTTTTTTATTCCTGTATTTTTGGATTTATTTCATTGTCTTTCTCACTATCGTTGTTAGTGAGTGTGGTGCTTATCCCCAACATTTCCATTCAAATTTATCATTCTTCATATCCTTTTGAAGCACATGTGACAACCATTTCCCACTTCTGATCAGTTTTCTCTAGAAAAAGGTGGGAAAAAAAAAATTTAAAAGTGCATATAGAGAATGCATAAGAGAAGGTGAAAATGCTGGTGTAAAAAAAAAATAAAATTAAGTGGATTATAAAGAACAAAAGCTATAACTAGGACAAGGATTTTCTCCATTTTATTTATTTAGCATAAAATACAAGATACGCTATCTAAAATATCTTATATTTTACAGTAGTGGATACTATCTATAGTAGAGGATAAGAGAATAAGAAATTTCGATCTTCACTTGCCAATGGAAGCAAATAATGCTAATAACATTCTCTTTTTCAGCAAGGATTTGGATAAATCCATAAGCATGTGCCTGATGGGGACATCCATGGACATACCCTTTTCTATAAGAGTGTGCTACTGTCTTGGCTAAATCAAAATTACTATACTCCATGCTTAGGCCCATTCAATTGCAACCTCCCATCTAAGATTTTTAAATGTTTCTCTCTTTTGGATAAGTAGCAATCATCCAATTATTCAAAGGCCCATCATTAAACTCAATTTTAATTGGCATACATGCTCTGCATTGATGCAGACTTTGAGTTAGTCTGGTATGTTGACACATGCTACTACATATCAATTATTATTTTTATAATATAAATTTTATTACTCACTAAATAAATGAAGAGAAATAGTATTTGCAGTCATAGAATACGTAGCCACCACACACTCATCTTAAAAAAAGTGAGTAAATATGTAATCCACATAAAAAAAAAACTAATTTTTTAATGATGGGTTCCACTCTTTTTCAAAAAGAATATATGGTACTTGTATAATTCATAATTGTATCTAGCATTACTGCCAATACATTTTACATGAATAGCAAGTGAATGAGAAACTCCATTAATGCCTTTTCTACCAACATGGGATACTTCATAGAAATTAAGTATGAAGCAATAACTTTGTGATCAATGCTAGAATATGGCCTTAACGAGATGAAAGCGTAGGATCTCCATTTAGACAATCTACAATCTATGAAGAATCACATTTTAATGTGAGTAGTATTACATGTACTTACAATTTTACTTACAATTTTTTATACAAAACTCATTTTATTAATTTTCTTTTGAAATTAAAATTTTATAATTTTTAGCATATTAATAGCTAACACGTATATAATGAAGTTTTTAAAGTACAATTAGCATTTCTCTTCTAATATAATCCTTGAAAAACCCATATTGCAGACCATATGTATGTAACTCTCTAAGGTTTGTTTGGAAATAGATTTCATTCCAAAATTCTTATCTCATCTAATCATATCTCATTTCAAAACATAATTAAAATATAAACATTTTTAAACTAATCATTACAACTTTTTTAAATTTTCAAATAAAAAATAAAAAATAATTCAACTTTTTCAAATTTCTAAACAAAAATAATATTATAAAACTATATTCTAACAATATTTTAACTTTAATATATTTTTTATTCAATTTTTTTTCTCATTTCCCAAAACCCAAAAAATATTAAACTCAAACTATCTCACTACTATTGACAAATTATCTTACTACTATTTACAAAATTTTCATCTCATCTCACTTCCCAAACAAGCCTGACAGGTTTGAGGCCTTAGATGAGACACAAAATTCTCATCTGATCTAATTTCATCTTATCCCATCTTATTCCCAAACACAATTCAAATACAAAATTTTCAAACTAATCATTACAACTTTTTCAAACTTTCAAATAAAAAATAAAAAACAATTCAAACTTTTTCAAATCCAAAATAAAAATAATATTATAAAACTATATTATTACAATATTTTACTTTTATAATATTTTTAATTCAACTTTTTTTCTCTCCTTTCCCAAAACCCAAAAAATACTCAACTCAAACTATCTCACTACTATTCACAAACTATCTTACTACTATTTACAAAATTCTCATCTCATCTCACTCCCCAACAAGCCCGCCTCGTTTGTTTTCACAATCATTCTCATCTTATCTAATCATTACAATTTTTTCAATTTCCACACAAAATAAAATAAACAATTTAACTTTTTCAAATTTCAAAATAAAAATAATATTAAAAAAAATTCTAATAATATTTTATTTAACTTTCAATTTTTATCTCAATTCATCTCATCCATCTGCAAAAACAAATAAGGTCACTCGTATCATCTTATCTCATATCAGTTGTAGTGGCCTCCACATTGTCTACCTTTGTAAATAACAACCTTTTCATTTTTGTTCATACCCATAATAATAACACCCATTCCATCTCGTAAGATAGCACCAAATTCAGCTTTAAATGAATTCTGATTAAGACTAATAAAAATTCAGCTATAGGCTATGTTTGGATGTCAAGATCATCTCAATTCTCAACCTATCTCAAACCATTCATTGATGGAACCTACTACTTTTTCAATTTTTCATAAAAAGTGAAACTCATCTCAACTTACTTCATACATTCAAACACATTTCAACTTATTTACATTTAAACAAATCTCAATGAGACTCATAAACACTATTATTTACAGATCAACTCAGATCGTTTAAGATGACCTCAACATTCAAATGTAGCCTATAATAACCTCCAGGAGGTGCTTGCCATTTCAGAAAATTTTCCTTCGCAATTAAACATTTATTGACTTTAATGTCCTATAAATGTGAACATATGCAAAATAAATATCAATGATATGCAAGTCTATCCAGTATGTCCTTTCCTTTTTTAGAAATGTAAGATAGTTGTCTTTTCTTTTCTTGAGAAAGATAAGGCGGTGGTATAGAATTTCAACAATTTATCACAATATCGAAGACAATTTCCAGCTTATTCACCATGGTAGAGGAACTGGAACAATTTTGGGAAGGTTTTAAGCTAACAGAGGAAGAACAAGAGGAAGTTACTTTCACTGAGGAAGAGATTAGAAGATCAAACTTGTGTGGACAGGACTGTCTGCTTATGCTAGTTGTGGTGGAAAAAAGTATTAACAAGGAAGATTTCAAAGCCACTATGACCAAACTATGGAACCCAGGGGGTTGGATCATCTTTAAAGAGGTAGGGCCTAACAAATTTCTAGTGGAATTTCATAAAGGTATGGATGTAGAAATGGTGTTGAATGGAAGACCTTGGTCTTTTGATAAAAACCTTATTTGTATTAAAAAATTCATGAGTAACATGCCTTCTATTGAAATGGGTTTTAACCATGAATCTTTTTGGATACAACTTCATGATATGCCTCTAGCTGCTATAACTTTTGAAGGGGAAAGGATTGGAAACACAATAGGGGAGGTGTTGACAGTTGATGTGGATGAGGAGGGAGTTGGTTGGGGTATAAGATGGTCAAAATTGAGGGAATAAAAAGATGGATAGAATTTAAATATGAAAGATTGTCATTGTTCTGTTTCAAGTGTGGGGCTATAAAACATGCACATAGAGTCTGTGTTGTGGAAAAAATTAAAAGAAATACTACAGGATAGGGAATTGTTCGGTGTGGACAATGGTTGATGGCTTCTCCTACTATATCAAATGGCTTGGGAGAAAAAAGATACGGTGCTCGTGGAACACAACAACCTAAGCTAATATCACAACTAGGTAATGGAGAAGATTGTAGAAAAGTTGATATTAATTATAAAGACAACTCAGTTTCAAGTGGTCAGACAAGTACAGGGAAAGATATCATACAAGTGGAATATCATCAGAATTCTGATAAAGCTGAAGCAGACCAGAACTTCTCCTTCGATCACTTTCAAACAGTTTTAACTAACAAGAAAAGTTTGATAGAGGAAACTAGTACTCTAAACAGAAGGGGAAATGAAGCCTGGATTCCTACTTTAGAGTTAGTTAGTATTTTTGAGAAATCTTTGAGGAACTTAGTAGCAGTAGAAGGAAGTGAAAAAAAGAAACTTGGATGGAAAAAAAAGAGCAAGACAGGTTTTCATGGAAAGGGCAACTGAAATGACACAAATGGACACTTCTAAGAATGACACAGGAAGTAGGAAAAGAGAGACATCAGAGTTTATTAACAATGCACAACAGGGTCTCTCCAAAAAACCAAAAGCCATGCTCAATCCTGCAAGGAATTTAAATTAGGAACACATCAACCCCACCAGGAAAAATGAGATGCATTAGCTGGAACTGTTGAGGGCTTGGGAACCCTCGAACAGTTCATGAGCTTCATCTTTTGGTGAAGCATAAGAGCCCAAACATCCTATTCCTTATTGAAACTAAAAGCAACAAGGAGAAGATGGAAAGAATAAGGAACAAAATAGGATATGACAAGAGCTTTATAGTAGAGAGTAGAGGATTTAGTGGAGGAATAGCTATGATGTGGAATTCAAATGTTCATATAGAACTGGATTCATATATCAGGCATCACATATCTGTTCACATAATAGAACCTGGAAATGGGAAGAAGTGGCTTCTCACAGGGTTTTATGGCAACCCTTGTATAGCACTTAGAGAAGGGAGTTGGCAGTTGCTAAGGCTTTTGAAACCTGTAGATAACAGTCCTTGGCTTTGTATAGGTGATTTCAATGAAATTTTGCATCATAATGAAAAGTTTGGGGGAGCTGTGAGACCTTATGCTCAGATGGAATCCTTTAATCAAGTCTTACAAAACAATGAATTGAATGATTTGGGATTTATAGGGCCAAAATATAATTGGTTCAACAATAGAGAAGGCACTAGGTTTACAAAAGAAATGTTAGACAGAGTGGTTGCAAATTCACATTGTATCAGTATGTATCCAAATATCAGTGTTACTACCATTCTTGCATGCACATCAGATCATAATCCTCTTATTTTAACTCTAAATACAAAATTTCAAGAGGAAAGAAGGAAGAGAAGGATATTTAGATATGAATTCAACTGGGGGAGAAAAACTTAATGCAAAAGTCTTATTTTGAATGCATGGAATGAAGGGGTCAACATGTTACAAACAATAGCAACAGTTTCAAACAAGCTTACTAGCTGCAAGAAAAAACTACTCAATTGGAGCAGAAACCAACAATAGGAAGCAATGAGAAACATTGAGACTAAAAAGCTAAAAATGCATCTTCTTCAGCAAAGGAACAATGAGAGTGATCTGCAAGAAATAAATCAGATTAAAAAAGAGGTGACATTTCTCTTAGAAAAAGAAAATTTGAGGTGGAAACAAAGAGTAAAAGAAAGTTTGCTTCAAAATGGAGACAAGAACACCAGAGTTTTTCATACGTGTGCATCACAGAGAAGAAAAATAAATCATATTAGTAGCATTCATGATGATGATGGTCAGATTCATAATTCTTCTCAAGGAATAAAGCAAGTATTTCAACATTTTTATAATTCCTTGTTCTCCACTTCTAACCCAACTGGAATAAATGATTGTTTGGAACCTATGCAAGCAAAGGTCACTGAGGACATGAACAATAGGCTGATTGCAAAATTCACCTTCATAGAGGTACAAGAAGCTGTATTTGCCATGAATCCAATGAGCTCACAAGGACCAGATGGATTTTCAGCAGGATTCTATCAACAACATTGGGATACAGTAGGCAAGGAACTTTGTGAAGCAGCAACATTGGCCTTAAATACTAACAACTGAGATAGCACCATCAATGAAACATTTATAGTTCTCATACCATAAAAGAAATGTCCAACAAAGGTCAATGAATTCAGGCCAATCAGTTTATACAATGTAATCTACAAGGTTATGACCAAGGTTCTAGGTAATAGATTGAAACAAATCCTGCCATAAATCATTTCCACAACTCAAAGTGCATTTGTGGCTAGAAGACAGATTCTAGACAATTTCATAGTGGCTTTTGAAGTATTACATTCAATGAATTGCAGATTGAAAGGGGCAACAAGATATATGGCCTTAAAATTGGACATAAGTAAAGCATATGATAGATTAGAGTGGAGCTTTATAGCAGCACTGATGGAAAAAATGGGGTTTGCAAACAGGTGGATAGCTCTCATACTCAACTGTGTCAAGACAGTATCTTATTCTCTCTTAATTAATGGAAACCCACAGACTTCTTTTAAGCCTTCGAGGGGCATTAGATAGGGTGATCCCCTATCACCCTATCTATTTATACCATGCTCATAAGCTTTTACTCAGCTACTCAATAGAGCAGAAAGGATGAACCTCATATCTGGTTTTCCACTGGCAAGTGGCAGATAACCATCAATCATCTGTTTTTTTTACAGATGATAGTATTTTATTCTGTCAAGCCTCTTCTATTGAATGGAGCAGGGTGCAATACTTGATTGGACAATATGAACCTTCTATTGAATGGAGCAAGGTGCAATACTTGATTGGACAATATGAACTAGCTTCAGGCCAGAGATTAAACAAAGAAAAATCATCTCTATTTTTCAGCAAGAATACAAGGGCTGCTGTGGAAGACAATATTCTTAGCATAGCAGGTATTAGAACTACATCTTCCTATGAAAGTTATTTAGGGTTATCTGCTTTGCAAGGAAAATCAAGAGTTAGGGCATTCATTACAATTCTTGACAAAGTGAGAAGTAAACTGAACAACTGAAAGCTGAAATTTCTATCTAGAGCAGGTAAAGAGATTCTTCTCAAATCTGTCATACAAGCTATCCCAACTTATTCAATATGGGTTTTGAAACTTCCCAAACGCCTGTTACATGAAATTAACAAGATGATGAAAAGTTATTGATTGGGACAAATCAATCAAGAGAGGAAAATAAGTTGGATTAATTGGAGTCAGATGGGAAAATCTAAAGCTGAAGGAGGATTGGAGTTTAGAGACTTTGAAAACTTCAATATTGTTTTATTAGCAAAGCAAGGTTGGAAATTGTTGCAACACCCTAACTCTCTAGCTGCACAGGTATTACAACTTAAATATTTCCCTCACACTGACTTCTTCAATGGAAAGTTAGGTAATACAGCATCCTACCTATGGAGAAGCTTTCTAGCTGCCAGAACTCTACTCAAAGAAGGAACCATTTGGAGGGTAGGGAATAGAAATTCTATTAGAATATGGTCAGATAAGTGGCTGCTAACACCCACTACATTCAAAACTCAAAGTGGTTTTCATATGATGGATATAGAAGCCAAAGTAGAGGTGCTTATTAACCAACAAACAAATGAATGGAATACCATTTTGATTAGTGCAGTCTTTTCAAAGGATGATGTAGATACCATTACTCAACTACCTCTCAGTCACTGCAATAGGCCAGATAAACTAATATGGAGGTGCACAACAAATGGGATATTTAATGTCAAAAGTGCTTACTACTTGCCGGGAGAAATTCAAGACAAAAAGAAGGGACAATGCTCACAATGCAAACAAACTCGAGAGGAAATGACTAAATTTTGGAATCATGGTATTCCCCCAACCACAAAGAACTTCCTGTGGAGAGCATGCCTCAACATTCTACCTACTAAAGATAATCTCTGCAAAAGGAACGTAATGACATACAACAACTGCCCCATGTGTTTAGCAGAATCAGAAACTACCAAACACATTCTTTGGGAATGCATTTCTCAACAGATATTCTGGGACAATGTTCAAGTATTTAATAATATTTTGATTGTTCCCAACACAGTTCTACATCAAGTCCATCAAATGCAATGTGATCTTGTAGCACTAGAATCCAGAACAATCAACCAGAATCAAACCAATACATTGAGAAATGGCACATGGGAGACCCCTCCACCAGGTTTTTGCAAAATAAATTGGGACGTTGCAGTTGAAAGAATGCATTACAAGATTGGTATTGGCATTGCAGTGAGAGATGATGAAGGTAATTACTTAGCCACCATGAGGAAGAACCAACTCCTTTGTCCTGACCCTTTAATTGCT
Source organism: Juglans mandshurica (assembly GCA_022457165.1). Taxonomy (NCBI): domain Eukaryota; kingdom Viridiplantae; phylum Streptophyta; class Magnoliopsida; order Fagales; family Juglandaceae; genus Juglans; species Juglans mandshurica. The sequence continues at coordinate 16,397,119 of CM039634.1, forward strand.
AAAGCAGTAGGAGCATTAACATAATATATTTTGGACTTGATCTAGGAATGAGGAAGGTAGTATTAGAGGGTGATTCCAAAAGAGTAGTAATGGGGATCCAAAAACATGCACCAGATGAAAGCTACTTTGGAATAATCATCTCAGATATAAGATCAAGAATTAGCTCTTTTGATGTTTGTGTTACCAAGCATATCAACAGAGAAGGCAATGTAATAGCTCATAAACTTGGTAAAAATGCTTTGATTATATCAGAGTGTATAGTGGCTTTGGAGGAAGAAAAATGCTACTTTGTCCACTCTATTTGCCTCCGACATCTCATGTATTTTAATTTTTTTAAAATTTTTTTATTTACTTAATAGTTAAGGAAGTGACTAGTATTTATATATTTTTTAAAAATGTTTAAAAATGTTAAAAAATATAAATAAAAAAATTGAGAAAAAATAAAAAGAAAACTTTTAACTAGCAGTAACAATATCTTTAAAACATACATTAAAGACAATGGGGAGTTTGCTCACTGCTCTTTGGAGGGGAGTTAGGAAACTCCCCATTGTCTTTAATGTATGTTTTAACTTCAGTTATATGAAATGAGTTTGTTTCAAAAAAAAAAAAAAAAAATCAATCCGGTAGCTTTATGCAAAACAGATTTCTTCATCGCCACATTCCACGTTCTACGTGCAATAGAAAGATAGTTGAGAACCACGTATCAATGATATCATCACTTGTTGTCAACAGCATTGCCATCTTTTTTTTTAAGTGACAGTTATTTTTTAAATTGATTTAACTACTAGTAACCGTTTTCTTTCAAAATTTCACAAACTGTTATTTCAACAGTACTATACTACTCTCTTTTAACAGTTATAACCGTTTTTCTTTTAATATATATTATTCAATATTCATAAATGTAATTTCATATTTATTAGTTTTCTACTACTGCTATAAATTTTTTAGGACCGTTGAATTGGATATAGATGTGAGAAGAAATTATCTTACTCATATCATCTTATCTCATTTAATTTTAACTAATAATTTCACCATTATTTATAAACTATTTTAATTCATTTCATTTATCTCGTCTCATTTCATCTCATTATCCAAAACTAGGCGTTAGACCAGTTTTAGATAAACTCAAACATGATAATGGGAGTCCAAAACTAAGCACAAAATGGCTAAAAACTTGACACGTAGCAAACGCTCAACAACGTGGCACTCTCAGACATCTCGCCAATGACATCTGTTCCAACTTCTTTTGTTTAATTTCACTTCTCTTCCTTACTAGATAGTACATACCCATTACCAAATCCAACGCAAACCCATCCTCTGAAGCACTACTTGGCAAAATATCCTCATTACTTTCTGCAGAACTTCCATCAGATTCATCAACAGCTCATGGGTTCAGAAACTTTCGTAGAAGTAATTCTGGCAATACTTCTACCTCCTGTTGCGGTCTTCCTCCGTTATGGCTGTGGAGTAATTCTTCACTTGCAAACCAGATTTTCATATGATCTCATGCGCTTGTTCTTTGATTTCATGAACATTAATTTTTTTTTTTTAATTTTGTGAAATGCAGGTGGAGTTTTGGATAGATTTGCTGCTGACAATATTGGGATACATTCCGGGAATCATATATGCCCTTTATGTGTTGGTAGGATAGCATGACTGCATGCATGGTTGATGCAGCAGTACAAGAAGATAAATGTGACATGATCTGCTATTTTGGACGTGATCGATGTTTTCTACGACTAAGAGCAATATATGCAGGATGTTCTGAGAGTGGCTTTGATCTCTTTCAAATCATGTGTTGTTTGTTTACAATAAGTGTACTTGAGTCATGGAAGTGTTTATAAATGTCTTTCAGTACTCGTTTAGTACCCATATATGTTTTCTGTGTAGTTTGATTAATGGAACTACGTACGTACCTAGGCATGTATGCAGTCTAGGCAACTGCATGGAAATGGAAATGGACTCTGAAAACATGTTCTATGGTGAACTCTTTTCATGCCAGTCTTTATTCTTTTATCAAGAGCACATGCGGCGCCCCCGACCCCGACCCCGACCCCTGCCTTGGCGACGTCAGGATGTTTCCCGCATGCACGGACATACAACCTTTGCGCAAAATCTATAAGCCACGTCTCAAATCCTTGAGCAAATTAAAGATTATTACAGCCATATCCCTTTAAAACAAGAACAAATTAACAATTTAATAAAATGGGAGAAAGGCCCCCAATCCTCAAGCCTATGAAGGTGCCAGATCTTCATGCTCATATCCACCACCATACCCTTCTTTTGCATAAAAAATTACGGTTTCGAGATAATTAGCTAGGTATTTGTAATGAAAATGATCATTTGCTATGAGAATGGTTTCATGTTTTACTCTCATTGCAAATGATCGTGGTTGTTGCAAAAGGGAGGGTAGCACCTTTATCTAAAGTCTAGTTTGGGTACTTATATTCGATCTCATAATATCTCATTATTATTCATTATTTTATTATTATTTTTGATCAATTTTTTATTACTATTCATTATTATTTAATATTCTATCATTATTTTTCATTACTATTTACAGAATATCTAAGAATACTTCACTCAAAACGCAACCAAAATAATCTCATGAATTCTTCATGACTCAATTATAATCAGAACAGCGCCATAGAATTCATGACTCAACTATAATAAGAACAACGCCATGATCATCCTAATGATTCAATTATAATAAAAAATTATAGGCAGCTTATTATCTTAGTGAATCGGGATTTTGATCCAACACAATCTGCCAAAAGTAGTGCTGTTATGTTAGAGATTCCAGCTATATACATGAATGAAAACAGCATGGAGACTGGAGAGGCTCCTTAAACAACGCAATCACAAATTAGTCTAAAAAGATTCAAAAACGCGTGGTTTTCTCTTTTGGCACGACGAGCTGGGACGCCTAAATTGCTGGCTTTTTCTCTCAGCATGTGATCGAGTGGAAAGGTCTAGTCAATAAAGATATTGATGGGGATAAAGTTGGTCAATGGGCTTGTTCATGAACCCATCAACCCTGGCAAGCCCACCTTTTTATATTACTTCAAACACTAATATTTTCCTCCATACTTTCTCAATTTGATTTATAGTTAAGAACATTTTATTGACTTAATTATCGAAGTGTCACCAGGTATCATTGATTAATTACGGTACACGTTTTCTCATTTTGTAGAGAGTTTGATGCCAACCTGATTGTTTACTGCTAATGATTTGAGTTACTTTTAGACATCATCATCAAATGTCAATGTGCGCGCGTACCTTGTTATTTGATTAATGGGTTTTGCTATGCATAAGTTACTATTCACTCCCACACCCATCACTTGATAACTTTTTTTACATTTTTTCGTAAGGTATGGCCGGGTGTGTGCAATGAATAATAGCTTATGAGAAAAATTATTTTTCGACCAATATCTTTCTTCATTATTAAAATCTTGCTAAAATATTTATAATTGGTTATAGAATTCAATCCGAACACTACAAAAAGACTTGGGGGGTTTTCTTTTGGCTTCACCCAAAGCCTACTTTTTTGTTTGTTCTATTTGACTTCAGTGGCCTACACAATGTCTAACAACTCCTCATCTTCCTCCACAAAGCACTTCTGCAACACCCTTGGAGGGTAAAGCACAATAATTTGTTCCATACTTGAAGGGGCAAAAGCTTTTCAGTTATTTTGATGGGGCCAATCCTTGCCTTTTCCATTTTATTCCAAAAACAATCACTATCTCTCCAAATTTAAGTCCTTCCCAACCCTAAAAGATGGTATTTGGTTTTAGCAAAGCTCAATTAAAATTGAAATACTCTCGTATTTAGAATACGTGACTTGAGTCCGTCTTTAATATTGGTAAAATTTAATATCCGGAATTCACTAGTTAAGGCAAATTTTAATTAAGCTTATTTTTTTCAAATTTAAATTCTCTTTAATTTATGTGGAATGAGAGTTGTATAAGTAGGGATGCCATTTTAGCAAGTCATCTTGATACTATTGTACTGTGGAATCTCTTATATAGCAAGTGTGTTAGAACACACCATTGATACGTTTTTGGCGTTCAAATTTAGAACTGCATAAATGCAATTTGCATGATTGGATATCAAGGTTTTAAAACCAACTACCATATAAAGATCATTTTTCATGTCTCACTAACAAGCATAGAGTGTTTTACATTTTCACAATTCTTCAAAGAGTTTCACTTTGTTAGCAAATTATGTGTTCTTTCTTGTTTTAAATTTATGATTTTGTTCACGAAACGTGTATAAGCTAATTGATTAAAAGCTAATATAATTTTTAAATATCTTAATCTATCATACACCTATTTAACTCCGAACGCATATGATATATTGAAGATGGATTGAATGTCATATTCATGGTAGTTTCTCTCGAAGAAGTTCGAGAAAACACTTCAATACGCAAAATTAAAAATGAGGGTTGAAATATTCTAACTTCGAGAAAATCAATATATATATATATATATATATATATATATATATATATATATATATATAAAAGAGGTAGAGACTTTTAAGTAGTTCTAGTTCCATGTCAAACTAAAATGAAATGTTGACTTGTAGATCTTTAGAAATTTATGAACTTTCTCTCCCTCGACCTAGAAAAGTAAAATCTATTGATTTGGAGACAATGCAAGAAGATGTCAATGACTTCTTTAACGGGAATTGTTGAATATATGATGAAGGCTTTGTTGATATAGCCAAGAGGTTTAGGAAATTTCTCCAACCTAGGAAGGAAAATTTGAAGAATAAGATTTCCAAGCTTATAGAAAGATCAAATGGTGACTTTAGTGTACTTTCACAAGGTATGATGGAGAAAAGTATGAATTATTTCTATTCTCGAGTCGGTAGGTAAAGCACACTGACCATATTTTTTAAATAATAAGATTTAATTTGTAATATTTAAATTTTAAAAATTATATTCTAAATTAAATTATACCACATAAGTAGTGTGTAGTATAAAGGTTTTAGAATAAAAAAAATTAGGAAGGAAAAGCTATAACAAAACCTTTTGAAGAATAACGACTACTAAAAAAGATTAAATGATATAAAACTTCAACATTATTCATAAAAAAGTTGACAAAAAGGAGAGAAACTCTCAATATTTTTTATAATGTTCATAAAAATTGAAGTTGAAAAAAATAATAAATTCTCACTTATCAATATACCATACACAATTTTGTGCTATTATTTTGAGCAAGGATTTAATATTGGGCTGGTTTGGTTATATAAAATTAAATTATCTCATCTCATCTCATCGTATCTCATCTAATCATTATAATTTTTTTATAAAATATAATAAATATTTTAAATTTTAAAATTTTAAAATAAAAATAATATTAAAAAAGAATATTTTATTTAATTAACACAGACCGAATGAGATGAATGATTTGGATAGAGGTAGAAAATGATAAATTTGGCTTTAAAATTTTTCTTAAGTAGAGAGAGAGGCTTCGATTTCAAGAATGTTAAAACATAATAAAATATCTATAAAAAAAAAAGAATAATAATATAATCTTAAAAACATAAATCTTGAAGAATTGTATAATGTATATTTGTTTTTAAAAATCTTGGTAATTTTTAATTTTTTACTAGAAATAGAAATCTATTCCACGTTCGTTGCTTCAACGCCATTGCACTCTCTCTCTTGAAAGTTTTAACTCCCCCCAAAGTCCTCTATCTGTCTTTCTCAGTCCAAACTTCTTACCAACACAAGCCTCTCTCTCTCTCTCTCTCTCTCATCTTCAATGTCAGTCCCAGCAGCCCTGCACCCATGCTAGGGCTGCGCCACTGCAGCGCAGTTCGATACCCCCGAGCTCTAGAACTCGACGAGAAATGGTGTTCAAGGGCCGGTTCTTCTCCTCCTCCAAGAAATCCGACTCCTCCAGCGCCGACGGATCCAATTCCAACTCCCCCCGATCCCTTGCTACCAACTCCAACTCACCCTCCCGATCCGATAAGAAGAAGCCCAAAGCTGCTTCCACCACCTCCTCCAAAGACAACCCTTCCAGTACCAGAACTCAATTTAAAGATGGAGCCCAGAAGAAAGATTCTAAAGGCAAAGAAACTGTCACACCAAGTCAAACCCTGTCAAAGCCCGGCTCTAATCTTGGTTCCGGTTCCGGGTCGAGGACCAAGAAGGAGGTAATACCGGCGGAGGCTCCGTCGCCGGTGTCTCCGATTCTGGCGTCGTCCCTGGGATTGAATAGGATCAAGACGCGATCGGGACCGTTGCCGCAGGAGAGCTTCTTCGGGTTTAGGAGCAGTGACAAGGGCTCCGCTCTTGGCGCCAGCAATTTATCGAGGCACGGCAAAGTCGATACCGGGTCTGGTTCGGGCTCGGGTTCTGGAACTGGGGGGAAGAAGGAGGCCGTTGGTCCGAGTGGGATGCTGGGGTTCCAAGAACATTGGGTTGACAATGGGAGCAACTCGGACAGTATGTCCACTGGGAGTGCGCAGTCTAAAGACCAGAGTCCTAATGTGATTGCGCGCTCATGTTTACAGAATGGGGAGTCTTCCTCTCAACCAGGTATCGTTTCTTTTGGTTTATTTAATTGTTTGAACAATGAAGCGGTAATTGCTGGTTATGCACAATTGTACATCAAAGTGAATAACGTGACCGTGAGATTGTTGTTCGTATTATCAATTGTGACTGCCCTGACTTTTCATATGTGTGTAGTTATCTGTTTGTTCTTTCATTCTTCAATTAATTTTTTATTTCATAGGATTTTGCATGCCAGCACTTACTGGTGAAATTGTTACTTTTTTGTTCATGTTAGGTTGAGAATTTAGCATTTTGGTAGTTGAAGAAAGATCATGTACGTTTTATGTTTAGTAAATAATTCAGAATTATGGTGGAGAAAGAAGTTGATTAACAGAAGTCTATAAGATGACCTATATGCACGCAGTTTGTAAAATCAAGCGCCTGTCCAACAGCTAACTTAACTGATGCTGTTAAAACTATTGAATTTGGGGCTTCTTAATCAACACATTGAGTTAATCCCAGCAGTCTGCCGTCTTCTCCCATTTCTCCATTCTCTCCCCGTCCATTATTGGGGCCTAACATGAAAATATGAAATTGTAACAGAAGTTGATCATGAGCATTGGCTCGGTCCATGTAGAAGTAGATGTTAGAACTGCTATGATAACATGTTATATTTGAAGTAGACATGGATAAGTGGATTTAAATCATCATAGTTTCTGATTCCTATTTTTTTCTGGTGTATGCTTCACATGCAAATCTTTCCTTTTTTCTTTCTGTTATTGACCGCTTTATTAATCTTGTCTTAAAGGATCAACTCATTTTGACCCAAACCCATTTATATCAAACCCAAATCTGCTAATTTCGTGTCTTATTTGTGTTGGGTTCACGAGTCGTGTCACATATTGCCACCCCTACTCCATCAAGTAAAGCCATAGACCATATGACAATGATTCGCCACACAAGTCTCCTTATTGTTAGCGATTTTGAACAACTTGGGGAAGGTGTGTATCAATGATTGATCTCCACACCACACATCATGCCAAAAGCAAAAATTGGACCCGTCACCCATCACAAATCTAGTGGGGTGGGAAAAAACCCCCAGCCCCTCCTAATATTCTTCCCAAGACCGGTCCCAAAAGACCCATTTGCCTTGTTTGAATAACAACTGCCTCCCAAGCTTATGTACTTTATATCTACCAACACCCATAAGAGGCTCTCTCTTTTGTAGGCATAATTAGGTTTCTTATTCCTAACCTTCTATCTGCAACAGGCGAACACACCTCAGACCATTTCACGTGATGGAGCTTATGTTCCTCCCCATACCTCCATAAAAAATATCGTTGTAGTTTCTCAAGTCTATTGGAAAATCCTATAGGAAGTGGAAATAGGGGCTATATTAGGTAGACAAACTTGATGGTGTGTTTTTTTTTCAACGTACTTCTACCACCCTTTGATAGGTACAATTGCTTCCAACCAGCCAAATGGCGTTCCATCTTCTTGATACCATTTGTAACAACCCAAGAAAGGCCCAAGCCACATCTAGCCCTACACTTCAAAAGGACCAATCAACATCACGGTTGAATTCTTTTTGAATCATTATAAAAGTCTCGAACTTCTTCCTACCAAGCAATGTGAGGTCCTATTCGCCGCCTTCGTATATACAATTTGGTTATTACGGATGCATTAGATGATCCAAACACCCCATTTCTCTCAAAATCTGCATCTTTCCAACAAATAGATGGAGAATCCTCATTTCACATGATCCTAGGCCTTCTTGATATCCAATTTACTAAGAACTTTAGGTGGTCTTGACCTCAACCTGCTATCAAGGCATTGTCAATTATAACTGAGTCAAGAATTTGTCTTCCATTGATAACAACATTTTAAGAATTGGATATAATGTTTACCAATAATAAAAAAAAGAATTAGATATAATGTTTGATTGCATCGATCTCAATCTGTTTGCCAAAACTTTAGCCATAATTTTGTAGACACTAACCTACCAGGCTAATAGGCTTGAAATCCTTGACATCAATCTTGGAATAAGGGCAATAAATGAAGCATTAAGAAATTTCTCAAAGTTGTCTTTTGAATTAAATTTGTGAAATCCCATCATCATGTCTTCCTTCTGAACATCCCAACAAGCTTGGAGAAAATCCATGGAATAATCATCCAATCCTTGTGTCTTTATTCCATTAAATTCTTTCACAACCTCTCCCACCTCTCTCTCCTAAAAGGTTTTGTCTAGCCATAGAGCCTCGGCCTCTTCAAGAGACAAAAGAAAGTTCATCCAACTTAGGCGTCCGATTAAAGTTGTTCACTGGAGTGAGCCATATAAACAAGACGTCCTGGGTTTGAAACTTTGCATTCACACTCTTGAGGCCATCGGACCAGGAGAATTTTCTCTTGAAATTACCCGAGGTGCACTTACTGGAAATTCCTTGTTAAGGGCATGTGCATCCCCGGGATTAGTTAGGACTTTGTCTCAAACACCCGGCACCAGTAAAAAAAGTAATAGTTCACTCTATGAGCGAAATGCACAATATGATACCTAATTGCCAAAGGATCGGAAGAAACAATTCCATGAAATGTGATTTTTATATATTCTCGGGATTTTTATCATTGTTTTTTGGCATATGCTTCACATGTAAATGTGATCTGAATATATTCTATGGGAATTTATCCTTGTATTGAAAAAATAGGAAAAGTTCTATGTTGTTTGTGCTTTCCAGGTGTTTTTCTTCCCCATTCATCATAATAAAATGGACTTTGTGAGAGGAATGATGATGGATTGGATATATGGGATGGAGACTAATGGAAGACAACTATGACAATGATAATGGTGTTAGAATATAGTATTTTCCAAAATAACATTTAAATTTTAATTCATCAAACCTCATTTATGGTTGAGGAAAACCATGAATACATCAAAGGAGCTATGCAAAACAACAAGGCATAAAAACTAAGCAAGCAAAGAAAAATAACTTGTGAATTTGAGAAAAAACAGCACTTGCTGGTGCCAAAAACTGGGGAGACCTGATCCATCAAGGACAAAACAACCTACTAGAAACTTTGGAAGCTGTGAAGTAAAAGAGAAAAAAATTTTATAACCCAGAGCACCACAATTTGCTTGGCCATCCGCATGACCATAGCTCGCTCTATTTACATGACTAATCTCAAAGCACACTTTTAATGAAAGGACAAATACCTTTCCACTGATCATGATATTTCCAGGGGGCCAGCAAACTGATTTTAAGTTAATTCACTGCAAGCAATGAATCAGTTTCAACCACAAGGTTCAGTGTATTCAGTTGATTGCAAAGCAAAAGTCCATATTTCAGAGCAGACACATGAGCGAAAAATATTGGTGCCAAATCCCAAGAAACTGCAAAATTTAAAAATGATGGAACTACAATGAGATCATGATATTCCCTAACATCCCATACTTGGGCACTTGCCCATTCTCATGATCAATAAAATATTGTTTATCGATAAAAACAATAATATTCCTTAACAGCCAGAAGCACCAGGATTACCTTTGGAGGTGCCATCTAAACTAAATTTTACTTGAACAAGAGCAGGGGGAGTCCACTTGATAAGAACAGGCTTTCTAATTGTCAGCTTCAAAGAAGGAACATGAAGAGCATCGAAAGCATAACAGTATGCTTTGCAACAATTGAGTTAGGCTTAAGAAAGATATTTAATTCATACAACCACTTAAAGACCTTTCAGATAATAAAATCTGGAGTAGTATATCATCATACCTGGCAGATATGGAGTGACCTGAGCAAGAAACCTACCTCGATCTGATCCAGCAAAAAAAGACAACCAGGAAATAAGCTTATCCTTCCAGCTAAGAGAGACAGTGTGGATTGCCAAAAAAAGATGAGAAGAATTGCCAGACCCCAGCAGCAAGAGAATTCTCTTAAAAGAACTTGGGAAAGAGTTTTTGTATACTAATACCCTTGAGAGCAGTGGCCACATTTCAAAACAATAGGAACATCATATTGTTGGATTCTCTCATCAACAGGGATGCCATTATTTCATAGTTTCCAAGTGAAAACCGAAATTTTAAAAGACGCAAGAAAACATTCCTGATAGAAGAAGAGAACTGATATATAGGTGCCTTCACTCTTAAGAGATTCCATGCAAATTTAGTGCTGACGGAACCATCGTTGGTATGGTTCCAAACCTGAGAATCCTGTCCACCATGAGTTTAAGTTGAAACTTGGAAACTTCATTAACAAATATATGATCATGATCACCGAGAATGGAAAGTTGAGGAAGTCTCAGACCAAAATTCAATAGCACATCCTTTAAGAGTATATGAGAAGAAACAACTGGAAAACAAGAAGCTGAGTTTCTTTGCTTTCTTTCATCACACTAATTGGAAAAAGGAAAAGTCAAAGCAACAGACCAGTAGTCCCATTATCTACCTTTTGAGAAATTTTTTTAGAAGGTTCCTTTCTAAATAAAGAGCCATCCCCAGCCAAATTATCAAGCCCGAAGCTGATAGAACCAAATCGAACATTCCATTGACTGTCTTGCTGAATGGTAGGTAAAAACTTACAAATGGATTTCCAATGTGTGACTGAAGCGACTTTGAAACAAAATTGTCGATGGAAGTGACATTTCTCAAGTAGTTTTGAGTCATGAAAACAGGCCAAGATGAGAGAGAATCTATCACTCTCGGTGACTCTCTTGCCAACTCTACAATGTAGAGCTTTAACCACTTCAGGCAGATCCCTAATGTCTAATTCACCCTCCTGAGTTTGTTTACAGTTGTCAGGTTGTGATAATATATGATGTGTCTAGTGCAATCGCTACAAATTTCTTGGGCATTTTGATCTGCTTCCCAAATCTTCCCTCTCTTGTTGTGATGTGTGTACACTTAACTGCTTTTGATACTTTGAATCACCTTGCAGGACGATATGGATCATCGTGGGGTCACTCTGGAGGCTTAAGAAGTTCAGATGTTTGTACAACAGAGGTAGCTGTGAAAAGACTTAATTGATGATAACCATGCACTTATATCTGACTTAGTGGTTTTATTTCTTTTTCCATTACTTACCTTTTAAATGTAGTTGATGACTTGAGTTTTCATTTTCTAGACTGCATATGATTGTGACAACCCAAAGGAGTCTGAGTCTCCCCGTTTTCAAGCTATACTACGTCTCACAAGTGCACCTAGAAAGAAGCCTGCTGATATTAAAAGTTTTTCTCATGAACTAAACTCCAAAGGCGTTAGGCCTTTCCCATTTTGGAAGTCTCGAGGCTTAAACAACTTGGAGGTAATTGAGTTTTATTACATCGCCTTGCAGACAATAAATGTGCTTAGAAGTTTCATTTGTTCTCAATTTCCATGCTGTTTCATGCAGGAAATATTGGTCGTCATACGTGCAAAATTTGACAAAGCAAAAGAAGAAGTGAACTCTGATTTGGCTGTTTTTGCAGCAGATCTGATCGGAATTCTTGAAAAAAATGCAGATAGTCATCCTGAGTGGCAGGAAACTATTGAGGACTTGCTGGTTTTGGCTCGGAGTTGTGCTATGACATCTCCTGGGGAGTTTTGGCTTCAGTGCGAAGGCATAGTTCAGGAATTAGATGATAGGCGTCAAGAACTTCTGCCAGGCATGCTGAAGCAGCTTCATACCCGAATGCTTTTCATTCTTACAAGGTGTACCAGATTGTTGCAGTTCCATAAAGAGAGCTTGGCTGAGGATGAACATGTTTTCCAGCTTCGTCAACCTACAATCCCGAATTCTGCAGAAAAACGAATTCCTCCCGGCATGGGAAGGGAGTCCAAAAGTTCTAGTGCTGCAAAGGCCTCAAATGCAGCTTCAGCAAGGAAATCTTACAGTCAGGAGCAGCATAGCTTGGATTGGAAAAGAGACCATGTTATTCAACCAGGAAATTTTCTCTCACCTCCTGCAGATGATGCTTTAAAAAACTTGGAGTCTCCCTTAGTCAGGGATAAGATGGCTTCTTGGAAGAAACTCCCATCTCCACCAGGAAAAAACATGAAAGATACTGTTCTGTTGAAGGAGCAGCATGAGAGTAAGGTTGAAACATTGAGGAAGGTAAATAGCAGGAGAGCCACTTCTGACACAGAGTTGGCTGTAGCTAAGCCTCCTGAGCTTCCTCCTGCAAAAGATTCCCACGAACATTCCTCCAAGCACCAACACAGAATTTCTTGGGGTTACGGGGGAGATCAGCAGCATATATCTGATGAAACTTCAATTATATGTCGCATTTGTGAGGAGGAGGTCCCCACTTTAAACGTGGAAGGTCATTCAAGAATTTGTGCTATTGCTGATCGATGTGATCAGAAAGGTCTACGTGTCAACGAGCGTCTTGTCAGTATTTCTGAAGCTCTTGAGAAAATGACAGAATCACTTGCTCAGAAGGATGTTCAACATGTAGTGGGAAGTCCAGATGTTGCAAAAGTATCAAATTCGAGTGTGACAGAAGAATCTGATATTCTTTCTCCAAAACTCAGTGATTGGTCTCGAAGAGGCTCAGAGGACATGCTTGATTGTTTTCCAGAAGCTGATAATTCAGTGTTTATGGATGATTTGAAAGGTTTACCTTCCATGACATGTAAAACTCGCTTTGGTCCAAAATCTGATCAAGGAATGACAACGTCATCTGCTGGTAGTATGACTCCCCGGTCTCCATTATTGACACCAAGGAGCAGTCAGATTGACTTGCTCTTGGCAGGAAAGGGTGCCTACTCGGAGCACGATGATGTTCCACAGGTACTTCCTTTGTCTTCTTTAGTTCTCTGATGGGGAGTTGCAGCACCACTTATGACAATAAATAAACATATATGACTATGATGCCAATTAAATTGTATGAGGTGGTGGCTGAGGTTGTGAGTTCAAGTCCTACCAGATGTGTAAGTTAGGCCTCATTTGTTTTCGCAGATGAGATGAATGAGTTAAAATGAAAGTTGAGTAAAATATTGTTAGAATATATTTTTTAATATTATTTTTTTGTTTTGAAATTTGAAAAAGTTGAATTGTTTATTTTATTTTGTGGAAATTTGAAAAAGTTGTAATGATTAAATGAGATGAGATGAGATGAGTTAAGAAGAGTTGTGAAAGCAAACGAGGCCTTAGTTACCAAGCTAGAAATTAAAAAAAATATATATCTCATTGTAGTATCAGTTTGAGTTTTCAAACTTAAGCCGTCTACTTTGTTGGATATCACTTTCAATAGGAGAAAGTAATCCAATTAGATTAATTAAGGAACTTATTATATTAACAATGCTCTTTGACACGGGCTATGGAAGACTTTTCGGAGCTGATTTCGATCTCAATTTGATTGATCTTCCTCTAGTGGGGGGGTCTTACACCTGGTCTAACAGTAGAGGGGGGTCAAGATTGGACAAATTTCTGGTCTCTTCTTCATAGGAGTCACATTTTCCGGATCTAATTCAGAAGCGTTTGCCAAGGGTATGTTCTGACCATTTCCCCATTTTGCTAGATTGTGATGGTTTCCATGAGGGAAGGAGATATTTCAAATTTGAAAATATGTGGCTCCAAACAGTCGGTTTTGGGGAGAAGGTGAGTAATTGGTGGGCCTCATACTCTTTTCATGGTACTCCCAGCTTTATTGTGGCTTCTAAACTTAAAGCCCTCAAGTTGGATCTAAAGAAGTGGAATATTGAGATTTTTAGACACACCAATGAACAAAAGAGTATTCTGTGGAATGAGTTGAGCTCTTTAGAAGAGGGGGGGAGGTAAACGAGGAGTCTTTGCTAAGAAAAACCGAGGTAGTGTCTGAAATAGAAAGGGTTTTGTTAGAAGAAATCTCTTGGTGGCAAAAATCTAGGATGAAGTGGTTAAAGGAGGGCGACAAATGTACTAAGTTATTTCATAAAATAGCAAATTCTCACAGGCGCAATCATGTGATTGAGGTGATTCATTTTGGTACCACAGTGCATCAATCTTCAGCAGACATTCAGGCCCACATAGAGAATTATTATGAAGAGCTTTTTAAAGAGACGTAGGTGTGGCGCCCTAAATTGGATGGATTACATTTTGAACAATTGGATGGTAGTGCAGCGAGTAGAGAGGCCGTTTGAGGAGTTAGAAGTGCTGCAGGTAGTGAGAGAGATGTGCAAAGATAAAGCTCTGGGTCCGGATGGTTTCTCTATGGTTTTCTTTCAATAAAGTTGGGATATAGTGAAAGAGGATGTGATGAGGGTCTTGCATGAATTTCATTCTTGCCAAAAGTTTGAAAAGTCCCTTGATACTACTTTTATTGCACTCATTCCGAAGCTAGCAAGTGCTATTGAATTGAAAGATTTCCGCCCCATCAGTCTGGTAGGCGGGATTTATAAAATTATTTCAAAGGTGTTAGCTAATCAAATGAGCTTGGTGATGGATAAAATCATTTCCAAGCCCCAAAATGTTTTTGTACGTGGCCGACAAATTGTAGACTCAGTTTTGGTAGCGAATGAGTGTTTGGATAGCCGGCTGAGGGCAGGTATTCCAGGAGTCATTTGCAAGTTGGATATGGAAAAGGCTTACGATCATGTGTGCTGGGATTTTTTGATATATATGTTGAGGAGGTGTGGTTTTGGAGATAGGTGGTGCAGTTGGGTGAAACATTGTGTATCATTTGCTCGGTTTTTTGTTTTAGTTAACGGGCAACCCTGTGGTTTCTTCTCGAGCTCGAGGGGCTTGAGACAAGAGGACCCGTTATCTCCATTTCTCTTTGTTGTAGTGATGGAGGCCTTGAGTCGTATGGTGGAGGCGGCGGTAAGGGGAGGTTTTATTGCTGGTTTTTCGGTGGGCAACTCTACCTCCGGTGCTTTTTCCATTTCTCATTTATTGTATGCAGATGACACTTTAATCCTCTGTGATGTTGACAGTGGACAGTTGCAAGCTTTAAGGGCTGTTCTTTTGTGTTTTGAAGCTGTCTCGGGCCTTAAGGTGAATTTGGGAAAGTCGGAATTGGTCCCGGTGGGGGTGGTGGACAATATCAATCATCTAGCAAGTTTGTTGGGGTGCAAAGTGGCCTCTCTTCCTATGAAATACCTTGGCCTTTTTTTGGGGGCCTTTTTCAAAGCAAAATACATATGGGATGGCATTGTAGAAAAGGTAGAAAAAAGATTGGCAGGTTGGAAACAACTCTACTTATCAAAAGGGGGGAGACTTACCCTCATCAAAAGTACCCTCTCCAATTTTCCTACTTATTTTTTATCCTTGTTCCCTTTACTGGTGGGAGTGGCCAATCGGATTGAGAAATTGTTTAGGGCTTTCTTGTGGGGTGGTATGGGGGAAGAACATAAATTTCATCCTGTGAGTTGGTAGAAGGTGTGTTGCCCGAAGGAGTCGGGAGGCTTGGGGGTGCGTAGCCTATCCTTTTTTAACAAAGCCCTCTTGGGGAAGTGGTTGTGGAGATTTCAACTAGAAGAGGATTTGCTGTGGAGATTGTTTATTGTCGAAAGTATGGTTGTGATTGGGGGGGTTGGTGTTCTAAGGAGGGCAGGGGTACCTTTGGTGTTAGCCTTTGGAAATTTATCAGAAAGGGGTGGGAGGAGTTCGTAAAACACACTAGTTTGGAGGTGGGAGTGGGAACTAGAATCAGTTTTTGGTTTGATGTATGGTGTGGCGAGAGTGCTCTATTTACTGTTTTTCCAAGTGTTTTCAAATTGGCTGAAAATCAGCAGGCTGTTGTCTCTGATGTATTGTGCCGTGCCAATGGGAGTGTTCTGTGGAATTTGATCTTATCCAAAAACGCACAAGACTGGGAAGTGGATGAAATAGCAGGTTTTTACAGCCTTTTATATTCCAAGAAGTTAGGAGGAAACGAGAGGGATAGAATGTAGTGGAAACATTTAGGGCGCAAAAATTTTTCTGTTAAGTCCTTCTATAAAGAGTTGGCAGCTCATCAGCCCATTCGATTCCCTTGGAAATGTATTTGGAGAGTTCCCGTACCCCCAAAAGTCTCTTTTTTCACTTGGACTGCTGCTTTGGGAAAGATTTTGACGGCTGACAATTTAAGGAAACGTGGAATGATCGTGATGGAGTGGTGTTACATGTGTAAAAGTAACGGCGAATCAATTGAGCACCTTTTCCTGCATTGTGAGGTGGCAAGGGAGCTATGGGCGGGTATTTTCAGTCGAGCCGGGCTGTCTTGTGTCATGCCTAAGAGTGTGACGGAACTTTTAGCATGTTTGAATAGGCATCATCATTGCTCCCAACTCGCAGCGACATGGAAGATGGTTCCTTTGTATCTATTGTGGTGTATATGGACGGAACGAAACGAGAGATGCTTCAACAACAAGGAGAGAAATGTGGGAGAATTATGGAATTTTTTTGTGTTTTCTTTAGTTTAATGGTTGGCTGCTATTGTACTAAAGGGAGGGAACGTTCACGAGTTCTTATTTTCTTTTCAGCTTTCTAGAATGTGATTAGGAGTCTCTTTTGTATACTTCTTGTGTACATGGGCATTGCCTAGTTTCATTCAATCAATAAAATTTCTTACTTATAAAAAAAAAAAACAATGCTCTTTGTTAAATTTGCTAAAGGTGCTTTAGGACTACTCAAGTGGTGTTGATCCTAAGGGTGAAAGATTTCGGTCCGGACCGAAAACACTGACAAGACCGGACTGGACCGGACCGAAAATCAAGTTGGTTGGTCTCGGTCCATGGTGTCTGAGAAATTCGATTTTCGGTTTGGTCCCAAGGTGTGGTTTTTTTGGACCAGACCGGACTGAAATGTTTACATGTAAATTTTTTAAATATTTTATATATATATATAATATATTATTTTATATAGTCGTATAAATTAATTATTTAATTTTCATCTAATCTATTATCATTGACCATATAAAATGTAAAATAATATAACATCAATTAACTAATATATCATATGATAATATATGTTATTATATGTAGACACATATTTTTTGATAAGTAAAATAAGTATATATTCATCCAAACAAGTGTCAATTACTATTATATGTAGATACATATAATGGGGTGCTTTGAAAGAAGCAGACGAACTTCTTTCAGAAGATAAAAATGGGGTAACAGAAGGTAGTGCTTCCCCTACTTGTTATATTTCTCCTGAGGAAGTAGTAGGGTCTAACAAAGTGGCACAGAAAGGGTCTTCGGGGGGTGGAGCACCTACAAGAAATGTTCTCGTCGATGGAACGACGACACCTATGCCGAAGGTGAAGGAACCTTTAATGGTGATAGCAACGATGGACAACAACAATATAGCTGTTGAGGAGGTTCAAGATTTGAATGCAGGATATGGTGGGGAGGAAATTATGGGTTTGTCGTTAGTGTCTTGTGAGGAGGAATGTTTAGGGTTGGGATTGCAATTGGGAACTGTGTTTGGGGATAATGTTGTTCCTTTGATTTCTCTTCCTCCGATAAACAATATAGCAGGTTCACCATTGGATTGGGTTCTGCATAAGGTTACCAGATTCAGCATTGTGTGGGGTTTCATATGAAAGATGTAAAGACCAATTTAAAGCACTACTCACTGCGATTGAGGCGGGCCACTCACTTGAAACCAAATCAAGACTTAAGAAAAGCAGGGAGTTAAAGTGTATTTCTTGGGCAATCAACTACGATGCTAAGGGAGGTAATTCAAGTCGAGGGAAGACTAAGGTGCGGTTTGGATAGTGAGATGAGATGAGATGGTTTTAGATGAAAGTTGAATTAAATATTGTTAGAATATTATTTTTTTAATATTCTTATTGTTTGAGATTTTAAAAAGTTGAATTGTTTATTATATTTTGTGAAAATTTGATAAAGTTGTAATGATAAGATGAGATGAAACACTTTCACTATTCAAACGGGGCCAAAGAGGACATCATGAAGCCATCCTCGTAGAGGGAGTTTCGGGTGGAGTATTAGTCTTAAGGGAAACAAGGGATTGGAATTGGGGAGGTGTGTTCTATTCTCATTCGGGCTTGGTGTATTTTGAATAAATTTCTAATTTTCAAGAGCTTATTGGTCATTAGGGGCTCTCTAGTATGGGCTAAGTGTTTTCTTGCATACGTCTAGTGTACTTGGTTACTCCTATTGTTATTAATATATATAATATTTTTACTTAACAAAAAAAATGTAGATACATACTCTACTATTTACACCTAATTAAAGTAATTAGGTAATTTCTTTTAAGATACATAAGTTGCAATTAAGCATGAATATCTATAGACAATTAAATTATTTAATATTCATTAACCATATACAAAATATTAGAGTTTTAATATAGGTCATTCTGAATACTAAAGTACTAAGTAACTATTAACATCATAAATATAATTATAATTAATTATTTTTTTAATGAGTTAGTTACATAATCCACATTAAAGAGCTCACTTGATTTTAATTTTACTAATTTAATTTATTTTTATATTAATTTATCTGCCAAAAAAAGAAAAGAGAAAAAAAATGTTCCTAGCTCATATGGACCGAATCAGACCAACCGGACCGATAGCTGGTCCGGTCCCTAGGTGTAATCAGTCCGGTCCGGTCCGGAAAAAGGGTGGACCAAAATTTTCGGTCCATGACTCCTCCCGGACCAGACTGGACTGATTATACCCATAGTTGATCCTGAAAAGAAAGTATTATCTTAGTTTTGTTACCCTTAGTGTGTAATAGTGCTTTTTGTTCTTATGAAAAATGGTTACTTCAGTTTTTCTACAAGGTGACTGGATTCAAACTTAATTTATGGGTTTCTATAAGTTTAGTGTGATGATAATCTCAATGTTTACACTTGTCACTAGACGGTACCTACATACAACATTGTAAATGTCACTATGTAAAATTATAATACTAACATAAATAACATAGACCATTTGAACAAAATGATATACCTTTTTTTTAATAAGTAAATGATTGTATTAATAAGAATAGGCATAGTCCAAGTATACAAGATGGTATACAAGAGGTAACACATCTCTAGAAAGAAGAAATGGAAACAAGAAAGTCATGAAAACCGAGACCATTAAAATCTACAATTATGGCCCATAGAAATAAAGTTCTAACAAAAAGAGATCTAAGTTCCTCTGATGAGCTCTCCTTGTCTTCAAACGTCTGTTCATTTTGCTCCTGCCATAAGCACCACTTTTCTTGCACATGCAGCACCAATCTACTATGATCACCTTGTGCTTCCGTAAGTTATCCATCATCAGGATCTTACCTAGAGAAGCTATCCAAGCAAAAAATGCCGCTTTGGGAGGTGCCGTATTTCACCAAATCCTTCTCCATGGAAACTGATTGTTTTGCGACTATGTGAGAGACTTATAGAAAGAGCGAACCTAGAATGTACTTTTACCTCAGGGTACCCACCACAACGTGTTAGCTCCTTGAGTGCTTGGTCTTATGGAGTACAAAAGACTAAAAAAGTCCTCAAAGCTGCCAACTTCCCAAGCTTGGGCCGCCTTACTGAAGTTGATGTTTCATTCTTGATCACCAAATATCACCATAAAATCAGCCATTGAAGCTTCTTTCTCAGTTCTTTAGGGCATTATTTCCACACCATAGGTCACTCTAGATTTTATTCTAGAGCCATCTCCCAACACGAGTCTAGTATGACAAGTAAAAACCCGCCACCCACGTCTAATGTGCTTTCAGACTCTCACTCCTTAAGCCCCACTTACCTCTGTAGTGCACCCCCCCCCCCCCATCAAACCTTCAGATTTGCAGTCAATCACCGACTTCCATAAGGGTTTCAGTTCCATATTATATCGCCACAACTATTTCCCAAGTAAAGCCTGATTGAAAATCCTCAGATTTCTAATTCCCAACCCACTAGAAGAGATTGGGAAGCATCCCACTTGACTAGATAGAATTTGAAGTCATCCCCCATGCCACTCCAAAGGAAATCAAGATGAAGTTTCTTAATCCGGGTCCCCACACTTGCTAGAATTGGGAATAAAGATAAGAAATACGTTGGTAACTTAGATAGAGTACTTTTGATTGAGGTGATCCTGCCACCTTTCGACAAGTACAATCTCCTCCAACCTGCCAATCTACATTCAATCTTCTCAATCACTGTATCCCAGATTGATTTAACCCTTGAGGCAACCACCAACAGAAGACCAAGGTAATTCTTGGGAAGAGAGGAAACCTTACATCCAAGAGTGTTAGCCAGCTACTGGATGTTGCGAACATTACCAACTGGCACCAACTCTGATTTGTCAAAGTTCACTTTCAAACCTAATGTCGTTTCAAAACAGAGTAGAAGTGGCCTTAGTGCCCGAATTTGGTTTTGTTCTGTCACACAAAATATCAATGTATCATCTGCAAACAAGTGAGAAATGTTAACCTCCCGTTTGGATAGTGAGATGAGATGAGATGATTTTAGATAAAAGTTAAAAGTTGAATAAAATATTGTTAGAATATTATTTTTTAATATTATTATTATTTTGGGATTTGAAAAAGTTGAATTGTTTATTGTATTTTGTGTGGGAATTTGAGAAAATTGTAATGATAAGATGAGATGAGATGAGATGGTTTATCAATCCAAATGGGGCCTAAGAGTACCCCTATTGGGGTCACCAACCGAGAACCCAGCCACAAAGCCATTGTTAACCAAAATTGAGATAATTTTGCTAAGCGCCTCCATAACAATGACAAAGAGGAGTGAGGACAAAGGATTCCATTGTCTTAGGCCTCAGGAGCTGTTAAAGAAGCCAATTGGACTACCATTCACCAAAATTGAAAACTTTGCCATTAATATGCACCATCTGATCCACGAGCACCATCTTTCCCCAAATCCACACCTCCCAAGCAAGTAAAGTAGGAACTCCCAGTTAATATGATCATAGGTCTTCTCCATATCCAACTTACGGAGGATCCCCGGATTGCCCGATTGTAGTCTACTATCTAGGCATTCATTGGCTATGAGAACTGAGTCTAGAATTTGCCTACCCCTTACAAATGCATTTTGGGGTTTTGTAATGATCTTCCCCAATACCTCCCCTAGGCAGTTTGCAAGTACCTTGGAGATGATCTTATACACCCCACTCACAAGACTAATGGTCCGATAATCCTTTACCTCTGATGCCCCAATCTTCTTAAGAATCAGTGCAATAAAAGTGACATTGAGGCTTCTCTCAAAATTTTCAACCGAGAACAATTCTTGGAACACCTTCATTAGATCCTCCTTCACCACATCCCAACATGATTGGAAGAGTCCCATAGAAAATTCGTCTAGACCAAGTGCCTTGTCTTGACCGTCTGGAAAAATCCCATTATTAGTTACTTGTAATGAGGGATTTGGATTACCAGTAGGGATTAGACAAAGGTGAGCAGAAGATGGTCCTTCCTCCCTGTTAATATTCTATCATATCAAGTGCTGAGTTGAAATTGTATTTATTCCAATATATTCCTCCCCTCAATACTTCCATTACACTCCCTCTCAAGCTGGAGCATATATAATAAGTCCAGCTTGGAACAGATAAATTCTAAATGATGCCACAAAGTCTGTTGAACCTATAAGCTAACTGGTCCCTAGACTCTACACAAATGGTGTAGAAATATCTCCACCAGGTATCTTGTCTTGAATGAAATGACAATTAACTTCAATGTGAAATTTTTTTGAATCGACATGAATTGGTCTCCATACATCTAAACGAGTTAGACACATGATTATTATTTCTTGAGGGAAGATACACAAAACCCCCCAAACTATCACTCATTTTGCAATCACGCCCTAAACTCTCAATTTTGGTAATCACCTCAAACTACCTAAAAGTGGTAATTTTTTTCTAAGAGTGTAGAGTTGAGACTACATTTATTACAATGATATTATTTCCTTCAATATACTTTCTATAACAATCATACTTATAAAAAAAAGATTTCCATAGCCATCACAATAACAATACAAATTACTACTTACCATCATTATCACCATGATTTTTCCCCATATCTCTGTTTATGTGCATATCCCTTCTCATGCAAGTTTCAGTTTTTTTTATAGGACATGCAAGTGTCAGATTTTTAATTCCCTACTGATTTGCAGTTTAGATGCACAACAAATTTGGCCGTCACAAATTCATCATCCCTCTGTGATATGTCTATCTCTTTCCATCTTACATTCTGTGTCACAACAAATTTAACGAGACTGGCAATTGATGCTGTACCTGATTCAATTTATAGTACTTTCCACTTGTCATTTATTTGAATATATTTATTGTGTTCATTTTTATGTTTTCAAGTTGAATTTCCTTATTATTTCAAAAAAAAAAAAAAGTTGAATTTCCTTATGGGTGATGCAGATGAATGAACTTGCCGATATTGCACGATGTGTAGCAAATACACCTTTGGATGATGATCGCTCTATGCCATATCTACTGTCTTGTCTTGAAGACTTGAGAATTGTTATTGAGCGCAGGAAATTTGATGCACTTACAGTGGAGACATTCGGGACACGCATTGAGAAGTTGATTCGGTGAGTATTTTGCTGCTAAGTTCTTGAATATTTCAAACTAAAACCGAGAGGGCATTAGATTTTTAATGAACGGCTCCGGTGAAAAGTTCATTTTGCATTTTCTTTTGTTGAAGCCTCCATCCCAATGACTTCTCATTGGTTTTAATGTGACCATTTTGGATATCATAACATGTAATGAATTTTTATTTTCTAGGGAGAAGTATTTGCAGCTCTGTGAGATGGTGGATGATGAAAAAATTGATATAACCAGCACCATGATCGATGAAGATGCTCCTTTGGAGGATGATGTGGTCCGTAGTCTGAGAACAAGCCCTATACATTCGTCTAAGGACCGTACCTCCATAGATGACTTTGAGATTATAAAACCTATCAGTCGTGGAGCATTCGGACGGGTTTTCTTGGCTAAAAAGAGAACAACAGGGGACCTATTTGCGATAAAGGTACCACATATGATGTTGCTTGTGTGATTTCTTTTGAAGAAAGGTTTTATCGTGGTATCCTCTTTCACCTATTTGTATTTTGTTTTGTTCTTCATGGACACCCTCCTTATCACATTATCATTCTATGCTTGTATGTTGTCACTGAGCTGTGAAGGATCTTAGTTTAAAACGGCATGTGATACATGTTCAATTTGCAACAGGTTCTTAAAAAGGCAGATATGATCCGGAAGAATGCCGTTGAAAGTATATTAGCAGAACGTGATATTTTAATTTCAGTTCGCAATCCTTTTGTGGTGAGCAGGTCTAGCTAGCTTAGCATTTTCCCCCTAGGTTGAAAATTTTCAATTTGTTATATGTGAATGGGTCATTATCAGGTTCGCTTCTTCTATTCTTTTACATGCCGTGAAAATTTGTATCTCGTGATGGAGTATCTGAATGGAGGAGATTTATATTCGTTATTGAGAAATTTGGGGTGCTTAGATGAGGATGTTGCTCGCGTCTATATAGCAGAAGTTGTAAGTATATGTTTTTTGTTCTGAAATGTGATTGTTCCTATGTTACTGTGCAATTATAATATCTGTGGACCTTTCGTCTTTGTTTTTCTTTTTTTTGGGGGGTGAGTGGTGCAGGTGCTTGCTTTGGAATATTTACATTCTCTCCGCGTAGTCCATCGTGATTTGAAGCCTGATAATCTTTTAATTGCACATGATGGCCATATTAAGGTGACTATATCTTTAACTTTCTTTGATCTTCATTGTTTTATGTTTATAGTCTTTTGATTTCAGTATAAATAGATTGGCTGTATATCTCTCGTAAGTTTAGTTATATAAAATAAATAAATAGATTGGCTGGTATGAGCAGCAGATGCATGACGGATTTGTTGGTTCCCCTTAATAGAGGTAGTAATGGATAAAATATTTATCACTAGAAAAAATGAAAAAGATACAGAAATCTCTATGGTTATTTCGTTATAAAATATTATTTTGCTTCTTTTCATCTTCATTTAAAAAAAAAAAAAAGAAGAAGAAGAAGAGAAGTTTAACAAGAAAACAGCTGCAGCATGTTTGGTTGGTTATGGCTACTCGTTTAGTACACAGTGCATTTAATCGTAAACGTTTATAACTCAATAGTTACTTGGCAGTGGGCAAGATATCTAGAACCCATTAACGCATACCCAACCAGACAACTGTTGTCAACCATGTCAGTGTCGATCTTTTTGTTTTTTTTGTTGAATTCGGTAATGGGAAGTGAGATGAGGAAATAGAGGAAAAAAGAAGAAGGAAACATTAGAATATCATACCAAACATGAATCTTTTAAGCACTATTGAATTGCTTTATTGCCTATGTTTCACCCTCTTTATTAAGGTGGCACATTTATATAGCTTTGAAAATTTTCCTAACTATTCATTAGTTGTAGTGTTTGGTTTTTTAGAGCAATGGCAGCTAGTAAGTTATTATTCAGGTATTCAGAAAAATTTCTTTTCCATACCTATTGTTCCAACTGAATGATACCTTTTTCTTTTTAACATTTTGTTTCCTACAACCATACTTCTCGAAACCAATTCTCAGTTTTTTTTAATCATTGAATGCAATTTATTAAAAAGTGCGAAGGGAAGCAATCTGAATACACATGAACTTTAACTAGTTCTTCTTTTCCTCCATTTTACCGATAAAAAAAAAAGTTTACAAGAGAAAGCACCCATTTAGGGTAGATGAGGAAATCAAGGAGTGCATAAAATTGATGAAGGTAGTGAAGCGGTTGTGGTGAGCCATCACACCATGGGAGATTCCAGCTCTAACGCTCTCCTCTCCTATCTTTGAAATTATGAGGATTGTGTTATCCCAAATATGCCACACTAACGCCTCGTTTGTTTTCATAGTTCATCTCAACTCATCTCATTTCATCTCATCTTATTATTACAACTTTCTCAAATTCTCACACAAAATAAAATAAACAATTCAACTTTGTCAAATCTCAAAACAAAAATAATATGAAAAAAATATATTCTAACAATATTTTATTCAATTTTTAACTTTTATTCTAAGCATAGTGGGATCACCTGCCAAATTTCATTTTGACATACCCATGTTTGGGTACACAAAAAAAAGTCTCAATCTGAGATGATAAAATTTTTATCTTTTAAAATGTCTTCACTCTCAAACATACAACATACCAAATCACCAAATCATCTTATCACAATCATTCTACTCCTTCAAACATTTGTTCACTTCTTCAATTAAATTCTTACTAAATAAAGAGAACCTTAGAAAAAATTCCTCACCATAAGGCTGCCCATGGGGTGGCTGGGCTACCCCGTGGTGGCACTTTTGTGGCCACCCATGAGGGCCATCCCTCCAGGGTGGCACTTTATTTTCTAAAAAAAACTTTAAATTTTTTTAAATGAAAATTTTTAAATAAAAAAATAATGTACAAACACATTTCCCACAAAAAGAGAAGTACAATAAGAAAAGAAAATGGTAACAAATTTGGATCATCAAAATAGATAGTAACTCCAAACTCGGGTTTCTCAATTCAACCCTTGTGAAACAATCCTCTCATGGTTTGGATCAGAACCTCAAAACAAATTCTGGTCACCTTTCACTTTTTTTCATCTTGTTTTTTTAATTGATTTGGAACCTTATCAATATCAAGGCAGGGCCCTTCAAACATGCCCAAGTTGTAAACCTCGGATACGTCATCCCACCTGCCAGAACTATGTATCAGGTAATCTAGAGGAACTTCTAGTGTGCAATAGAACCCGAGATATCTAAGTCTACAGCTCATCCCAGGCCCTCTCTTTGACCGTTAGGCTTCACTCTAATGAGCTGCTTATCTAAGTTATAAACTGAAAATAATTTATCCTCAAGTTTCCATAAAAAAAATAACAAAAACCTATATAAAAAATATTTAGAAATCACATCAATAAATGCTAGTTAATTCTCAAAATTGCTCAAAAACAGAGCCTTTTGGTCAATGATCAATTTTTTATTGTGGGGAATATATATCCTGAGAAGCTGTCACATTTTAATATATACTGGCAATTTATTCCAAAGAAAATATGTTGTTTTACTATCAAAATGTTGGTTGGCAAATTGTAGCCCTAGCTGAATTTTCAATTCTACCTTGATGGCCTCAATCAACTGTGATTTTTTTCCCATTCTCTGATGTTAGAAGACAAGCAAAACCAATAGGCGCCATTAGAAGCGTTAGCGTGTTTGGTACACTATAGTTATTACTCAGCAGCTAAAACTTAGTGGCATAGATCCTGTTTCAACAACCATTCCAACCTTGAAAAAGCTATCTTTTCTTTATGTAGCTCTTTAAAGACCCAAAACTTGCACGCTTGCACTGGACAGCCAGAGACCTGACACTTGTCCAAATTTCACCCGAGAACAGAAAATATTAGATTAAGAAAGTGAAACTTCTCCACTTCCCTGGCTGGTTTTAAATGGAACTTATTTTAATCATGTATTTGCTTCACACAACCTTGCAACTCCTTGTTTAGAACTTCTTTTATGGTTTGGGCTTGTGTTTTTATTGGAGATATCCTTCTTTTCAAACTTGAAAAAGTTCCTTCATTCCATCTGTGCAGTTGACAGACTTTGGGCTTTCTAAGGTTGGTCTCATCAACAGCACTGATGATTTGTCTGGTCCAGCAGTTCGTGGGACATCCCTACTTGTGGAAGATGAAACAAAGTTATCTGTATCCGAGCATCAGCGAGAAAGGCGGAAAAAACGCTCTGCTGTGGGCACACCGGATTATTTGGCACCAGAGATACTTTTGGGAACAGGACATGGTTCGTATAGCCTTTTCTTAGTTTAAGGTGCTATAATTATCTCCTCTAATATTTGTTAAAAGTTCAACTTTAGATTTAACTTTGGCCATCTTGAAAGCAATGAAGTAAGCAAGGTGGATTATTGAGAGTAAGCTACAAGATTTTCAAACTCTCAGTACTGATTAGATGTCCAATGCCATGAAGTTGAACTAATGTGTCAACTTCAAACAAAATGGCACTACCATTATGCTTCTTTCTTTCTTTCTTTCCCTACACCCACAAATGTATTCTCTACCTGACAGACTTAGCTTTCCTTCTTGTTGGTCTGTTATTAAAGATTTACCCAAAGAAAGAACAGTTCTTAAAGTGTAGGAATGACTAATAGTCTATCATTGAACCTTTTTCCCACAGGTGCAACTGCAGATTGGTGGTCCGTGGGTGTCATATTATTTGAATTGGTTGTTGGCATTCCACCATTCAATGCGGAACATCCTCAGGTTAACATGTTGCTTATTCTGCTCACCACTGCTGTTGGAAATAACATATACTGTACCTTAGTTTGTTTATTTATTTATTTTTAAAATAAAAATTGTTTCTACGATGAAAATTTTTGCGATAAGTAATATTCTCAAGGACGATTAGTAGTTTCTGCTTCAGGGTTTGGGAGTTCGCCAAATGCTGTTAATTTTTTAATTTCTCAATCGATACAATGAAAATCCATTCAATTGTAAGTTATTATTGCACTAAAAGTAAGGCTGCTTACTGTCGAATGCGGTATGCCACAGATTGGCCTGTTCAGATCACTTGGAAGTTTGGTGTGATTAGTTGGTTTTCCATTTGCAGGACCTGGTTTTCTCCTCAAAAGCAGATGATAAATATGATACCTCACCTTCGAATAGGGCATATTGATGTTGATGTTTTGCATGTTTCTGGAAGACTTTATTATGAATGATAACCTTTTAAAAGCAACAAGTGCTTATTTGTGTTTAATATTGATCCTATGTCCAGTGTTGTTGATTAAGTTCTTACTCTCTGGCCTTTTTTTAATTTTTATTCTAGACCATATTTGATAATATTCTCAATCGTAATATACCTTGGCCCCGGGTACCAGAAGAAATGAGCCCTGAAGCACAAGATCTAATCGACCGGTAAGGGCACATCTGATTGTTATTATATTTGGTCTTTTTTTTTATCTGAAAGGATCTATTAGTTGTTGTGGCTATGCCATAACTAACTGGACTATATAGTATTTGATCTTTTATGTTAAAAGTACTCTACAAGATCTATTAATTGTTGTTTGTGATCAGATTTCTTTGTCACATTGCTTTATTAACTAGGGTTTTGTTTACATAAAAATAAGATAATTGAAAGAATGAGTTTGCTTTGCCAAATGACAACTTATCAATCTAGCTGAAGTTGTTTTTGTAAAGACGTGCTTTGGCAGCCATGTGTATCAAGCAACACATTTTTCCTTTTCCCTCAAGTTTCCATGAATGCTCTATGGGTTTGTATGGCAATTATGTGTTAAATGCAAAGCTGTGGATTGTAACTAAGACAGTTGTATGCTCAGACACTGTTAAGGAATATAAACAGATTATAGTCTGAAAAAAGACTCATCAAAACAGATTTTAGTCTGAAAAAATTAATGCTATTCAACTAAAAAAAATGGTGAAAAAAATAGTAAACTATTTTTTTTTTTTTTTAATGAGCAAAAGGGGTAGGAGACAACCAGAGGTGGCCTCCCTACTTGGGCGTAACCGTAGGAGCAACCTAACCAGTCAGGAGGGGTCTAGAAGGCAGGAAGCAGGAAGCAGGATGTGTTTCCCTTAAGTCAAATTTGAGCTATAGTCTAGACCTCAGTCCCACCAGGAAATTTAATAAATCCTTGGGCGGCTAATATTAATAGTATATGACAAATCCATATTTGGACTAACCCAGGACCTAATACATGTCAAACCACATGGGAGTAACCCAAGGACTATTCACCATAATCTAAAGTTTTGATTGACTTGAAACATGACAATTCCTATGTTGATTAGAGTGTGATAGTTAATCTAGTTTTTAGTCTTTAACAATGTGGGATGATATAAATGCTTTGGTGCATACCTGGTATATCAAGAATTCTATATAAGAAAGTGGGATCAATTCAAAGTGATTGGTGCATATATCTTTGTGATTTTGGGCATAATGTTGCTATGGTGGTTGCTTTTAACCAGGCAATACAAAGTGCTATGGCAGAAAACTGGAATAGAATGTTTATCATATGCATGTTATCACTTGGTGGAAATAATAATTGTTATTGTATTGGTGGGTATGGATTGATTTGTCTGTAATATGCTTGTCACAACCAAAACAGACATGGCCTCTGATACAAGAGGTGCTCATTTAGATTATCTATTAAATTAAATGTATGATAGATGTTAACAACTTCTAACATTCTGTTTTCTCAGTGATTTGAATTGTGGTAAATGTCTATTGTAAAATATTTTTTGCATCTGAAAAGGTATGTACTGAATAGGTGATTATGGGGCATTTTTTATGCCCTCCAAAGATCAAGTCAATTGTGTGCATATATTTTTCTAGATTTAATGTTATTTTCATCATATAGGGGTCATACTTCTGGACTCTGTACTGACATAACCAGGATAGATGGTAGCTTAATTTATATTTAATAATTTTTCATATGCTGATACTTTTCTTATTTAGATTACTTACAGAAGACCCTGATCAGAGACTGGGAGCCAGAGGAGCATCGGAGGTGATCTTGGCTCTTAATGCTCCTTTCCATTAATTATTTTTTCATTTTCCCATGATACATTAGAGGTTGAACTAATAAAATTGGATTCTATGATCCAGGTGAAGCAACATGTATTCTTCAAAAATATCAACTGGGACACACTTGCCAGGCAGAAGGTGCGATTGTCTGATACTCAAAATCATAAAGATGTAGATGGAATATTTCTAGATGTTTTACCTGATCCCTGTGATGGGAACGCATTACACAGGTCCAGGGTTTAACTGGGTTAAAGATCTTGCATTTACACGATCTCCGGGACTCGTAATTAAAAAAAATATGTCTAGATGTTTTGGATGGATGGACTGCCCTATTAAATTCTCTCTTTTACAGGCTGCATTTGTTCCCTCTTCAGAGAGTGCGCTAGATACCAGTTACTTCACAAGTCGCTACACATGGAATCCTTCAGATGACCATGCATATCCTGCCAGTGAAGAGGATTCCAGTGATGATGACAGCATAAGTGGCAGCAGTAGTTGCTTAAGCCATCGCCAGGATGAAGTGGTATTGTATTTTAATACCTCTACGAATTTGACAAAATAATGATTAGAACTTTCCGATTTGTCATGCTTACACTGGATTTGTTGGGTTGCTTTGCTCTTGGGCAACATTGATAAACAGGGAGATGAATGTGTGGGTCTTACTGAATTTGAGTCTGGCTCTTCTGTCAATTACTCCTTCAGTAATTTCTCATTCAAGGTAACTTTCATCTGTATGCTGATGTGAAGTTAAAGCCTGAGCATGAATATGAATAACCTTACCATTCTAAAGCTTTTTAATGGCTGCTTAGAAACCTTGTGTGGGTAAGAGTGACTTTCCATGTTTGGTAAATTGGCCTTGCATGAACGTGGTTGATATTAAATTGTGGTGATTCTGGGTTAACTTATTTCTCTTCTCCCTGATGTGTCTTCATGCCTTAGTCACCGCTTTTATGTTTTCCATTGTCACAGAATATTGCCATGCAGCGTCTTGATTTAATTTTGTATTTCATGTGTTTATTCAGAATCTATCCCAGCTGGCATCAATCAACTATGATCTCCTATCCAAGGGTTTCAAGGACGATCACCCAACAAATCCTAACGCATGACTTTCCTGCCAGTCGAAAGCCAGGAATGGGTTTTTGGATTTGGTTGAGTTGGCGTATTGGTGGGGCTTAATCACGGTTTTATTGTACACTCTGTACATGTATGATCTCAAAACTTGTGTGATTTTCATCTCATGTTAAGTATGTATTATGCTGTTTTGTAATTTGATCAATGTTTTCTATTTGCAGAAATAGAAGAGAACGTAAGAGGCTAAACTGGTTCGGGATGCTCTGCTCTTAAAGAGTTAACAGGTCTAATCTTTGGGGTTTCAATATTAGAGTTGAGCTGTTTTGTTTGATTTTGCGAACCTTTGCCCCCTAATACCTCATTGTTGGTTGCAATCTTGTCTGGTCTTATTAAGTTGGTTCTTTTTTCTCCATAGCAATTAGAACACTCCTGTATGTACAGTTGACCATTTAGTTTATGAAATTTTCGTTTTCTTTAGCTTTTGTGCAGTGCGTCCTAGGCTTTGTTGCAGGTACGGGTACCAAGACTGAAAGGGGTAGAAAATAGTGGTTCTTGATTATGCACATTTTACTGGCTTAATTCCAAAACAAGGAAAAATATTAAATGATGAGATAATCTTGAAAAGAGATTTCCATCAATGAAAAATTCTATTATAAACCGGTGTGTAGAGCACATACTAGTGCGAATACGTTATAATAAATATAATTTTTAAAATTTGAATCTTATAAATTAAATCTTTAATTCGGAGCGATTATTCAAATCATTGGTTACGGCAAAGAAATAAGCTTTCTACTTGTACTCAATATGGATTGACTGTAATAAAATTATCTTGGGTCATTGACCAATATCAATACTCGAAGATTCGAGTAATTTTTGAAGTGTAGCTAAAATTATATATTTAAAAAAAAAAGTTTTTCAAAGATTAAAGAGTAATTTAGTCAAACTCGTGACCCATAGTGTCTCCTTAAAATGGGCTGCAAAGATCGAAATAGACCGAAAATTAGTCAATAGATGACTTGCTATGAATAATCTTAACTGGGGTACAACTCAAACGATTATAGTTTCCTAATGTTCATTTGATTGTTGCCAAAACTGGGGTAGAACTCAATCGGTTATAATGCCCCAAATTTATAAATCTAAATAGGAAGGAAGTTCTTGTGATTTATAATGATCCCAAATAAGTTTTATGGCATCAAAGCTTGCCCAATAAATCAAGTCGTACAAAGCACTTAGACCACGTTTGGATAACGAGATGAGATAAGATGGTTTTAGTTGAAAGTTGAATAAAATATTATTAGAATATTATTTTTTACTATTATTATTGTTTTGAAATTTGAAAAAGTTGAATTGTTTATTATATTTTGTATAGAAATTTAGAAAAATTATAATGATGTGATGAGATGAGATGAGATAAGATGAAATAGTTTCTGTATCTAAACGGGACCTTAGTGAAACATAGACCTTGCAAGTACTTCATTGAAAAATTATTGAATTTGTATATTCATTGCACTTGAATTTACTGTTTACAAGAGCTCCTTTATATAGGAGAATTACAGGGCAGTTTTGACATTTAATCAAGCATATGGTGTGTGTGTTTCCTAGAGCTATTTACAGGCCTATATTGTAACCGTAAGATAAGGAAAATAGAAAAGCCAATTCAGAGAATTGCAGAAAAAAAATTTCTAGGAAATCCTGGAAGAGTCTTCATGCTAATATGGCTTGATTATTGCGTGTGCTGCTGAGGTGGATTTTATGAGATTTTGCTGAGGTGATTTGGAGTCGGATCCTTGTTTGGCTGAGCTGTTAATATCCTCCCGTGAGTCCATGATGGGAACTATTGTGAGACTCATTGTTAATTGAAGAAACCGAGATGATTGGAGGGGCTTGGTGAATATGTCGGCAACTTGATCTCAAGAGGCAGTGAAAGCAACTTGAAGAGATTTGGATCTTACACGGTCACGCACAAAGTGAAAGTCAATCTCCATGTGCTTTGTGCGTGAGTGAAGAACAGGGTTAGCGGAGAGGTATGTGGCCCCCAAGTTGTCACACTAGAGGGTAGGGGGTTGAGAGAGAAAAATACCAAGTTCTTTGAGCAGGGACTGAAGCCAAAGCAATTCTGCAATGATGTTTGCCAAGGCTTTGTATTCAGCTTCTGTACTGGATCTAGCAACTGTGGGCTGCTTCTTGAAACTCCAGGAGAGTAAATTCGAGTCAAGGAACACATAAAAGCCGCCAGTTGAGCAACGGTCATCAGGACATCCTGCCCAATCTGCCCAATCTTTACCGCTTGCCAGTAAGGTAGTTTTGGACAATGCATAAACTGACAAATTTTATTGACAGCAAATGCAATGAGCATTGGCATAGACCATGTCTAAAATTTAGTTAGAATCTTAACTTTTGGATATAGTATTAATTTTTTACTAAATGAGTCTACATTGGACTAGCTATCTTAAAGTTAAAATAATAATATAATATTTTTTTTTTTTTTTTACAAATACAATTCATATATTTCCTAAATCTTCATGCTTTGTAAAAATAATGTATCTACTCTATCAATATTCGCAATCAATAGAATAAATAATATGCATGCCATGCATGTTTTACCATTCAAAGAGAGAGGGAAGTGATGAAATAATAAAATATTGATTTCCATTGTGAATAGTAGCTAGTCATGTTTGGAGAGGACTTAAGATTTACTGTAGCTCAAGTCTTAAGTTTTGGACTTTTGGCTAGTCCAATGTGGAAACTTTTTCTCACATCTAGCTAAAGTTTAGACTTGCATTGGCATTTGGCTAATCCATTGCCAATGCTCTTAGGTCTGGTAAGAGAAAGGTATTGGAGACTACCTACTGTACTATGGTAGAAGGGTTGAGTCAGAAAATTCAGGACCGTCTGTGAGTGAAAGTCGAGTAGAGGAGGCCTTTGGAGTCTGGACAGGTTTTGCAAGGTCCATTTTGGTCCGTTTGAGCATATCACAGACATATTTTGTTTGTGATAAGTGTAGACCCTGTGAGAGATGTTGGATTTTGAGATCTAGAAAAAATCGAAGGGGTCCAAGGTCCTTAACTAAAAAAAAGGAGTTGAGGGAGTGTAACACAGAATTGATAGCAGCCAAACTAGACCCAGTAAGGATGATATCATCTACGTATACTAAGAAAAAAAGAGTGACAGAGGAGTGTTTGTACAAAAATAAAGATGGATCAGATAGGGACTATATAAAGCCAAACTTAAGAAGCTTGGTACTCAACTTGGAGAACCAGGCGCGTGGCGCTTGTTTAAGACCATAAATGGCCTTATTCAAGCAGCAGACATGGGTTGGGTGATCAGGATGGATGAAACCGATAGGTTGGGTCATGAAAACTTGTTCTTGGAGGTCCCCATGTAGAAAGGCATTGTTGATGTCTAACTGCCGTAGGGACCATCCTTCAATGACAACAATGGAAAGTATAGTGCGGATTATGGTTGGCTTCACAACTAGACTAGGTTTCAAAGAAGTCAATACCTACCTGTTGATGAAAACCCTTGGTGACGAGTCGCACTTTGTGTCTGTCGATGGTGCCATCCAAGCGTCTCTTGGTGTGAAAAACCCATTTGCATCCTACCAGGTTTTTGACTCATGAAGAAGGCATTAGAGTCCACGTGTTAGTGTTTAGCAAAACTTGAAATTCTTCTGCCATGGCTAATCGCCATACATGGTGTTTGGAAGCTTCGGTAAAGGAGGTAGGATCTTCAGGGATTGGGGAAGAGACGGTGAGAAAGCTTCGGGCAGGTGGCCAGAGAATGGTTCCATCAATGAATTTTTTGGAGCAAAGGGAATTTGTTTTTGACCTTGTGATGATCTGATTTGGGGAAGGAGGCACAACAGATGTTAGGGTTTGGAGAGAGGAGTCGAGAGTGTAAGAGGAAGGAGATGAGTGTTGAGAACTGTTGGGTTGAGTAGGAGGGGATGATGGGCTAAGGGGCACAATGGGCTCACTTGTTGGGGTAGTTGGGCTTGTAGGAGGCCGAGAGGAATGGAATGGTGTTAGATTTTTTGGAGGTGTTTCGGAGCTGGGCAAGAGAGATGTGGGCTGAGTAGTTTGAGTGGGTGTTGTGTGGTTGGTTGCAAATTGTGGGCATTGGGTTGGTGGGGTTAGAGAATGAGTGGAAACAGGACCAAGAATGGAGGGGAGAGACGTTGGAGATGGGCTTGGAACCAAGGTGTTGATGTGATTAAAAGGAAAAAGTTGATCATCAAACACAACGTCTCTTGAGATGTAGAGGCGTCCTGTATGAAGATGTAGACAACGATAACCATGGTGAGAGTCACTGTATCCAATGAAGAGACATTGTGAGGAATGAAGATCAAGTTTATGATGATTGTATGGCCGTAAGTGAGGCCACCAAGCAGTGCCGAAAACTTTTAGAAATGTGTAATTAGGAGGTTTTGAGAACAATTTTTCAAATGGACTAAGCTAATAAAATAAGGGAGTAGGAAGACGATTTATTAAATATACAGTAGTGTGAAAAGAATCTGCCCAAAAATGTTGAGGAAGTGAGGCATGAGCCAAGAGTGCTAAGCCTATTTCGACAATGTGTCGATGTTTGCGCTCAACTGCACCATTTTATTGGTGAGTATGAGGACAAGAAATTCGATGTGAAATTCCTTTGGATTTAAGAATATGACTGAGAGAACGAAATTCGCCTCCCCAATCACTTTGGATGTATTTTATTTTTGAATTAAAGAGTAATTCAACTGAGCGTTGGAAATTAATGAAAATTGAGGCAACATTAGATTTTTGTATTAATGGGAACTACCAAGTAAAATATGTATAATCATCAAGAAAAGCAACATAATAACGATATCCTTCACGAGAAAGAACGGGGGCAGGACCCCATACATCTGTGTAAAGAAGTTCTCAGGGCTGGGTAGCCCGTTGATGATAAGAAACAAAAGGTAATTGGTGGCTCTTTGCTTGACAGCAAGCTGGACATGGAGATTTGAAGTCTCGGGTTGAAACTGGAAAGGAGTGTTGAGACAGGACACGCTGCACAACTTGAAGAGAGGGATGCCCAAGTCTGGAGTGCCACCGAGAGGATGTGGTGTGCTCGCCAACAAAAGCTTGAAGAGGTGATGAAGTTGCTGGAAAAGTGTATAAACCATCATGCATTGAGCCACGAAGGAAGAGGGTTCCCGTTTTGGAATCCTTGACAATAAAATGAGAGGCATGAAACTCAAAATAAACATGATTGTCATGACAAAATTGCCTCACAGAAACCAAGTTTTTGGTTATGTGAGGAACATGTAAAATATGTTTGAGATGAAAAGAACGAGAAGCAGAGTTTAAGAGAGAGTCATCGATGTTGGAAATTGGTAAGGCAGTATCGTCGCCTACTTGAGTTTGATCTGAGCCATTGTAGGGAGTGGAGTTGAGGTTCAAGTGGGAGAGATCAGAGGTGAGGTGGTTTGTTGTTGCGGTGTCTGGGTACCAGTTGTTGTCTAAGATGGAGTTGGATGAGGTGTGGTTGGCTGTAAAGGATCGAGGTGGGCCATTTTCATAGGCATGGTCATAGCGATGGTAGCATCGCAGTGCAAGGTGACCAACCTTGCCACAGACTTGGCAAGTTAGATTGGAGTGTGGCAGGGGAGAATGATTGTGAGTGGCTGAGTTGGGGGGAAAATTTGGAGGTGAGGGATTTGGCAAGCAACCCCTTCCACGACTGCGATAACCACCCCGAGAAGATCCCCAAGTGCTACCGCGACCATGAGAGGAGTTGGTGGAGGTGAAATTAGCAGATAGTTCAGTGGAGGGGGGAAGATGAGTTGAGTGAGCAAGACGACTTTCGTGGGTAAGAAGGAGGCTGAAGAGTTCTTCAGAAGTCATGGGTTCAAGGCGAGCAGTGATTGAGGTGACTACTGCATCAAAATCAATGTTTAATCTAGCAAGAAGGTAAGAAGTAAATTCAGCAGATGATAGTGGAGTGCCAGCGGCAGCCATGGTATCGGAAAGGTGCTTGACCTTCCAGAAATAATTAGACACAGAGGAGGAACCTTTTGACACCGTAGCAAGTTGATATCGAAGCTTAATAATGCGGGCATGAGATTGGGATGTAAAAAGTTTTTCCAAGACAGTCCACACTTGATGAGCAGTGGTGTAACCAACGACTTGTGCAATGAGATTTTCAGAGAAGGAGGAGATGATGGCACTGAGAATAAGTTGGCTAGTATGTGACCATTCGAGATATTCTGGGTTGGGGTTGTTAAAGTTAGGGAGGAAACGTGGGGGAGGAGGATTTGTGCCATCGATGAAGTGAAAAAGACGTTGGCCTCTCAGATATGGAACCATCTGAGCTCGCTAGAGAAGAAAGTTATCATTGTTTAACTTGACTGAGACAAGATGGGAGAGGAATGGAAGAGACGTAGGGATAGGAGGAGGAGATGGGTTTGGGTTGGGAGGTTTTTCTGTGTTAGCTTCAACCATAGAGACGTTTGTTTATTTTGGCTCTGATGCCATGAAAAATTATTGAATCTGTATATTCATTGCACTTGCATTTACTGTTTACAAGAGCTCCTTTATATAAGAGAATTACAAGGCAACTTTGACATTTAATCAAGCACACGGTGTGCGTGTTTCCTAGAGCTATTTATAGGCCTATGTTGTAACCGTAAGATGCCATTTACAAAGGAAAACAGAAAAACCAATTGAGAGAATTTCAGAAAATAGATTCTAGGAAATTTTGGAAAAGTCTTCATGCTGAGATGGCTTGATTATTGCATGTGCTGCTGAGGTGGGTTTTATGAGATTTTGCTGAGGTGATTTGGAGTCGGATCCTTGTTTGGCTGAGCTGTTAATAGTCATGAATTTGAGTGGATAATTTAGGATAGAATGAATGAGAAATGATAAAGGTCCATTGACTGTCAAGTTTGACATCAATTTCTCACTAGGTGGAATTCCACTTCATAATAATTCTAAGGAGCAGTGAGATTGTAATGTCCCGCATCTACAAGATTACAATTGGAGCTTACTTAAAATCTTTACGAATGTATAGACTCATTTTGAAATATAAATATAGTACAAATTACGAGTCTATATGAGCCTTCAGCTCTTTCTTGGATAGTTGTGGGTCTCATAAGTATTCAAAATTATTAAAAATATAATATAAATAATAAAATCTATCTTTTTTTATTTATTTAAATTTTTTAAATAAGTGAAGATTTTATAAAAATAAATATTTTAGCGTTAAAAATAAAAAATTAGATAGGAAAAATGGAGGGGGCGATTGCATTGATTCTTAACGAAAGAAGTAATAAATGCACAACTGGAAAAGGTTGTTTTTGTAGGCTCTGAAACAGTAATCCATGATGAAGGGTGGCGCATGAGACTCATAGCCATCAGCTCCACGGCACTTGTGGAATCAAGCTATTATTGAACAAGGAATTTGATGGTGGGGACTATGTAAGGCAATGATGAATGGACGGTGGTAGGTCTGACTTTCAAAGCTTCATCCTCCTAGAACCAAAGGGTAGGAAGTAGGAACACAAGAGGATGTGCTTTTTTAATTGAACTGCCCTATATTTTGTTGATTAATTTCAATTCCTCAAAATGTATGGTTTTTCTTCCCAGCATTTTGTGGTGAATAATGTTAATATATTCTTTCATTTTATCTTTTTATTTTATCCTCTTATTTTGATTATTTATATATTTAATTTTTTTTTCACTTACTGATTAAAGAAATGACTATTAATGTATTAATATTTTTTTATTTTTTAAAAATGTTTAAAAATGTGAAAAGGAAAACTTAAAAAAAATGAATTTTGCCTAGACGGCACGCTCAACGGTCATTACTGGGCAGCAGCCTAATATCACTCTTTTGTGGTAGAGAATAACATAAACGTGTGTGTGTGTGTCTTTCTGTATTTATAATTAGGGGTGTAAAAAAAAACCTGTGA
This sequence comes from Juglans mandshurica, assembly GCA_022457165.1. Classification (NCBI taxonomy): domain Eukaryota; kingdom Viridiplantae; phylum Streptophyta; class Magnoliopsida; order Fagales; family Juglandaceae; genus Juglans; species Juglans mandshurica. The sequence continues at coordinate 16,436,050 of CM039634.1, forward strand.
ACTGGTAAACCGGACCGAACTGGTGGGTTTAGTCCGATACTGAATTTGGTTCAGTTCGGTACCGGTTTATTTTTCTTAAAACCGATCAAAATTGATCCGGTTCGAATTTTTCCTTTTCTAAAATCGAATCGGTTCATATATATATTATAATTTTTTATATTGTCTATAATTTATATATATAATTATATATAAAATAGTTTGTATTATACGATAAATTACTAATTAATATAATATTTAATTTTAAAATCTTATATCACTATAGTCTATTGTATTAATAGTTATACTAATACTATATCACTATATATTATAATATGTTATAATATATCACTATAGTATTATATACTATAATATACTATTATATATATATTATATAATATAGTATATTAAAACTAGAAAACCAGATTGGAACCGGTAAAACCGGAAGTACCGGTTAAGAGAGGTAACCGATGCATATCAATTCGGTTTCAAATTTGTCCAAAACCGAATCAAACTGGACTAGTTAACCCTTATTTATAATAATTTACTTGCGTAATGAGCTGATTTGAACTTACAACTTCATTTTTTATTCCATTATTAAATAAAGAGAAAAAAAAAATCCCTTTTGAGTTAGAAGTCATAAGACAAGCCTATCAGAATTTGACAATTTGACATTTCATCTATAGTTCTATAGCACCAAGAATCCAAATTATCAGTTTAATATTCATTTGAGTTATGCTTATGGGCCATCCTATATTATAAATGTAACTCTCTCTATCTCTCTCTCAGTTAAACTCTATGGCCTCATCTTCAGGGATCTGATTTTATTTTCAATGATCATAATTTCCCTTTTATGATATAATTATTCTAATTTTCAGGGGGAAAGTTGGAAAATTAAAAAAGAAAGTATTATAAATTTAGAGGGATGAATTATAGATGAGATGATAATTTAAAGCAAAGAGTATATTTCATAGGAAAAATAAAATAAAAAGAGTAAAAAACCAAAGCATCCCAAGCTTTAAATGCAATGTAAGCCTGTAAAATTACCAACTCTTGTCTGGCTTGTATAAGATAAACCACCAAACTAATGAATGCCCTCCATATTGTAACAAAGTTTGCTACACCTACTCAGATGCTTCCAACTAAATAATTAAATTGCCCACAATGCCTATTTTATTAGACAAGAATGGTCCCCCCATGTTGTCATTGACAGCTATAGTACATGCAATAGGTTCCAAGAAAGAAAAAAGAAAATTCCAGAAAGAAATGATATTTATCGTTCTAGAGTACGTAAGTCACACGCATTTCTTTTAAAAAAATTAGTTAAATATGAAATCTACATTACAAAATTTAAATTTTTAATGATAAATTTTACTCTTTTTTAAAAAAAATATGCGAAACTTTCACATCTTAAAATTATATCTAACATAACTCAGAACTAAATTGGAAAATTCACATGACATTGCTAAAGCCTATATGTCTTGTCTTCAGCTCCAACAAGTTTTTGGGACTGTAAGTGGTTTATACAAAAAGGTTCATTTCATCCAGTGGGTTCTTGTTCCATTGGAGAATGAGACTGGAGAGTTTCCAAATTTTGTATTTATGCGATGAATGTTTTTGTACTCATCTTACTGCAGAGCCGTCTTGATTCTGCAGCAGAGTAAATGACAGATTGACAGCAATAGCAAATAGACAAGCTAACCCCATATTGCCTAAGTAGAAGGTATCTTTGTTTTTGTTCTTTTCCTTTTATCGTCAAACCTCTCCTAAGAGATAAGAAATTCTTAGGCTTTGGATGCTGAAGAAAAATATAACCATCACCTAAGAGAAAGAGAGTAGGACCCCAAAAAATATCAGACTGCATGCTAACTTTTACAGCTGATCGTCCATTTACATGCATGCATTCGTCTGGTCCACCATAAAACGATCATCAACGTCTTCCTTACAAATGCTTGCGCATACTTTTGACCTTTCAACGACAGTATCATTTAACTCCCACTCTTCATTCATTGTTTCGAAAATAAATTAGGGATGTAAAAAGGGGTGAAGAATTCTACATAAAAATCATAATCCAATCAATATTACAAGTGAAAAGAAAAAGAAAATTAAAAGAAAGAGAAAAAGAAATGGATCAACGATTTGGATCCATATTCCTTGATCAAGCCGATGAAGAGATCGTCATAAGAGATTGTTATAAGAATACTGCTTGTATAATTCACATTTAGAGAAATCAAGAACATAGTCGTATGGCTACCCAAAAAAAAAAAAAAAAAATCATTTTGCTGGGGCAAAATTACCAAAAAAAAAAAAAAAAAAAAAGGAATTACTAATTTTTATGTTACTTTTATAAAAAAATAAACATAAATATTTACAAAAAAAAAATATTTTATGTAATTTACTAATTGACCCTGTGAAAGAACTCATAAAAAATTAAACTTTTAAGGAATTTTGAAAATTTTTGGGGAGGTTCCAGCCTACCGGAGCATGTGACTCACGCCAGTAGAGGTGGGTTAGGATAGAGTGGAACACATCTAAAAGATTCTAGGATAAGGAATCTATTGTTGCAGAATGGACATTTTCCAATCTAGAGAAAAAGAAAACAAGAAAGACAAGAAAATAAGGTTATAAAATAGGGAATGGTGGAGGGAGACTAGAGGATGAAACGCTGCCCTCCTTATTCTGAGGAATACTATGCATCAGTTACTATTCATTCCCACACCCAACACCTATAATTTTTTCATAGGTGTGGGGTGATGAATAGAGACCGTTGAGAAGGATTTTTCTTTCTCTAATTCCTTGTCAGAATGAAGATAGGAGTATCTGATTCTACTGCACCATGGCACAATACTCAAAACATACATTCCTGTCAAAAGTTATATACGGTAACAACATAGCCCCCTGAGCATCAATACATCGGTTGGATTGGCATCTGGATCTAAGCTTATGCTACAAAGAAATAGTTTTGGACGATTGAATCACATGAAGAGACATCACAACCAGAACCAACCAATAAAAGCAACTACAACATCTCAACTTCAGAGAGCTATAAAAGTTGCACCAAAAAGCCAAAGCAAAAGTAAAAGCAAAAAAAGTAATAATTACAACCACCATTATCCAACAATAACTAATGTAACAGATATCCACCCCAAAGTATTAATGAAAAAAGGGAAAAAAAAAATACATGCAAGTACAATGGGAAATGGGAGAAGTAAAAAGGAAATTAAAATAAACTTGACAGTTGGCTCCTAAGGAAAGAAGATGAGGCCCGGATTAAACATACAACCAAAACACAAAAATTAACACGCAATATATGGGCATAACAAAGAAGTGAAGAACCTTCTACAATCCATTAGGAAGGATGGTGGCATGCACTGAAGAACTCACCGAGAAAGTCACATCATCTGAATCATTTGATGTGATCGAATTCTGGGTTGTGATTGTCTCGCAAGCTAGAACGACGTAGCTCTTCAATCCGCTTTGCCACTACATACATTGAAGGGCGTTTATCAGGATATTGGGCAGCACAATCTACTGCAAGCTGCAAGAGTTGAACCATCTCCTCCTCGACATTCTGGTACCGGAGGAGCTCAAGATCAAAGACCTCAGAAGTCCACTCTTCTCTAACAATGGACTGCACCCATCTGGGAAGGTCGACCCCTTCCTCGTTCAAAAGGGCATGAGTGGGGGCTTTCCCAGTTAGCAGTTCCAAGAGCAATACACCGAAACTATAGACGTCTGCCTTCTGGGATACCTTCCGAGGGTCAGTGACCTCAGGGGCTCGGTAGCCAGCAACTCGGTTGGGAGTGGAGGAGGGACCGACAAGGTGTGCTAAGCCAAAATCAGAAACTCTGGCATCATAGGAATTGGTGAGGAGGATGTTAGATGATTTTATGTTTCCATGAGAGACACTGAGGCCTTGAGAGTGAAGATATTCTATGCCACGAGCAGCTCCGAGGGCAATGGCAGACCTAATATCCCAATTCAATGGAGTTCTACCTGCTCCTTTGTTTCCTGTATTTAAAAATATGAGACTTAGGGTAGTAAAGATAAAACTGATGAGGTGTTGGAAGTATTTCTTATTAGGACCTCTACTCCTGCAAATGATGTCACTCTTTGATGCATCACTAAAACATGTATTGCTGAACATGACCAAATGAAACCTAACAATAATTTCATAATGTAGCCATTCCTTAGCTACAGAAGTCTATGCAGACAACACAATGGTGTGATCAATGCAAACCATACGAGTATATAACTCCATCTATGAAGATAATAAATTATCAATCAACAGATTCAAGAAAATAATCGCTGATTGCATTGAATTTGTCAATACCCCATCAATACCTCAGCCACCAAGTTGGCAACATCAAAGTTAAGCAACCACAACAGCACAATCAATATTGGGAATCGAAATAACCACCAAATAGTCCCCTTGGAGATGCAAAACAGTTGAAATTAGTAATAAAATCCTCGAGACAATTCCGATCAAAAAAAAAATTCCTCGAGACAATTCAAGCAAACAAAACGATTACTTGATTCTAATTCCCGTTCCCTTCTTTTATCTAACTTAATGATGAATTTTCCTCCAATTTGGTATTGTAAAACAGAGATTATTAAAAAGGTGGGAAAAATGAATCATCTTGTAAAATTATGGACCATAACAAATAATCAACAAAACCAATAAACAAGAAAGGCTCACCATGCAAGAGCGCAGACAAGCTTCCCATGGTCATGTAATCATGCACAAGCAGCTTCTCATCCCTGCTATAATAGTAAGCCCTGAGTGGGACCAAATTCTCATGATCCATTGCTCCCACCGCCTCAATCTTCTCCCTGAACTCCCTCTCCGAAATTGTCACATCCTTCAACCTCTTCACCGCCACCACCGTCCCCATCTCCAAAACCGCCTTGTACGCCGTCCCGAAAGTCCCCTTCCCCAAAACCTCCGCCGACGCCCTCAACAAATCCTCCAAATCAAACACCCTCGCCGCATTCCCAAAAAATACTAACTTCTTAGCCCCTACGCCACCACCGTTTGCTTCTGTCTTCCCACTGCCAGTCATCGCCGCCGCCGCAGCTGCTGCCACCGAGTACCCATTTCCATACTCGCCGTTCTCGACATCCCCTTCTGGTTTCTCGCCCGGAATCTCCACCTCCGGATGCTTCACTGTCGCAATGTCGACCGCGCTCGTCTTCTTGTTGCTACTCTTCTTCCGGCACAACACCAAGAAGATTACAAGGATAAGCAGGAAAGCCAAAACAGATCCAATCACAATACCCGCAATTGCACCGCCAGACAACTTCTTTCCGCCATTGTTTTTGTTGTTTTCGCCCGGAAGGGTCGCATTTGTAGAACACATTTCAAAGGGACGCCCACAGAGTGAATTCCCCAGAAACGAGTCCACCTGAAAAGTCTGCAGTTTCTCAGGGACTGGCCCATTGAGAAAATTGTTGGACACATTGAACTGTTCAAGCTTTGGGATGTCTAACTCAGGCGGAATCAGCCCGGTGAGCTGGTTGTTCTCGAGGAACAACGTTCTCAACCTTGTCAGATTGTTGAAACCCGGAGAGATGCCACCAGAAAAATTGTTGGAAGCAAGGTTGAGCCGAACGAGGTCACGAAGAGTCAACAAGAAGTCGGGGATTTCACCGGAAAGAAGGTTACCTTGCAAGTAGAGGTTGCGAAGGTTCACACAGGAAGCGAGATCAGAAGGTAGTTGACCCGTAAGAGCGTTGAGTCGCAGACTGAGAGTGCGCAGTCGGGTCAAGTTGCCAAAAATGCCAGAGGGGAGTTGGCCCGAGAGGGCCACTCCGGGGAGACGGAGCACAGTGACGCGGTTGTCCTCGCATTTGACTCCAGCCCAATCGCACGGGCTCAGCTCGGTAGCATTCCAGAAAAGGGTTCGACCACCGACTGCAGACCGGAGTGCCAAGAGTGAAGATCGGTCCGAACCCAGATCTGGTCTTGCCAAGGGGAACACAATGAGAAAGGCGAAAAGCAAAATGGGAAGCGTTTGAGGCTGCATTTAAGTACACGGGGGGGTTCTCTCGCGGAGAAAACCCAGATTCTCAAAAGGGAGGACAAGAAACGGAATGGGTCTGTAGATTCTGAAGTTCTGGTTCAATTTCTAAGCATTGGTGTGGTTTTAGGGACTAGTGAGTGAGTTGGGCAAGCTTCATTTTCTTCTCTATGCCGAGGAGAGAGAGAGAGAGAGAGAGAGACAGGGATACAGAAAGACGGGAGGAAGGAAGACAGGCTGTGTGGTTAAAGTGTTTAGGCTCAAATTTACACATAAAAAAGTTAAAAAACAATGATAAAAAGGAAGTAATACGGGAGAGAGAAACCCTAGAGCCTGTGTTTCGTGTTGCGTAGTCAACTGTGGTTCCCTGTTTTTCTTGTCCTTTTTTTTTTTTTTTTCATTATCCATCTCTTTTCACTAATTTTTTGTTTTTTTTTGTTTTTATGTTTTTTTGCTTTGCTTTCAATAAAAAGTAATTGTTATATACACTCGTGTAATGTGTAAATATCGTACAATCATTTTGAAAAAAAGTAAAATTTATTATTAAAAAATTAATTTTTTTTATGTAAGTCCTATATTTATTTATTTTTTTTAAAGTGACTGCACGATACTTGCACACTCATGACTACAAATATTATTTATCTTCTATAAAATACAAAATTTTGAGAATCCTACTTCCAAGCCATTATGTGTACAAAGAAAATGAAAGATATATTTTTAAACTAAAATATAATTCTATTTGTCAACCAGTCTTGTATTCTCTCCTTGAGTAGATTATCTCAATTGAGGAATTTTATGCATCAATTATTATTTATTTTTATACTTTATAGTTATATTTTTTTATAAGTGTAGGGATTTTTTTATAGGGTATGTGATATTTTTTTATAGGGTGTAAGGTAGTAAATATTGATTGGTAAGAAAAAAATTTCATCACAAAAAATTACCTTTTTTAAGATTTTTGAAGACTTTAATTTGTTAGTTTTCTCTTTTCCATGGTATTTTTTAAAAAGTATTTCATTTCATTCTTTGAGAAAAGCACAAATTTGTGTTAAGGGTTTTTATGTTTGTGAGGTAGGGAATAATATTAGATAAAAGAGTAATTCTACATACAACCGTGAAGTGCGTAACCGCCGCGTAATCGCTTTGAAAAAGAGTGGGGTCCACTATTAAAAACTTAATCTTTTTCATGTGGGTCCCATGTTTTATTCATTTTTTTCAAAACGATTACGCGGCGGTTACGCAATTCACGGTTGTAAGTATCTTTTGTGTTTATTGTTTTAGAAATAACCTCGTACGTTATGACTTACGCGGTTGAGATGAGTTGAATTATGAATAGTAATATTTTATAGATCTCATTAAGATATGTTTACATTTTTTAGATTAAAATGTGTTTTAACTTTTTAGATTAAAATATATAAAATAGATTGAGATGAATTTAATTTTTTTTATGTGAAATTAAAAAATAGTAAATTCTATCAATAATTGATTTAAAATGAGTAGAGATGAAACCAAACACAACCTTAGATGAAAATGAAAATACTTATTAGTTTTCTTGTCCACCAGCACGTGGCAATCAATGAAGCTATTATGTAACAAGTTTTTAAAAAAGTTGCAAACGCACAAGATTATTGGACATGTTTTTTATTTTCTTAAATTCAACACAATTTATTTATTAAATAAATTATTGGTGAATATAATGTTATGATCAGTTATTTACTACATAATTTATATAAAATTCGACCCATATTATAAACTCTAATAAATTCGAATTCATACATATTATTTTTCTTCGTAATATTTTAAACTTTGTAATGACAATATCTTATATATTTAAAAAAAAAAGTTATATTTTTAAATTCTATGTACGTTATTTGGATCTTTATAAATATAGTCATTGATATATGTATATAGAAATTATATAAAAATATTCTCAAAAATTCAAAATCTATTTTTTATATAAAGTTCGAACTCGCTTGAAGAAAAAATGAATGTTCGTGAACATAAAATATAACTCAAAAATAAACTCGAACTCGACTCGTTTACAATCATATTTGATTCGATGGTGGCAAAGTTTCGGCCATCAGACGCGGTTGCCCTCTTTTTGATAAAGAATTTTTAACAAAAAATAATTTTTTATTACAAAATTTTTGTTTATTAAGGAGAGGTTTTAATAGTGAGTTGGGATGAGATGAAAGTTAAAAATTAAATAGAATATTGTTAGAATATTATTTTTTTACTATTATTATTATTATTATTTTGTGATTTGAAAAAGTTAAATTATTTATTATATTTTATGTGAAAATTTAAAAAAAATTATAATGATTAAATGAGATAAGTTGAAATGAGTTGGAATGAATTTTATATCCAAACCTAATTGATTGGCTAGTTTGGTTACACAAAACCAAACTACCTGATCTTATTTTATCTCATATAATCATTACAACTTTTTCAAACTTTCATACAAAATATAATAAACAATTTAACTTTTTCAAATCTCAAAACAAAAATTATATTATAAAAATATCTTATTCAATTTTTAACAAAACATCTTATCTCATTTTATCTGACTTACGTAACCAAACGAAACAATAAGAGAAATAATTTATATAAGTTCTAAACATTTAAATTATATGCAAACCTTTTATAAAAGAAAATGGATCATACATTAAAAAAAGTATTCTTTATTAGTATAATCTATTTTTTTACAAAAAATTTATACGAGACTTATCTATTAAAGACTTATACATAACTTTACTGACAACTTGAACTTGTGTACCATATGAATTATGTATCAAACAGTTACAAATGTAGGAACCATCCTGATCCTGCCATTTCCAGTACAAGCTCATTTCAATATGACTCAATAATTGATGTTTGGTGGAGATAAGGTAAAAAAACTTCCTTCTATTTTGTCTTTTGGGAATAAGTTTCCCAATGAATAGTAGTACCTTTTTCTCGTCTCCATTAACATTTCACATTTCTGTTCTTTCTCGCAGTAATATCTACATCCTTCACATTTTCTGATTGCCACAAGCATTTTTCTCCATTGAGTTTGGACCTACATCAGTAAACATATCTATTAGAGAAATGATACTTGCAGTCGTGAGTGTGCAAGCGCCGTATAGTCACTTTGAAAAAAGTGAATAAATATAGGACCCACATGAAAAGAAATTAATTTTTTAACAGTTGATCCAACTATTTTTCAAAACGACTACACGACGTTTGCGCATTCTACGACTGTATGTAGCATTACTCTATATATTAATGGTGAGAAGTGCCAACTTTCCTTCATCACTTATTATAAAAGTTTTTAATAATTATAAAAATAATCAAAATGTTAATGCTTTTATATTGAGTAATGCAAGTCTCGTATATTCATTTTGAAAAGGAAAAAAAAAAAAAAAACAGAATTCACTACTAAAATATATTTTTTCATATAAATGTTAAATTTATTCATTTTTTTAAAAAAAAATATGCGAACACATACATTCTAGAGTTATGCTAAAACCATTTCTCTCTTTTATATTTCGATAAATTTGAATCATATTCTTTTAAAAAAAAGGGTCTGAATCCGTAGCAGTTCATGGTGGGAGTCAGGTTGTTTCAATCATACACTAGTATGTTGAGGTAGGACCCTCACAAACCAATTTTATGATAATGATTAGGGACATATTTGATATGAAACAACAAACATCAATGTGAAGCTTGGCAGGTATACGGCTTTATTTGGATTCAAAAATCTATCTTCTTAGATAAAAGTTGAAAGTTAAATAAATTGTTATTAGAATAATATTTTTTAATATTATTATTATTTTGAGATTTGAAAAAATTAAATTATTTATTATATTTTGTATGAAAATTTAAAAAAGTTGTAATAATGAGATGAGATGTGATGAAATGAAATTGTTTCTTATCCAAACGGGTCCTAATCATTACAATTTTTTCAATCTTTTAAACAAAATATAATAAATAATTCAATTTTTTTCAAATATCAAAATAAAAATTATATTTAAATAATATTTTATTCAACTCTCAACTCAATTCACTATTTAGACCTCGAACGCATGTTTAGGAGGATTTTAGATCAAATTTTATGCAGTACAATGATGAGAGATATGGGGCAGAAAGTAATTGATTTTCCAGCCAAACTTGGGTGTTAACATCTTAATTAGGTGAGAATCTTAGAACACTTTCTTAAGGGAATCAAGGTATAAAGCTTGTCAACCACTTTAACAATGACAGATCGATATATACTAGCTGTTCCAAGCTAGCTTGCCTCCTTGTGATTAATGTTTGTAAATAGCTATGGCTCAAAGTCTCAATGCTTTCTACAATTTAGAGAAAAATAAATATAACAAACAAATATCACTGTATTTAATGTTATTTATGAGCAAAATTATATATAGTATTTAATACGTTAAAATTAATTAATTATATTTTTATGATCTAAAAATATTATAATTTTTTAAAGGTCTTGTGTCAAAATTAAGATGTTTAGGAATTATTGATGTACTCAAACTAATAATGTGTGAGGTTATCCACAAAAAAAAAATATATATATATGTGCAAGGTTTCACCATGATAATAATTTTTTATACCCGAGTTTTTCGGGAAAAAAAAATCTTTTTACTTGCAAGTTGGTATAAAAGACGCACGTAAACACTATTTTTATGATAAAATTTGATTTGTAAGGTTTAAATTTTCAAATCTTTTTTACAAATTAAACTTTTTCATGTCGATAATATGGATGACGTGTCCCACGCCAACTTATAAATAGATTACTATCATGTCATTACAACGATAAATGCACTAATTAGGTCACAAACATGCTGACATTAATTTCCCGTTTTTGCATCCGAAAATGGAGACATGAAGAAATATTCCTCCACTTTTGTTACAAAATGGAGAAGATATTTAAAACTTTAATGGACTAATAGCCGATCTATTCCTAATTTGGTCATCCACCGGGACCTACCTGATTTAATTTTGCTACTTCTCTCAACTGTTCAATTTCTTGAACAGCTTTTTCTTTCTTTCTAATTAAAGTTTCTTTGCTTCACTGAGTTGGTTCGGATTATGAGTTGAAATAAAATGAGATGAGATAAATTGATATAAAAGTTAAAAGTTGAATAAAATATTATTATTATTTTGAGATTTAAAAAGTTAAATTATTTACTATATTTTATGTAAAAATTTAATAAAATTGTAATGATTAAATGAGGGAAAATGAGATGAGTTAAAAGACTTTTTGTATCAGAACCTCCCCTTGAGTCATGCAAACTTGAGAGCATTCACATCTGATTCCCTAAATTTTAGCTAAAAAGGACACTCCCTACAATTTTATCATAAATTTTACTCATTTTTAAAAAAACCTTCTACATCTCATTCCCTATTTTTTCTCTATTCTATTAAAATAATATTTTTCTATTATTTCTTTATTACTTTTTTCTCTCGCTTCCATTTTCAAACTTAACTATTTAATATTTTTTCTTATGTTTTGAACTATTATTATAGTGAATATTTTAAACAAAAATTTAAATTATTTTTTTAAGGGTTTAAGAATATTTTTAAAATTATTATTTTTATATTTTAGTAATTATTTAAATTATTTTTAAAAATATTATTTAAAAGTATAATAAATACTAGTATAAGAGAAAATGTAGTTGATTGAAAAAAAAAATTATTTTATTTATTTGAATAAAATATTAATAAAAAATAATTTAAGGGATGAATAGTAGTTCACTGTTCATTTCCTAAATCAAAATCCTAAAATAGGGAATGTGATGAGAGGGGATTTTTGAGTTTTTCCCTAAATTTTTCCCTATAATTTAGGGATAATAGTGGTATGAGGAATGTGATGGGGATGCTTTGACATGAAGCACCATTAATTGCCTCATTTGTTTTCATAATCATTTTCATCTCATTTAATCATTATAATTTTTTCAAATTCTCATATAAAATAAAATAAACAATTCAATTTTTTCAAATCACAAAACAAAAATTAATTTAAAAAATATATTCTAACAATATTTTATTGAACTTTTAACTTTTATCTTAACTCATCTCATCTCATTTGCGAAAACAAATGAGGAACTAGACTTCCCAATAAAATTTCTTCAAACACTATAGAAACTCAAATCAAAAAAGAAAAAAAAACATGAAAAATAGAGGCAAATGAATGCTCTAGTTCAATATTTCCTTAGTCAATTAATGGATCATTTGGACACTTGAAATATTTCATAATTCTATGAATAATATTGAAATAGTCTGTGAATAGCTGTGAAATGATTTGAGTTAAGATATTTTATTACATTTTGAAAAATGAAAGAGAAAAAGTTGAATAAACATATTATAAAATTAAAAAATTGTTAGAATATAATTTTTTTATTTTTTTTAAGTTTGAAAAAGTTGTATTGATTTTTGTTTTTATCTTGAAATTTATAAAAATTATAATGATTAGATGAAAATGTTGAAGATTTAACAATCTAGAAAGCTGTTGATTATGCAATCTAGAAAGTTATGGAACACTTCAAATTGTTTGAAACATCGAGATATTGTTGAGTAGTTCAACAATCTTTACCATGGATAGAGTAAATTGACTATAGTTTTGGTACTTTTATTGCTATAATAAAAAATTTCTTTTCTTGCACCCTTCCCATTGTAATTACTATTAATGCTACAAAATCAAGGTTAGTTGAGAATTAGTTCTTGGATTAAACAGTGTAACAATTAAGGATGGACCTTTGCTCCACAGCATAATCATAGGGTAATAGGCAAAGGATATTTTAGAAGAAAAGAAAGCCATAAAAATTGACTTGCACTTCAACACTAATACAAATTGTAGGTCTAATTTGTACATCATACTTGAAAATAACTGACAGACAGATGAGTGACTAAAATGCTGAAAGTTATGGTTAGATGGAGGTTGGTGCCTTTAAAACACATTATTCCTGTTACTTTTTATTTAATTAATTAAAAAATTTTGTTTTTCTTACTGCCTACTAAATGAGCTAGAGGGAGAGAGGAACATTCAATTAAAGTCTGGTTTTCTTTTCCTTTCTCTTTACTTTTATTTTATTTTTGAAAAAGAATTATGTTGTATTTGTTAAGAATATAGTACAACTAATTAAGTTTTCGTTTGGATAATGAGATGAGATGAGATTTTTTTAGATGAAAGTTAAAATTTGAATAAAATATTATTAGAATATTATTTTTGTTTTAGGATTTGAAAATTTGAATTGTTTATTATATTTTATTGAAAATTTAGAAAAGTTGTAATGATAAGATGAGATGAAACCGTCTATGTATCCAAATGGGGCCTAAATCTACATCTTTTCATCCACTTAAATTTTTAGAATAAGTGGTGATTTCATATGGTATTAGAACAAAGGTCTAAAGTTTAAATCCTGACTCTACACTCTATCCCAATTAATTAAATATTCTAAAAAAAATATTAAGAATATAATACAAATAATTAAATCTACTTCTTAAACTTCAACTTTTGTGATATACTAACCCAAAAACAACTTAAACCTATTATTTTAACCCCAAACTTCTAGTACTTTTTTAAGTTTCCTGGTTAGGAATTAGGATAAGAATTTTGAATTTTTTTTCATATTTTTATATTTTTCTTGTAGATCTTTTTAAAAATTTGAAGTTTATTTCAATTTCTTGAGATTTTCAATATTTTTTTGTTTTAAAAACGATCTTACATTTTCCATTTTTTAAATCGGGTGGATGTCTTGAATTAACATGTTGGTTATGATTTGTTGACGCGTGACATTTCTACTCCATTCGGCAATACTCCATGTAAGGGGTTTTTTTTATCCAATCGGTCCACATGGCAAGTCCATGAGTGGGCCACTAAGAAGTAAGTTAGAGAGTTCGATTGGGCTGACGACCCTCCTCTAAAAAGAATCAGTGAGTTTTTGCAAAGTATTCTGTCCATGAACGAGACCCACCCATGAAGCAACCCACTCGTGGGAAAAGCAGATGATAGGGGCAGATGAGACTCGCCGCCCTGACACCTCCCTAATGACACCCTACCCTCTGGAACCTGCACAGGCAAGTAGGCGGAAAAAATATGGAGAATCCTCGATCTCCTGACAGCAGACATGAAGAGGCTTAACAGGGAATGCCTGTAGGATAAAGTGAGTCAGGAAGTTACGCCGCATTAATAGCACCACTACCCAGACTCTACATCTCATTAATGACACCGTCCCAGAAGCCACACCGCATTAAAGGATTCTGACAAATGAATGGGAGAAAGGATATAAGTCTCTCAAAATCAGGGACGAGATGTCCTTACCTGAAACCTAGTATAAAAGTTGATCACTAAGTACAAAAAACTCTCTCTAATTCCTCTAAACTTATACACAAACTACTAAGGAGATATACTTATTTTAGCATTGAAGTCTCCCTGGCCACCACCAGGGCCCCATTCTCCGTATTTGCTTAAAGTGTGCAGATGACAGTCCGATGACCTGAATTTTTGAAATATAGTCCAAAAACACATGAAACACGACGTTAACACTCTAATTAACCTAAGACAGTTAGAAGAATTAAAGCATAATTTAAAAAAAAAATCATGATATTGTACATAAAAGTTGAAAAACCCATCGTGATATTTTACAAAATAGTGAAAACCCAAAGATAATTAGTTTTAAAAAAAATAAAACAAAAATTTTATTTAACCCTTCTCTTCCTTACCCAGAATAGAAAAATGGAACGAGGGATAAAAATAAAAAATAAAAAATAAAATTATCGAGAAAGTGTACATTTTGCAACTTTTTAATTCTTGGCGTTTTACACCGTAAATCATAAATTGAAAAAACCGGCCCATTAAATTTTCTGCTAATGAAAATGGGATAAAGATTATTTTTATTTAATTTTGATCCGATGCTGAAAAATAAGTGAAGTAACAATATATTGATCATAATCAATGCTTTTAAATAAGAAATGATGTAATGTGTCGGTGGTTTGAGCTATAAAATTAATTAAAAATATATATATATATATATATATATGATTTTTTGTAAATAATTTAGCATCGAATCGCATCACCATGGCACCGACAACTTCGCATGCCTAAAGTTCTCTCTTTGAAAATATTATATCCGGAGATCCAAGAAAAAGCATGCCAACGACATTCACATGCACGACGGTCATCTTACTTTAATTGTTATTATTATATATTCACATTTATATTTCATTCATGACCAAGAAAAAAAAAAAAGGAAAAAAAGAATATTTTTAAACATCCTAGCATTCGATAAAATGAAAATCAATTTCAATATATTTGGTACGAACATAAAAAAATATACTGATGTATGCATTTCAAATGTTATCATACCTCAAAACAGATTCGCGAGAAATAAGTATAAGGTTTCGTTTGGTTCAACTCATTATTATAATTTTTTCAAATTTCAATACAAAATATAATAAACAATTCAATTTTTTTAAATTTTAAAATAATAATAATATTAAAAAATAATATTCTAACAATATTTTATCATCTCAACTCAAGTCAACTCAGTTCAACATCCAAATACAGCCTAAAAATCTATGATATATAGTATTAAGTTTTTTTTGGCCAAAACTCGATATTCAACCTCAGCACTAGACTTTGACACGAGAACAAAATTTACGTACTTGAGTCTTCTTATCATCAAGACATCCAGTCCAATTAGCATCTAAATAAGCATTTATGACCTAAAAGGATATTTATGAATAAGAAACCCATGAGTGAATGGAGGGCTTTCGATAACAGTCCAGTGAACATTATGGGCTTGTGCATGAGTTGTAACAAAACATCAGGCCTCATAAAGGAGAAATACCGAAAGGCCCAACAAAATTGAAAACCTTTGATATCGAACTTGGTATGTGGCATGTCTCTCCGTGCATGCATTTCCCCAATGATTATAGAATAATGATAGATTCTTACTATACTTTTATTACTGTATAATGGATTTGAAATTTTTATTTTTCTATTATTTTTTTTTAAATATTTTTTTAATATTCTTAATTATTAAATTTTTTTTTAAAAATATACAACTTTACTAATAATCAATTCTTTAATCATTAAGTAAAAATAATAATAAATAAATAATAAAAAGTAGTAAGCCCTATTATCTATTTGCAGTAATATGTAAAGACAAGATTGCTAGCGTATATACACTGACAATGGACAAGTTGGAAGCATATCTGATCATCATGAGGTAGATAATTACAAGAAGATGTGATAAATTAAATTTTAAAGTTATTTTTATTATAAAGTAGATCTAATGAATTACATAAATTCATATCATTTTATAAGTTTGTTAATTTTGTATAATTTTTTTTTTATGTCGATAACAATTCTCATATTCTACATACCTAGCTATTTTTTTTCCCTGAAAAAGAGTGAGGAGGAGCAATCAATGTAGTTTTTTTCTCTGGGCGTAAACATAAGGGGCGCCCTCACTCACTACAGTATGTTCGGTTTGAGCCATAACTACTAATCTCGGGTAGAGTAGCCTGTCACCTCAACCTTACCTTACCTGCAAGGTGTCAGCATGCAAAGGCTCCTAAGATTTTGATTCACAAGTTTTACTAAAACAAGCTATTTAGAACCTATGACCTCACACACAAGGGAGGAAATAACACCTCCTAACTTTTACCTACTTGCTGTATATAATACAATAATGTTGCGTGAAGAAACAACTGGATCGAATATGATTCCCTGAGGTAGCTTCAGTCTGAAGTTTTTTCAATCATATTCAGACACAAACAGGAAGAAGCTACAGAAGATGAAAAGACAAAGGCCTAATCACTTTATATCTTTCTGATATATAAGACGGTCGGGCTAGATGTTTTCACACGTACGTACATGATCAAATGGATCGATTCTGTCATCATCTACTCATACTATTAATGGCTACACATGCATATGCCTTTCAAAGACCCTACTTGGGTTGTAAATCAAGTGTATAAAAGACTCTTTATCTTTCAATATGGAAAGATATGAAATCTTCATGATTTGATAACCATTAATTCTAGATATACAGCTAATCAACTTTTAAGCAAGAAAGAGAGTATTTTTCTAGATATGGTACTAAGTACTACTTATCACCATCAATTAAAAGCATATTCGACTCAAATCAATCAAGCAATTAACAGATAGATATTACTCTTTTTGTGGAAAAATTATGTTATTTACAGAAAGCTGATTGCTACACCTTGCGGCTGTCAAGCGCCCTGGCTTTGGCCCTAAGAATTCTAAGAATTTTACAATTTCTAATGAATACTTATACCATATATCTCTACTTTATTAATATGTAATTTTTCATTTTTATTTTTCTATCTTAATGTTTAAATATATGTACGTGTGTTTAAATAGAATGATAAAAATGACAAATCACATGTCGGTTATGTGGATGTGTGGTGTTAGGCTTCATTGTAGAACAAATCTGAAAATTTTGCTGCTAGGTCATCCGAAACTTATCGCTCAGATGACCTTAATCTTGACGTAGCATTACCATGTGGTGTCATGTAATTTATTATAAAAAAAGAAAAACATCCACATAAACGAAAGTACATGAAAGAAAAACATTCATGTAAACCACCTCAATATATAGCATTATTCTTGATCCTAAAGTATCTTTCACTACAACAGAAAATCTTTCATCTGTTCATAATTAACCATTAAAGTCTACGCGCGGTCAGTCAACTAACAAGCAAAAGAATCTTCTTCCAATGGGGCTACTAATCACTATCAATCAAAAGCATATTGGACTCAATCAAGCAAGAGATGATCATATATATATATATATATATATATATATATACTATTCAGCAAAAAGAAGATTCCGGTTACTTTCCATATTCAATAGCATCAATGTTATTCTATTTCTCACAATATACGCAACATCCAAGCACTTTACTTGATATTTTGATGAACTTCCAGAGCTCAGTCTACATGCGATCCAACAGTCCAAATTAACCAAGGTTGAAAGTATAAGATATAGTCGTAGAAGGTATATATAAAACAGGCAAGCATGCATGTTGATTGTTTGAACTATAAATAAATATAGGTACTGCCAACTACCGGTGAAAGAGATTATGTTGGGTTAGTGTTCAACCATCTAGTACAATGATTGACTAGATGAGAATGAGTTAGAAATGTTTTAGTTACTAAAAAATTTTACAAAAATGAATTTACAATCTGAAGTAATGACTTGATATAATAGATTAGATTATAAAATTACTTTTATTGTAAAGTAGATCTAACAAATCACATAAAATCACATTAATTGTTTTTTTTTTAAATATAATTGTCAAAGTCAAAAATAATTAGGCCTTATTTGGATGTTGAGATAAGATGAAATGAAAAATCTATGAATATATAGTAGTAAAATGGTTTAAGTTAAGATATTTTATTGAATTTTGAAAAATGAGGGAGAGAAAATTGAATAAAACTATTATAAAATTAAAATATTATCAAAATATAATTTTTTAATATAATTTTTGTTTTAAGATTTAAAAAAGTTAAATTTTTTTTTTTATATTTTGTTTTAAATTTTAGAAAAAGGTGACATTCGAAAAAAATAAGATGAATCGAGATAAATATCTTAAGGAGGCCTTCAGTGAATGATATAGAAAAATCTTGTTAATATCCTAAGTTTTATTTTTATTTTCGAATGATGTGTTTATTTATTAAGTGATGTGTTTATTTGATGCGACTTTCTTAATTGATTTATAAAACCACTTAAAATATATCCAAATAATTAAGAACAATTCAATCTAGTTTAACCAGCAAAACCGTCAACTGAACGATGGCATCGTACATATATAGGTCATAGTGCTCTTGACATTCGTTCTAAAGAGCAGCTAGCTTGCAAAACTAGGAAAATACAAAGAACACATCAAACAAGAAAGAATCGGAGCTATTCTATTTAAAGAATGAATCAAACATTTTTACATGATCTGCAAGCTGATTCCTGCTACTACCAAACCTACAACTACATCGTGGATGTTTTCGATCTTGCGTTTCAACCACAATGAACTCAAAAGTCAAAAGATGAACGCCATGAATTTGCCATGGAAACGAAGCAAAGCTCCTTCAACAGAACACTTATTCAAGTTCTGGTGCCGCATGATATC
The DNA here is from genome assembly GCA_022457165.1 of Juglans mandshurica. NCBI lineage: Eukaryota > Viridiplantae > Streptophyta > Magnoliopsida > Fagales > Juglandaceae > Juglans > Juglans mandshurica. The sequence continues at coordinate 16,455,186 of CM039634.1, forward strand.
TTTAGGTTTCCCATATGTTAATCTTGGTGCAGTCATTTGACAAATCCGACCAATTAATGGCCAAAGTCAGTATCCTATGTACGAGATTTTTCTTCAGTTTCCTCTTTCGGCTGAGGTTGCAATTGTTGACTAACTAACACATCCAAAGCTTCCTTCATCCACCCATGTTGACATACTTCCCTAGCTTCGGCCACTGTCATCTACACAACATAACACAAAACTAGCATATTTAGAACATAAAACATCACCCCAAATTGTAATAATCATCAGCTTTTTCTGTGTAAGAATCTGAGTAAGTATATGTTGCATTTAGACACATACCCATCTTCGTTCCCTGAGGTTTTTCTCTGGCCACCGGTCTAGCTGCTCGTTCACAAGCAAAGAGAACATGTAGACCTCATGCATTATGCTTTGTCTCTTGCTCTTATACTGCCAATTCCCCAAACTATTCTGCAAATCACGTCCAAACAACTGAGTTAGAACAAGATATATTGGGAAGACATTTTGATTTTGGATTCATGAGCACAAAAATGCTTTGAAGATACTCACTTCGACTTTGCCAACAACACCAGCTTCCTCTTGCGTCTCTCGCATGGCTGCATCTTCCACAGTCTCATCCGTTTCCCAACCTCCCTGTAGTAATAATAACCGAAGTTATTCACGATATTGTCAAATGAAGATGAAAAAAAGGATGGTCAAAAGTGAATGATGGGTAGGAAAAATGAATGGTACCTTTGGGAACATCATTCCCTGCCCCTTCTGTGAACTGATCACAAGAACCTCTAAATCCTCAATGGAGGAAGACTGGCAGTTGGTTTCTCTGTATCTGTACGGAATGCATCTGCACAATTTGGAACATAAACATAAGAAACACACTTTATTAATTAAAAGTAAATAAACGTAAATAATGTCTTCCAAAAGTCCAAAACAGAACACATTTGCAGAAATCTAAAGAAAAGTCTGCACAAAAAGACAAATCACAAAAATAAAAAAGAGACGAAATACCCAAATAATAAACAGTAAAAATAATTTTCCATCTATCCTTGAAAAACACCCCCCGAGGAAAAACTTCTAAAATCTAGATGGAAAAGAAAACATTTTCCATGGATTTCAACAAGAAGGAAATTAAGCAAGTTGAAATTTAGATAACAGAAAGGGCTTAGAACACAGACTACCCAGAATGAAGAAGAAGAAGGAAGAAGAAAGAAGACATACCCAACAACTTGGCGGTAGCCTTTACTATCGTAGCGCTGGGAATGCCTCCCGGTGCGGGAGACCGAGTTTGCCAACTGCACAGAAACGAAGGGAAATCTCTTGGGAACGCAGACGGAAAACAAAAGAAGATCTGTACAAGTTTTAGATAGAAAGAGACCCATCTCGTTTATTCCAAAAGAAATCTCTCCGAAAGCCGAGAAATTTCGGAAGCTTTTGTTTCAGAGAGAAGGGAGAAAGGGCTCTGCAAAACCTAGACAGATGCCATAACTATATATACATGTAAGTGTCTAGCTTTGGGAAAAGGATAAGGAGACGAAAGTGGTGGTGGGGGAAGTCAACACCACGCTATAACGCAGCGATTGAGAAAGGGAGTCGATACGGGGATTAATGTAGAGGGAACGTGGCCATCACTTGTGTTTTGAGCGCGTGGTATAGAGATTCGGGCTTACATATAGAAACTGTTTAGGGGAGCTTCCGGGATGGCGCGTGGAACGCGTTGTCTGGAAGATAAAGTCAAGTGAGACATAAAAAAGAAAAGAAAAAGAAAATGGAAAAAACAGAGAACTCCGTGTTGAAACTGAAAATTCTGAAACGACTCCCACCTGACACGTTTTCTGGTGGGAAAGAGCTGTGTCGTAATTCTAAGTATAAATAATAATAAAAAAAAAACTACTAACTATATAAATACCGTGCGGCGGTTTTAAAAAAAATAAAATTTATTATTAAAAAATTAATTTTTTTCATATAAATTTCATATTTATTCATTTTTTTTAAAATGAATGCACGGCACTTGCACACTCACAATTATTGATTAGACCTACTACATTTTCAACTTTTTATAAAAAATTAAATTCATCTCAATCTATTTTATACATTTTAAACACATATATCAACCTACTTATATTCAAACAAATCTTAATAAGACCCATAAAATATTACTATTTACGAATAATACTAAATACAAGTCTTAAAAATACAAGCTTTTTATAAAAATGATAGGTCTCATTAAGAAAAAAATGAGTTTTCACATTTTTCCATAATGAAATCTATTTTTTTTTATAAAAGACTTACGTGAGATTTGTACATTTAGAATTTGTATATATCATTTCTCATGTTGGATTAAATTCTTTATATTTTTTTCTTTTTCATAAACAGTACTTAATATTAACAAATTAATAAGAAACAAAAGTGCTAATGAAAACACGGGCCGAAAACAAATATGGAGCCTGATATATGAATCCATTTCATGATCAAATAAAGAAGTATTAAGTTTACATATATTGAAATGAAATTATAAATTAATGTTGTTTAATATAATAGGAAAATGCTAATCCTCCCGTTGAGGGCTACCGCTGAGATTTTTTTTAAACTTAATGAGTAATAACGTATTTGTTAATAATGTTATGAATTTTCTTAAATATTTAAAAATATTAAAAAATATATGTGAAAAAAATAAAAAATATAGATGAAATAGATTAGCAAGACCTCCCAGCGATGGTTGTAGAGCCACCCAATATAAAATGTTTTTATTAGATTTTTGTCGTTCATATTTTGTATTTTGTGTAGTGGGTTTGCTTTGGGTCTTGTATTTTTTATTTTATTTTGATACTTGGGTTTGGACTTTCTTGATTATATGTAACCTCCAAGTGTCTGGTTATAATTACGACTTTTTTACGCCATAAATGAGAGTTATCAATAAAATTGGAATACCGTTCTATTGTTAAAAAAATTAACATTAACAAAATTAGAAGTATAAGCATATAAATATATTTTCACCATATGATTTACCTTTCATGTTGATAAGATATTTTAGAAAAAATTACGATTTTAAAGTCTCTCAAACTACAATTTCATTTATAATATGACCATCAAAAAATTAGTTCGAGTACTTTCACCTTTTTCTCTCAAATTACCATTTTTCAGTTTGCTCTATCTTTTAAGATTTAACAATTAATTAGATCATGTACGTGCGTTACATAGGTCTATATCCGTTTTATCAGTCGAATTTGGTTGGATAAATTGTAAGTTATATTTCAAATGTAGAATTAAGAAACAGTTTCGATAGTTAAGTGATGATCATATTGCAAAATGAGTGATAATTTGAGGGAATTATGTTTTTCTCGATCATCATTATTTATTTATTCCAAATAGAATTCAAATATAATTAGCTTTGAACTATTCAACTCATGATCTTTCCACACTCCATGCTTTTCTCCTTTGATCAATTCATGTAAGAGTACGAGAAGATAACGATTTCTTTTTTGATATTTCTTCATACTGATCTCTTCCACACCAAATGCCAAAGGCAAGACGTAACTTAGGGTATATGACAATTATTTTAGCCATGATTTTGAGGACAACATGACAAATCCGTACTCAATTTGTTATGTAATATCTAAGAGTACGCTACACGTATGGAAAATCTATGGACAAATTTGCGTGGTCCGTAAATCTTTCCATATACAGCTAAATATTATCTATACTTATAATTTTATTTACATAATTATATATGATGAAAGAAAATATTGATAACATGTGACGGTTACTCATCAATACGTATAATATTATATATAAAGTTATGAATAATACTACTCTCACTGCTTTCAGTCTCGTTATATTTTTATATTTTTTTAATATTTTTTTTATTTAGTGATTAAGTAAATATTTTTTAATGATATTCTAATATTTTTTATTTTTTTTTTTTAAAAATATTTTATAATATTAAAAAATATATATATATAAAAAAATAAAATAAAAAAATATTATATTTTACAACGAGCGATACCGGGAGCGGGACTGTAAAGGCGTCCTAAAGTTATACGTACTTCTTTTCTTTATCTTGATTTTTCATAGGTCGTCCTTCTCTTGGTTTTCCCATTTGAGAGAACCTACATCGATACAAAATATTATAAATTGATAATAAAATATTATTTTTAAATGAAAGTAAAGTAATGGTCAGCAAAATTTAGGATGAGTTTAGATGTTGAAGTGAGTTGAGTTGAGATGATAAAATATTATTAGAATATTATTTTTTAATATTATTATTATTTTAGGATTTGAAAAAGTTGAATTGTTTATTATATTTTATGTTGGGATTTGAAAAAATTATAATAATGAGTTGAAATGAGTTGAAAGTATTTTAGATCCAAACACAACGAATTCTTATTTATATTCTCTTCCAAGCAATCAAATCTATCAAAATCTCATTATTATAAATGTGATAAATGAGAAGAGAGAGAGACATGGGTCGTATATCACACGCTCAACATCGTTAATAACGGGTAAATGATATCGATTATTAAAAATGAGTAATGCTAGATACAGTCATGGATTGTGTAAGCATTGTACACTTCTTTAAAAAAAGTAAGTAAAGATGGGACCCACATGAAAAAATTAATTTTTAATTTTTTAATAATGAATTTCACTTTTTTTTAAAAGAGTGCACAATGCTTGCACAATCCATGACTGTATCTAGCATTACTCATTAAAAATAATGACATATATTAATTTGAAGAGTATTGCTAATATACTTCTTCAATTAATTTGTTCACTTGGTATGCTTTTAGTGTAAATTTAAACATTTAAAAAAAATAAAAAAAATATCATAATAGTCACTTCTTTAATCATTAAGAAAAAAAAAATACATCAAATCAAAATTAAAAGTAAAAAAAACTACATCAAATAAAAAAAAAGAATAACATTAAAATTTGATTACAATAAAGTAGAAAGATATACAAATGAGCCATAAAGAAAAAAGAATTAACAATGATAGCCTTACAACCCAACTATACTTTATTTACAATTTATTAATCAAATAATATTTTTTAAAATTTCAAAAACATCAAATCAAAATTAAAAGTAAAATAAATAATAAATAATTTAAAAACTATTATTTTATTAGAAGGTTGAGAAAAATTTTAAATGAGTAGTTGTTTTATCATTTTTCTAGAAAAATACCCAAAAACAAAATAGCCCAATTTAGAAAGGCATTGGAGAGAGGGGGTGTTGTTAATAAAGAGGTTTGAATAAAATATTTTCTCACACGTTACAAGAAAGCTTTACATGAATAAAAAATGCTTAAGGTTTCGAAAGTGTCCCAAAAGTGTATTTCGATTTTTTTTTTTTTGACTTAATGATTAATGAAGTGTTTTTTAATGATGTTGTGAATTTTTTTATTTTAATATTTATGATGATTAAAAAAACACATGAAAAAAAGAAAAGAAAAAGAAAAAGATGAAATATATTTTTGAGACACACATTCGGGCAAATTTTCAGTAGGTGTAGTGTTGCTCTTATGGAAATTCTCTTGTATATGGTATATATATATTGAGCAACACTAAGTTCGGGATTTACGTGAAAGCTTTACAAGGGAATTTCTATAATCAAAATGATAAACATACAACACTTTATATAATATTTTACACAATAATATTTAAAAAAAAGGGATATAATTGTAAAATATTTTATAAAACTATTATCATTTTATAAAAATATTCTTATTTTATAATATGTATTATGAAAAATGTTGTGTATTTATCACCACGTTTTCCATAAACCACCAAGTGCGGGATTCACGTGAAAGCTGCATGCTGTGCAAGAGATGATTCAGTGCCAGCTATTCTATTGTTTGTACAGCGTGATTCTTGGAACGTGATTGGTGGAGTTCCAGTTTCCTTATTAGTTAAAAGCATAACAAAATAAATAAACTTCTCGAATCTTTTGGGGAGTAGCTCCCTCGTCTGGTCTTTGCGTATAAATATGATAATATTAAATAAGTAATAAATATTGTAAAATTCACGTAGATATATATTTTTTTAAAATCCATATGCATTGCACGCCTGAATTGCCATGCAGACGTGGTTTGAGTCGCCTTAATTAAACACTAACATCCATTTGATAAAAAAGGTTGAAGTGAAGAGATTAATTATATGGATCCAATTGCATGCAATCCTCTTCCTAATAAGCCATTTAACTCTAATCATGTTCACCACAAAATTAAGCCTCAATATTGTTGAGGAAAACTGAAACAAGATATTTTCTTTCAAAATTATTAAGCAATGGGATAATGTCAGCATCTCAGTCATGCAACCACCGCTCCCAGCTCTAGCTAGGAGTTATCGTTAGTGTAATTAATGTTATGTTTTTTTTTACATGTATTTTTTAATATTTTTTTAAAAAATAAAAAAAGTACAATATCATTAAAACACACTTACTTAATCACTATGTAAAATAAAATTTTAAAAAAATGCGGCGGGAGCTTGGAGCGGTGAGAGTAGCAAGTAGCTTTACTCATATAAGAATATCTACTCCCACTAATTCAACTCCACTATATAAGTTGTAAAAGTCATGACACCCTTTAATTTCACCCTGCAAAGCCGATAAATGACAACATCTTCCAATCAACCATTAGTTTGGAAGGTTGTTAATGTCAAAACAAAAATTCTACTTACAACCGACCTGGGGATCCCCCGCGTCACCGTGTCCTATGTGGCACATTTCAAAACCATTCTCATCATCTTCCCCACGAAGCCAGCCTCCATCCCCATCCCCCCACAAAGCCAGCCTCCATTGAATCGAAACCCTCTTCTCTATCCTCGTCGACTTCGTCTTCTACATGAAGCCAGTGGGTCTTCGTCTTCTCCTCGAACCCACAAACCCATGAATGTAAACTGATTATTTATTGGAGTTATTCCATTGACCTAGGTTTGATTTGGCGCTTGCTAATGCAACTACTTTATTCAGTGTCTTAAGTGGCTGGAAAACCACAGAGGCTGTGGCCAGAGGCGTGCTCATGGTGGTTGCAATGAGGCATGCAAAGGGCTACTTCCTATGAAGCCAACCTCTGCCGGGAACTTCTAAATGAGTTATGTAGCCTTGGAGCAAAGCAAACTGATCCACTGAAGTAAAAGCCCCACAAGGCCAAGCAGTGGGAAGAAGCTAATGGCAGTAGTTCTTCCAGAAAATGTTTCTTTCATCTATAAATGGGTTCCAAAATGGGTTCCGTCTGAGGTCGAGGTCGAAGAGCTGTTTGAGAGGTGGTGTTGCTGCGTTTTGTCCGTCTGTTCCCCAAGAGCAAAGGCTTTGGCTGAAGCATGATATGATTTGCGGTTTTAAAGTTTGAAGAATCTCTTGATTTTCATTTTTAGTTCTATGTAATGTTTAAATCTGAGTTCAATGACGAGAGTATGAATTTTTTTGTTTCAAATGTTTGAAGATCATTTACAAATTATCATTTTCTGTTTGCTGCCATTATTTTTCATTCTTGTCTGTGAGATTTTTTGATGAGTAATGGAATACTTCTAATTGAGTATAAAAAAAAAAGAGAGCTGTTTGAGAAGACGGGAAAATGAAAGGGGAGAGAAAGAGGGAGGAAGAAGGGAGAAAGTGGGATCCAGTTATTTCAGACGGTTACGCAAAGGTTGCACACGCCGGTTGTACATAACATTGGTGATGTCAAAATATAATATAAATAATAAGATCTATATATTTTTATCAGCTTAAATAAGTAGTGATTTATCATTTAGATTCACACACAACAATCTCGCAATATAAAATTGCGGTGCATAATCAAACGTCTTTTCAAAGACTTTGAATAACTTCGTGGAGACAAACAATTAAATTGCGTTGCAGTATATGACTTGTAAGCACAAGATGACAATGGAATACATACCCTCTAAGAGAAGTCAGTCATTTCGATATCAACTTTGCATGCACGAGATGGTGGGATCGGGCAGGGAACAAGCTACTTTATTCTTAAAGCTTGGGGCCGGTGGAAAAATCACTAATGGGATGCTTTCTTTGTATTGCAGATAAATAAAGTAAACGAATTCGGACCTTTTCCACTAGATAAAATCGAACCTAAAATATCTTTAGGACATTTAGACCATTCACGATAGATTCTAATTTATCATAAAATATCTTTAGGACATTTAGACCATTCACAATAGATTCTAATTTATCATATCTTTCAAAATACATCCATCACCGAAACTCATTTTTTTAATTTTTTATATTATTTTTTATAATATATCATACATTAGTTTATCTATTTTTTTTCTTTATATCATTTAAATATTATATTTTTAAATATTTTGTGGGAGAAAAAAGTACAAGAAGAGAGAGAATAAATAAAAAATATTTATATTTGTGCACAATCCACGTTACATGTAGCGGCGACACTATACAAAAATTGAAAATAATTATGAAATTATGCATCATCCGTTGGATGTACTTTTAGACTACTTTTCTTCAAACTTTACATCAAAAATGAGTTTTACAAAACACATTGAGAATGCTCTAATAGGTTTGAATACAAAAGTATTTCATTTCATCTCATGATCTCATCTCATCATTACAATTTTTTTAAATTTTCATATAGAATATGATATTCAATTGAACTTTTTAAATCTCAAAATAATAATAATATTAAAAAATAATATTATAACAATATTTTATTTAATTAATTTTTAACTTTTATATCAATTCACTATCCAAATGGCACCTAAGTATTTTCTAAGCCAGACTCAATATTTGCAATGAATAAAGCACTTTCAATATAAAATACCATTAATTCATGTAATTTTTTTGTGAGAAAGTCCATTCAATATTCTTCCTTGTACTGCTGTAGAGACAGAGAAGGAAATAAAAGAGTATAAAAGTTGGAATAAATTTTAAAGAAAAAGGAAATCAATATACAAAGGAATTCTTTTAGGCCTGCTTTTATTGGGAGTTCATGATCTGATTGATACAAAAGCATCTCCTTTTTTTTTTTTTTTTGTTCTTAGTATTGGGTGGGACAACACAATAATGAAGTGCTCCCAACCCTTCCTAGGACATTTACATAAAAATTATGAAGTGTTCCCATGTCTTTAGGTCTTTCATGCATGTAATTATTGGAAGGAGAGCATTGGGTTCATTTAAATGGTTATAAGGTCCTTTGTTATTTCACATGGATTCAGATGAAGAAAACATGATCTATTTGTAATTTCACTTATTAGGACACTATGCCACTAATTTGAAAGCCTACAATATCAGCTAGTATTAAAAAAAATGTGTTTTGATCTTTTTTTAATATATGTGTAATGGATCCCACAATAAATGAAGTTTACAAATTAGTGTGATTTAATCTCATACATCTGATCTATTTTATAATAAAACATATCATAACAAATCACATTATTTTGTAATTTTTTTTTTCGTAAGATTTTTTTATAAATAAAATATTTTCCTAAGGGCCTAAAGCTAGACGGAATAGACCGAGGAGATGAAAAAAAAAATATTAAGAACAGCCCAACGTCTCGAGCATATGGGTTTAGTTGGCATGCAATAGATAGATCCAATATCTCTATTAATGTGTCCACTTTGGGTTTTCTTTATGTTCTTTTGGAAACTTTAGGAATGCTGTCAACTTGGGCATATGGGGACACGACATGGCATGCATGCATGCATATAGCGTACATTTAGCTTCAACTTCTTTTATCTTTTAATACGTCAAATACCCAAAAATTGTTGGTAGAGATAAGGAAAAAACGAGAGAAGATGGGTAGCCATGATTGAAGTTTTGTTTGGTAGCTTATAAATATAGAGTAATGTTACATGCAGTCGTAGAATGTGTAAGTGCTGTACAATAACTTTGAAAAAAAGTAGAGTCCATACTATTAAAAAATTATTATTTTTTCATGTAGATCCCGTAGTTACACTTTTTTCAAATTGATTACACGACGCTTATGCACTCATTAGTGTAACTATAATTTCTCATAAACATATATACATTGGATTAATCATCATAAGTTGGGCGCGCGCGCACACATATATATCCACGACTAGGCGTGCTTGTACAGTTTTTAGATATATATAGCATTAATTGATGAAGACGATGTCAAATAACAAACAAAAATGGGTGGCATGCAGTGTGTGAGAGAAGAGTGATGAGATCTATATTCAAACAGCTTGGACTACCGAGCATTAGTTTTTTCAAGATATCCTATACGTGCATGTAAGATCATGAAAACCCTAATTTTGGCCGCTTGTAAAAATGTTTAGATCTTCTGTAAGTTCTTGTTATCTTGATTATTAATTAAAGTTATGCTACTAGCAAATTTTGGGTGTCAACACATGCACCAATTATTGTGAAATTATTTTAATTATAAAAACAATTAAAACACTAATTATTTGATGCGACATGTTTCTACATTTTTCACATTACTGGATTGTCAAAATACAAGCCTCCGTTGCTATTCTTCGGGCAGGTTTGGTCCTTCTTCCTCGAGTACTTCTTTTGAAGATAATTTTGCATCAAAGTCTACGATTCTGATAAACAAAATCACAAGTAGTTAAACAGCTTTGACAAGACCACTAATGAGAGACAATGCATGTAACGATGTAATTCACAATTTCATGCAAAAATATGTGTATTTGTGCGTAGCGAAGGATTAGGACTCATCCTTTGAGAAATTACCCTCTATGCAAAACTCAAGTATATGTATAAATAGGTATCACCGAGGTGAGGAATCACCCTCATGACATAAGGTCTCATCGCATAAAATGACAAGCAGGGGAAATCACTTCATCATTTAGCTCAGGAAATCACTTCCACTCAACCAACATGCAAGCTGATTCGTTTATTTCAAATCATCTAATACACACCGAAGTGTACATGTTACACCGGGGACACATTCTATTTGACCAACCAACTCGAAGACACTACACATGACACGCCTTAGGAATCCCTTGACCCATCCATCAAGTGAGGCCAATACAAAACCCTTCCAGCCCGATCATCACGGGGACACACTCTCTACTCATATCAAACTCGTGGCAATGGTCATAGGTATGGCCTGAGAAATCTTTAACCTGTCCATGATGATTGATGCATAGTAGGACTCACAGACCCGAAATCACGACATCACCAATCCAAACCATTCAAACCTCAAGATCTCAAAAATGTAAAAATATTTGTAAACATAATGAAGAAAAAACTTTATTAGTTTATGAACACAAAGGGGAAATATACAGAATATGCAATGCTATAAATCACAACACACTCATGATATTTACCTCACATTTTCCAGTACCATCTTAAAAGCTAACCCTCCTCAAAGTATTAGAAGCACTATGGCGACATTGGCGCTATTTCTTTCGCTGCTCCCTTCGAAGCTACTTGTTGTCTTCAAAAACTCTGGCTCCAAAGAGACTCAAGCACTTACTATCTCCAAAATGAGATTTTGACTTTTACCTTAAGCCATTTATAGAATGAGATCTTCACGTTTCCTTTTAACGTCCTTCTGACTATTGATGTGCCTGAGTAAGAGCACTAGCATTGGCTTAGCCAAATGCCAGTGAAAGTCATGTTTTGAAGAATGTTCACTAAATTTCTGCTACATTAGATTAGCTAAACACAATTCATTTGAAAGATGAGCTACAACAACTTCATCCCTAGAGTCATATATGAAGGGATATTGCATCTTTATTCTAATATTTTATTATTTCCTGTATTTCCCTTTTCATTCTCTCTAGTGTAACTTCATCCCTACAGTAACTCATCCCTAGATTACGATGCATTTTCCTTTTATTAATTATATTTTTATAAAATAATATTAATCATCTTTCTTTTCATATTTTTTAAGATATAAAAGTAATTAAGAAATTATTTTTTGCATCTATCTATAATCATGCAAAAATTATAATAATATGAGAAAATATGAATAAACTTCTTATTAATTATTTATAAAGAACAAAATAATGCAATAATCTTATCTTATAAAAGATTATAATATAAGTAATGTTCATCTATATAATTTAATTAAAAAAATATTAATAATAAAAAATAATAATATTTTATTATTACAGAGAGTGTGATGGCTAATCCAATATAGTTTGGGATGACTAATTTTAAAGATTGGGATGACTAATTCAATACCAATGCTCTAATTAGAACCTTGTCTTAGCCGTCCATCTATAGGATGACAAAGAAGACTGATGAGATAAGGCAAGCATGTTCCTACGGCTTGTCTTTGGTCCAATCCGTAATACCTCCTCGAATGTGGGTCTCCCACGTGGTGTTGACCATACTTCTAAGTCTAGATGATATGATCTGCAATGCTGTGACTTTTCTTCTGTAGATCCACTCCAGATGTGACACTTTGTTGTGAAAACGATGCAAGAAAAATAATGTAATACAATAAATCAATCATACAACACAAAGATTTATGTGGTTCAGTAACGTGCCTATGTCCATGGAGCTGCAGATGATTTTATTATCTTGAAAAATGAAAAAAATACACTTTTGAGCGAAATACATTGTTTAGAAGCAGCCAACTGTTTATAATAAACTTATATATAGGGTTGTATGGCGGAAATCCTAATTTCAAAATTATCTCGTTATTCACTCGAGTGAACTCTTTGCCTAATGTTCACTCGAGCAACATGTCGAGTGAGTGTCAAGCAAACTCTTTACTTGAACTTCACTCGAGCGACCTGTCGCACGAACTTTCTATAGGCACAAAACAGGCTAAAATGTTTTCCCCATGAGGCTTGGCCATGTTCACTTCGGCTTGGGCTGCCCTTGACTCATTGGAACTCCACGAAAGAATCGTGATGGATCCTTGTCGGGTCAAGTTATCAAATCGGGCATCCACAAGAATAAACCAGACTCCATAAACCCAACACCTTTCAGGTGGAGTATGGGTTTCTGCATGTGACACTACTACCTATTAAGCATTCTGTGTTATCTTGGAAAGCCCTTACGTCCGTATGGGTCTTTTTCTTAACCGTTGCTTGCCTTAAGCTCGTATCTAGCTCTTCATCTAGTCATTATCGCCTTCATACGAATGACAAATTTTTTTCAGAACTACTAGCCTCTTTAGCTCCTCGTTCTTTGCTTGGGTACTTGCTCGCTTGGCACGGGGTGAAAAATCATTTGTTACACTTTGTGCTGAGATTTATCTACTAGACTTTTTATATTGTGTTGCTCGCCTTATTGGATTAGCTGCACTTTGTAGATCACCGCTGCTTAGTCTTCCATATTTCCATGGAAAATCTCTCTTTATTGCCTTCTACTTGACCTTGGAAAGTGGTTTGCCTCCTTGCGTTGGTGCGATCATTACAGGACAAGCAAAAGTGCATGCCCCAAGGCGAGCACCAGGCAAAGTAAAAGTTCTCACCCCTATTAACCCGTTGTGAGTGGGTGGGTGAGTACTTTCCTTTCCATGATGCTATGTACGAGATGACAATCACTTTTACTCTCCATGTTGCTCACCTGAAGCTCCTTACTTTGGCAAGTTTCATGGAAAAGCAAAGTGCTCGCCCCCCAAGCGAGCAACGTTATAGAGCATGAAGCCCGCCACCTCTGTGAGCAGCTTAGAAAAACAAAGTGCTCACCCCAAGCAGAGCACTGGAGATAGAGAAAGTGCTCGACCTGGGGCGAGCATCGCGAGATCAATAGTGCTTGCCTCCAAGCGAGCACCATGGAGTGCAACAAAGCTCATCCCCAAGGTGAGCATTAGAAAAACAAAATGTTCACCCACAATGAGAGAAAAAGTGATCGCCCCTAATGGAAACCAAGGAAAGCAAAGTACTCGCCTACCAAGGCGAGTACAAGGGAAAGCAAAAGTGTCAACCCCTAGGCGAAGTATCAATTAGAGCAAAATTGCTCACTCCCAAGCGGGCACATCAAAAGCAATAGTGCTTGCCACCAGGCGGGGGGAGCACCAAATGATTGTTATCATATTTTCAATACTCGTAAAAGTATGCACGTCACTTATTTTGCTTAAAATTATTGTTTGTAGATTTGACATATTTAGATCATATTCTTCCTTTTTTTACTTTAATATTAATAATTAGTAGGTTTGATTTAATTATTTTTCATTTGAAATTGTTAATCAGTACGATAATGGAGAATGAAGCACCTGCACGCTTAACTAGTTATCCTAAATACGGTAACCTTGTAAGCTATACTTTTATAATCAAGTACTTCGAGTATACCTCAAGTATTTGATCATTTCTTTGGTTAGGTCTCTCGCTTTAAAAAATTTGCCTTGCTAGCTAGGCTATGATTACCATAATAATACTTCATGTAGATCCACCATCCATATTAAGCGGAATATATATATAAATATATAATATATATATAATATATATATATATATATATATATATATATATATATATATATATATATATATATATAGGAACCAACATCACCTAAGATAGTACCACTCATGCGTATCACATATATATCATTAAACAACACATCTAAAATATTGAACCATTTGAAGTGCTATATATACTTGGAAAGGTATTACCATATAAAATTCTTTTGCTCAAATCTCTCTACGCCCTGTGAAGGATATCCAGTCGAACTGAATTTTCACCAATGATCTTCTATGCCATATATATATATATATATATATAAAAGGAAAATGCTACTATACCTACTAATTTATACTACTCAATATATCTCATTGATGTGGTGCCATGTGATTTATTAAAAAAATTAAAGAAATATATTTTCAAAATAAAATAGTGTCCAAAAATACAAAAAAATGAAGATTAAAAACTCTAGATTCTCTGTACTTTTTTATGTTTGTAGTTTTAATTTTTTTAATAAATCACGTAACACCGCATTGTGATACCACGTCAAGGACTCACATTGAGTGATATAAATTAAGAGCAGAGTAGCATTTCACTATGCATAAATGATAAATCAAAAAAATTAACAATGCAAGAGTTTTGAATATTATCTCATGATCTTCTACGGTTTATATATAGAAACCTAGTGCAACTAAAGTACTTAAACGTCGGTCTACGCCTCTTGTACGAGTTACAGAAACCCTCTTAATTAAGAAAACCATTCCCATAATACAAGGCATAAAAAAAAAATTAACAAAACTAATTTTTACTATTAAGATATATATAAAATAAATAATAAAATTTACTTATTTTTTCACTTTAAATTTTTAAAATAAATTATAATTTCACATGATATTAAAGCAGAAATCTTAAATTCGAACCTGATCGGACTCTACACTTTATCTAATTAATTAAATATTTCTCCTGATAGACTTACTTATTGAAAGAGAGTCCAATTCAAATGTGAGGAAAAGTGTTCAATAATATAAATTAATAATTAAATTTACATATTCTCAATTAATTCTTTCAAAAGGTGGTATAAAAGTATATTTTCCATGATATAGGCGTTTAATTGGTTAGATATATTGGAATTAAATACAAATATTATTAAGTGCCAATTAAGAGTACTTGTCCCATGCACATATATATATAAAAGACGAACTACTGTCTACTCCTAATTTGTCTCCGTGCAGGACTTTGAACTTGGACTTGGATTCAACATTGTCTGCGTGCGAGAGATATTAGCTCGATCGGAATAGTCTTCAATTTTCACACCTGCTAGAGTTTTTTATTTTATTTTATTTGACAAGAAACATCTCATGATCTTTCTAGCCCTGCGGAAGGAAATCCAGTCCAACTGAATTTTCACCTCTGATCTTCTACGCTCGCCATGAAGAACGGTTTGGTGCTATTCGCGCGCGGCCATAATATTCTTTCCGATATGCCCACTCACAGTACTGATATGTAGGGAAGATAACTGGGTCGAGAGATGCAGGTCAGAGTATGACTCCATTCTAGGATGTGCTGCCAAGAACTTTGATGCCTTAATCCCCGTTGATCCAGAATGTTGCAAGATTATATATTGACGATTTCGATCGTGTAGTCTCGCACGTCACATAGCCATTTCTTAAATTTGAGTATTTATCAAAGACTATTAGATTCTTAAATTTGCTTTGCCTTTGGATCACTTTCCTCGTAATTTCTGTTTTATTTTTTCTTTTAATAATTCAAATATATATTAACAAATTTTCGATTAGAATATGGCCTCAGATCATGTACAATCATATGACCCAACTCATGATCTGTTTATATCGATCACTTGTGGACTTAATTTGCTGGAATTAGGGAATTAATCAATTCTCACTTCTCACATACCCTTTATTTCGTTTATATCAAATAAATTTTGGGGTTTTGATATTATTGGGAAAGCTCAAATTGTTAATATTGCTCCATTTTGCTGATGGTATGACTATTTTTCATTCAAGAAATTAAAACCAATTGGTGTACTTGGAGTCAGATACATTTAGGCGTGGTTTGGATAGCAAAATCCTCTCAATTCATTCTATTTCATCTCATCTAATATCCAAATTTTTATACAAATACAAACACTTTTTAATTTCAAATTTTCAACTTTTTTATATAATCATTACATGCAACTTTTCCAAAATTTCATACAAAACACAAAAAATAATTCAACTTTTTCAAATACCAAAACAAAAATTATATTTAAAAATTATATTCTAATAGTAGTTTAATTTTATAATATTTTTACTCAACTTTTACTCTCTCATTTATCAAAATCTGGTCCATAAAACATATTAACTCAATCATTTCACTACTATTCACAAATCATTTCATTACTATTTATATATCATATCATCTCATTTCATCTCATTATCCAAACCAAGCATTCGTAGATATATATGTCATGTTTAATTAGAACGGTGGCAATGAGCAATATTAATATTATAGAGTCATAGACCTTAGTACATCTGAAACCACGTAAAATGTGTCCCATTAGTCCGCTAGCTATAGAATGGCAGATGAAGAATATTATAATTGTTCTTCAAAGAATTATCTCCAAAGTCACATAGGTTTTTTAGACGAGCTTCTCCGACATTAATGTATATACGCTAGCTATTTATAATATCTTTCTTTAACTAAACATTAATAGGCAATTATATGTTTGGTGTTTCAATTTTATGAGTAATGTTAGATACAGTCATAATTTGTGTAAGCGTCGAGTAATATTTTTGAAAAATAAAGGAGTCTACCATTAAAATTTAATTTTTTTAATGTGAATCTCATATTTTCTCATTTTTGTAAAAAAGAATGTACGACACTTGCACATGATTCTATGACTGTAAATATCATTTCTCTAATTTCATTTGTGTATATCCATTAGCTAGGATATCAATATCTAGAGCTCGATCCGCGTAAATGGCTTTCTCAAAACAAACCGTGGAAAACATCCTACGTACTGAAATAATGTCAAAATGGATAAACACCAAAGTGATCATCATCAGATCAAAGACGGATGCTACAAAACAAACTTGACTTCTACCTTCATTAAGTTGTTGAGTGGGGAACGAAAATCAGCCTAACATCATTCCGAAATCTGACCAAAAGAGAAGAAAAACTATCTAGTAGTAGTTCTACGTACTAGGTGGTTGGAAATCTTCAAATTGATGAATGAACAAGTCAGTACCAATAGATTGATCATGGTACTACTCGTTTTTAATAGATTGAAAAAAGTGGATAAATCTAATACCTAATATCCATATAAAAGAAAACCCTACTTTTTAAATTTTAACAGTATTGAATCTCGCAATTTTTTAAATAGAGTACTGTGCGAGACTTGCACACGTAAAACTGTATATAGCATTACTATAAGATAAGTTAATTAGATCACAACTCATGAAGTTAGATCATGAGCTTAATCAGTACTTTTGTGGTTGGGGCTGACCTAACGCATTAAGTATGCTTATGAATTCAAATCATCATTGCTTAATGGGTTTGCAAAGAAAAGTACAAATTATGTGTTAACTTCATGATCAGGTCATAATTGATATTTCAATAATACTCATATTAATATATATATGTCAGTTGTTTAATTAAACACAGACACAAACGTGATGAACCAATAAAACGGCTAAAATACAAAAAATTGGCTTGGCCGTCGAGACCTTTGTAGTGTCTTATTAATGTTGTTCACATGTATTTGTCCTTATCCCCACCTTTTTTTTTTTTCTTCTTCCTTGTGGGATAGTTTTGTAATGTCCTAACCTTTTTCTTTAAAAATTTTCTATTGAGTTACTTAATTAGATAACGAGGGAAAATTATTAAATATTATGAGTATGAATGATGTGGTACGTTCATCGAATCAAAAGATGATCATATGCTACTAAAATTGCTTACATAAACACTATTTTTTAATGATATGTCATCTTATAAAAATTTAGGAGTACCACTACCACATGTTAATTTGTATTTCGAGATTATCTAATAATTAATTACTTGATAACCAATAGCACCGTTTTGGAGCTTATGGCCTGAGCATTGGATGATTATCCACACGCCTAATAAAGATCAAATGATTAGTTATGAGATAATGGTATGGTATTCCAATCCTATCACATATGAAATATGTCACTATAAGAAAACGGACTTTTGTGATCAATTTATTGCAACCAAAAGACTATATGTAACTAATTTTAGTTATAAATAGTCATTTCGTTGGAATTAACTGGTCGCAAATGAGCAATTTTCTTGTAGTGTGTAAACTTTCAAATTTATAAACTCACGCAGTTCAATATAATACTTCAGAAGAGTTTTATAGCCTAATGAATTACATTAAATCATGTCAATTTATAAAAAAAATTATGCAGACCAATTATTTTTCTAAAGAAATGACACTAAACATGACAGGCCGAGATTCACATGTTGCTCATGCGATCGACTTCAAACATCATGACTTGCATGCTCATGGTGATCACTGATCACATATTACATATTCACATGGCTTAAACCTAGAATTACCAAGTTGATGGTTCAGTACCATTTTGCTTTATCAATTTGTGCATGTGAACCAGTTGAATCTTTTGCTAATAGAAGGAAAAATAAACAGGCAAGCGTGTTCATGTGAAGTGAAAATTATACGGCTGAGGATTGTCAAATTAGTTAATGCTGATATGATTGCTTTTGTAGCGTGCGCGTGAAAATCTGCCATTTTTGTTGGAGTTGGTTTGGATAGTGAGATGAAATAAAATAATTTTAGATGAATTATATAAAATATATTTTTTAATATTATTATTGTTTTGAGATTTGAAAAAATTGAATATTTTATTATATTTTGTATGAAAATTTAAAAAAAAATTATAATTATAAGATAAGATGATTTTTTATCCAAACGACCCGTATATACACTACAAGAAAAATGGGCTTTTGTGACCATTTAATTGCGGCGAAAAGGTTATTTGTGACCAAAACAGACTCATTTTGGCTGTAAATAGTCATTTCGCTGGAATTAAATGGCCACAAATAAACAGTTTTCTTGTAGCGCGTCAAGTCAAAATTAGTTTATTCTCGTGGGGTCACATCTTTTTGTTGAATATAATTTCTTTTCATGAATTGATCAGTCGGCAGCAATTCTTTATTTTTCTTCGATGGTAAGTTACCTCCAATATTGTGATTTTGGAAATTAAGAATAAATAAATAAATAAGTTTTTTTTTCTTAAGCAATACAAATTAATTAAGTTGACAGTTAAAGTTATATTCATTAATTCGTACCGTTATCTTTAACGCATAAAAATTGTAAAATAGTTATATCTATATTATTTTTGTTGTGAAAAACTTGTATCATGCATTTTTATAAGATATTATTGTAACTGTGTGCAAGTCTCGCATACTCACTTTAAAAAAATAGTGAGACCTTTATTAAAAATTAAAATTTTCATGTGGATCCTAAATTTATCTATTTTTTTTAAAAAAAAAATGCACGAACTTTACAGATCATAAGACTGTACAAATCATTTTCTTGTAACTATTCGCCAACAATCATCGTAAAATGATCATCGTGATGGTTGATTGTAGAATGAGCTATTAGTTATGGTAGGATGATGGTCATGGTAGAATGAGCAAATTTTGATTTTTCTAAGGTTTGAAACATTCCAATATGACCCATACTTAGACCAATGTGAATGTGCCATCTGTTGACTAAAAACTTTCAAATAGCTATGCCCACAGCCCACTTTTGGGTTTATCCATTTCAATGGGAATCTTGAGGTTGATAGATAAATGGGAATAGATGACCAAAAAAATAAATAAAACAGGGATGAGGAAGAAGAAGGAACAAACTTAACTACCTCAACTACCACCGCATTAATCCTGCGGCTATTGGTTGTGAGCCAAATGCCACACGTCAAGCAAGCAACGTAAGCACTGTGGATTGGAACAATGACCAAGATATTATCTCATCTTTGACTGTTTCGAGTCCGCGCTGTTTTGAGTTCTTCTTCATGTGTTTGGTTCTTATCATGTTTGAAACCCTGCACATGGTAAACATTAATCTTGAAAAACGAGGGCTTGACTTGGTAAAGACCCTTTGCCCATCTCCACCATGAATGAATTTTTCAAGAAATCAACTGCCTAATAATTGTTAATTATTTATAAATATATATATAAACAAATTTTTAAAATTATCAATTGTATCTTTAGCACTTCTATTTGATTATTTTATTTGATCATTTTGGTTTGAACCTAACAATTAGGATTGAGTAATGGCCTAATTCTTGAACTTAAATAAGCCTTAATGAGTTTTTCTATTTATAAGTTTATGTGCAAACATACTATTTATTATGAAATCAGTTAAAATATCAATATATTTATGAAAATGATAGGATTACTACTCTCCTACTGTCTATTTATTACTCTTTTTGTATTTGATTTTTTTAATTTATTTTTTTACTTAATGGTTAAGGAAGTGAATATTAATAAAATTATATATATTTTTTAATTTTTTCTTAATGATTAAGAATGTTAAAAATATATTTAAAAGAAAATGATAAAAAAAATAAATATAGTATAAGTAGTAAATGGGTAATAACCCTATGATCACTGCCCAATACATTTATATGCTTATGCATGTTAAAGGTTGTTGTGATATGTTGGGTGTACAAGACCCTGTTTGGATTGAGAAGTGATCTCAACTCATTTTATCATTACAATTTTTTTAAATTTTCACACAAAATATAGTAAATAATTCAACTTTTTCAAATCTCAAAATAATAATAATATTAAAAAATAAAATTCTTAACAATATTTTATTCAACTTTCATCTCATTTAAACTCTTAATCCAAACGGGACCTTATATTCTACATATGTCAAAGGTTTTATAAGTAATATTATTTTTCATCCTAAATCTTTTCATTTTTAATTAATTACGCATGGCGATGTCGCATTTAAGGTGATTTATTCTATCAACCATGATTAGGATAAAAATACAAGATTCAGTCCATCCAAACCCCGCAGGATCAGCTTTTGGTAATCCTCGTGGCCACACACCATACCATTTCAAGCTTTCAAAATATGACTTTCAAGATGTTCATTACAGTGTTCACACTTTATAAAATACCAAAAATTCCTAAGATATCATAAAGAAAATCATCCCATCAACTGCAAAGATCATGAATTCCCAAAAACAGATTGATTTCAGCTAATTATATTTAATATTTTTGGATTAGCTTCAAAGCAAAGACATGTGAAAAGGGTATTTAAATTTTAATAGTATGGTGATGAAAAATCATCTTTTTATTTTTTTATTTTTTATTATTATGTTCATGCCCTTTTGGTGGAGACCCACCTAATCAATGGGCATGATCTCTACCATATCAGACGGCAAGCAAGAGTACAGGAACATCATATCCATGATCTCTGCAGTGATCTTACCTCACACAATTATTTCTAAATATTTCATGAACAAGGTCCAATACAGTCGTCTCAAGTAGATCCAAAGGTGGTTCTTTCCTACCAAACTTCGCTTTCCTGCCCTCTTACGTCTTGACGTTGAATCATCCTCTCTCTCTCTCTCTATCTTCCCCTTCTATATATATTGGCGCAGACAGCTGTTCTTATTGGTTCTTATTAGTTTTAGCAGTTGCAGAGACAGAGATATAGGTCGATAGGTTTAGATAGACAGAGGAGACAGCCCTAATATATCCTAGTGAGTTTTGCCGAGTTTCTGTTAGCCCGGAGAAGATGGAGAACGTGAAGAATAACAACAGCAGCAGCAGCAGCCATAACAAGACGAGCGAAAAGAAAGATGGGGTCGAGCAGAAGGGTTTTCCGGTGCATAGCCAAGTCCGAAAGATTAAGCAGGAATCCGAGAAAATCATAGACTGGTCTCAGGAACAGCCGGAGATGAGACTGGTGCTCCGGGAGATCCAACGGCAGCTTTCTCGCTCACCCTTGGGATTATCTTGCTGAACTTTTATGGGTGATTATTCTTAGGATATTGAACTAAGGTGCTGAAAAGTGAAGATGGGTTGTCTTTATGCCATCTCTGTAAACAGAGACACAGGGTTTCTCTGTTTTCTCTGTTCTTTTTCTCCCCTGTTTTCTCTGTTTTTTTTTTTTTTTTTCCTGTTTCCATTGTATATACCTTTTTCGATATACATGACATGGTAGTTTTTGTAATATAAACTGACTAGTCTTGAGCATGATGGATTTCGCTGTCCTTGATTTCCCATAATTTCTCGGTTCTGTTTATTCATATCAGTCAGTTCTTCCTGTCATTTTTCATTCCTTCGTATATGCACAGATCATGAGGGATGGAATATGGAATAAATTCACCAGGTTTAGATGATTAAGATAGGAATCGGATGCTTTGGCAAGAACTACTGCCAATTCACAAGATTATGATGATTAAGATGGTAATCAATTAATATTGCTTTGGTTCTGATATTGCTGAACTAAAAAGTTGGGTTCTAAACCAGTGGAATGTATAAGTAAAATTATAAAGAAAAATAATTGATATGAGATCTGAACTATCTGCAGCAGAAGCCTAATCTCATTGCTGCTGCTATTTTTCTCTTAACCTAGAAGAAAAGAAAGGGTGTCTTGTAATTGTCCCACACTCTGTTTTCTGCATGGTTTGAAACTGATGTTTCATCCTCTTTTCATTTGTCTTTAAGCTTCTTTCAAATTGTCCTATAGTCTGGATCCGGATATTCGAGAACGATGACTAAAGGTTAAAACTTTCTTGTCGTCTTTGTTCATTATACTATTTGATCAAATGGGTTTGGTTTCAACATTTCAAACAGTAATTATATAATGTATCTTCAAAGATTTTTTCTAATGAATAGTTAGAGTTTTGTATTCTAGTGCCATCAATGGTTTGGTAGGGTGAAAGAGAATAGGATTTAATCAATAGAGACCCAATGGGAGGATCAACCTATTCACCTGAATGCCTATATGAAATACGCCCACAGCCTTTTAGATTTTTGGAGGTCGAAGGATATTTTGTTGAAGAAATTTTTTTCTTAACGGCCGTTATTCACCACTCCACGTTCTATATCTTACTAAAAACACTTTTATATTCTATGAAAACACCCTTACGCGCTGTAAAAAAATTATAAATATAAAGTATAAAAATGAATAGTAGTTGATGCATAATCCTATTTTATCATCTTTTTAAAACAAAAAAGGGGTGAAACTGTTCTAAAAAAAAAAAACAAAGGTTTGACAATGGTCCCCACCAGCCATTGGATCCTGCTCTCATCTGCACTGTACATGACAGAACTCATTTACAAATCAAATAAGAAATGAAAAACCCGTCTCGAATGTTGAGAAGTCTTTTTACCTCTATAGGGGAATACTATGCTGATCCAAAGATTCCTTCGAGGTGCCATTGGCGTTATCTTTGACAAAGAAATCTGCAGTCTGATTCATTTCCCATGAAAACAACACCACCAAACTGTTGTTACATTCAAACAAAAAGGTTAAAAATCTTGATGCAAAGTTTGTAACCCATCTTGGATACTGTTGTTACAGTTTATAGTACATGCCACGCTACTCGGAGTGAGAGATTCTGCAATAAAGAATATACCTATCAGCACCAGAAGCTTGTCGAGAATTGTTGGGCGGGAGACTCCAACACTTCAAACCAGCATATATATCAATAAAGACACTTCTGATATGATGGATTCCACTACAAAATGGTCATTGTGACATACATAGTTCTTGCCTTTTTGTATCCTATTTTCCTTTGATAATAGTTTGCTAATCTCAAGCTCTTCTGAATGATCTCAGCTTATGGAAGAAATTGAATATGGATATGGTAGATAGCCGGGTACCCAAACTCTCTTTCGGGTTTATATCCCATTAATTAGTAGTTATCTGGCTGAAGTCAGGGATTGGGATTCAAGAGAATTAAAATACCAGTGTCTTGTTTTGATATAAACATCTCACATGTGGTCAGAGAAGCCAACCAAGTTGGGGGTTGGCTGGCCAAGCATATAGCAAATGGGGTGAACTCAAGAGTTTCTGTGCCGTTCATCACTGCCACAAGAGGCTAGAGATCTTTTAGCAGTGGATCGAGCAGGTATTCCAGTGTTGCAACTTCGTTAAAACCCATGGGAAAGTATTTTTTTGCAACAGGTACAGCTATGCAAATTTTTTTTTTTTTTTAATGTTCTTGGTTATTTTATTGAACGAAGGTATAGGAAATGTAACACCCCGGCCCAGGGCCCAGGGCCCAAGCCAATTGCCAAACCCAGCCCAAAAAAAAATGCAAAACGCACCATTTCACTTAGAGCCTCAGCTTGTCCATCTTCCTTTTTTTTTCCCCCCCCCAACCCTGGATACCCCATTTCCCCTTGCTTTCACGTAGCCACAACACCAAGTAGCCCCCCCCCCCCCCCCCCCCGCGAAAAATGCTATTTCGGTTCCAAATCTCCACTCTCTCCCTCACATCAGTTTCTCACTTCACAACTACTCCCCCGATTCCTTCGTTCTCCTCTGCATTGAACTTTCCCTTCCCCACTTCTCACTCTCTCTGTTGTTCCTCCCTCTTCTGGTTCATTGAAGTCGTGGTAGCCTCCACCAGGTCTTCATGCCGCCCTAGCCCATCGTACTAAGCCCCTGCATCAAGCACCACCCCTCTCCTCCGTGTCCCACTCCTTTGATTCCCAGTCTCTAGCCGTCGTATCGCACCCACTGAGCACTGCCGTCTAACACAAGCCCCTCTTGTTTGATCCATCCTGGGCCGTTGGATGCATATGAGGGTTAAGGAGATCTGCACGTGCTAATGCATTCCAGATGCTTCTTGATATTTCTTTTATGTGTTTAGACTACGTCTTTATTTTATCATGTGTTGACCGAGTCTTATGCTAATGGGTCGTATGGAGTCAGTTTAGTAATTAGTGGGTCAGTTATAGTCAGTTAGTGAGTAGTGGATCTGAGTAGTTATTATGTGATTTGTATTATTTAAATTCCTGGTATCATCAATAGAAGGCATCGAGCCCATTTCTTTCCTATTAGTCTTGGAGGTGCTGACCCCTTGAAGTGCCAAAATCCATCAAACACAATTGGGAAACGTAACAGGTCAAGCCCTACACCACGACGCTAGTAATCTCTCTCTCTCTCTCTCATGATCTCTTTGTTAATCTCTCCCTCTCTGCACTTGTAAGCCGCGCCACCCACCCTTCCAACAGCCCCCACACACGGCCAATTCCTTTGCCTCCCTCAGTCGCACCACACGGTCACATGGCATCACTTCCGTAACCTAGCCAACCCCTAGTTATAATCATGTCGTGTGCCACCAAGCTGGCATTTCTTCCCCCTCCGATGTGTTACTCTCTCTGATTTCTCTGTTTAATCTCTCTCAACCCAAGCCCTCTTTTTCGGTTATTTTTGTTTTCTCTCTCCATCACTCATTTCTCTCTCTCTCTCTCTCTCTCTGTGTTGTAGGGTAACTCATTTGACCAGTGGAGGTTGTGACTTTCATAGTCTCTATTTCGAAGTGCCGCCAAGGATGTCTCCAATGCCTTAGATAACGTTGTTTCGCTCTAAATTTGATGGACCATCGCACAGAATTAGGTATAGTATTTTTGAGTTTTCATTTTGGTATTTTGCATGGTACCATTGTGACATGAACGATTGGTGTTAGTTTGCAATAGTTTTATTGATGTTTGTGTTGGACTTGTGATTTTTGGGCTATGTGGTTGTGATTGGTATTTTTATGTGAAGTGTGGGAATGGATTTGTGGCATTGGATTGTGAATTTGTGTAGTGGTCGAGTGCCCATGTGAAATGTTGGAATAAAATGTATAGTGGTGATGTGGTGGTTATACCTGGTGAAGTGTTGAGATAAAATGGGTATTGGTGACATGGTAGATATGTCGTGCGAAGTGTTAGGATAAAATTTGTAATATGATTTGACGTTGTGTGCACTGGTGGGATATGTGTGAATGCCTCAAATGGGCGAGATTTGGGAAGTCATACTTTTTTTGGATGGGAGTTGAGTAGCCACTGGGTTGGAGGAATTTGAACCACGAAATTTATTGTCATGGAGTTGTTTGGTTATGTTATATTAATTTATCTTAGATGTGATAGATTAATTGTATTTATTTATAGTGTGTTTATTTATGTCTAGGTGACGATCATTTTTGCTTAACACTGTTGTGAGGATTTTTCAAAGAAGTTGAAGAGTCAGATAAACGGGATTCCTATACTAGACTTTGCATAAAAGAAAATGACTGAGGTTGATTATGAAAATATGCATTTTTTTAAAAAAAGAAACATGAAAACAACCCCAGATATGTATTCTGCATACTCTTGAAATCTATACAAGAATGAAGTATTTTCTATCATGATTGATGTAGACATGAGCTTATTTTAGCATTCTATTTCTAAACTGTGAAAAAGAGCGAATATGAGATTTAAAAATTTTTGCTTTGATTAAATGAAGATGCTTTGATTCAGATATTTTGAATATGTGAAATGATCTAAAACTATTAAGTACTCTGTTTTGATACGATGTGTCATTTGAAAAACCTTGGCATGCATTTTTTATTCTATATCTGATTATGATCTACTTCCGATGTTGTTTCTGTTCTATTTCTGTTAAAGTCCTACCACTGGGATAATAGTGATATACGGCCATACCACGAGTATAATAGTAATATACGGCCCTACCACAGGTATAGCAGTGGTATAGGACCCGCCACGAGCATAATAGTGGCATTCAGCCCTGCTATGGGTATAATGGTGGTTTATAACTCTACAACGGGGGTTAAACATGGTCACTGTCTCACTGTGATGCTCCAATATGATATAAAGACGATGTCTCAGTTTATGATATGCCAAATGATTTTTGGAATAAGAATGTTTTATGAAAGTTTCGTTCTGATATTTGTAACATGTTTTGATTCTGCATTTTGAAAGTAAATATTTTGTTCCGCATTCTAAACTTTGTAAATCTTCATGTTTACATACTAGTATATATTTTTTGCTTACTGAATTGTTGATAACTCAAACATTTGTCTTCACAATATTTCAAATGTCTTTGATGGTTCAGCTGAGGATCAATAATAGAGTACATGAACAAGATTAGCCGATGATAGTAGTTGAGTACCTCGGGGTACTAGTACTGTTGGTGGATTTATTTATTCAGTAAATGGATTTCAGTATGTTTAGATGATTATGAAGACTTATATAAACTCTATTTCATTTTATTACGTTAATTGAGACATGTGGAGAAGTTGATCTATTTTATTTGGGCTACTATATTGATAATCTGATGGATTAGTATGTGTAGTTAAAATCATATTAGAGAATTTTATGTTTGATCTGGAGACTTTGAAAATATGGATATGGAGAATATATTAGAAATATTAAAGTTGATTATCAAGTAACAAGAGTTCTGGACCTTCGAGATCGGGACGTTACAGGAAATGATGGGAACACCAAAGCAGTTGGACTAAAACAGGGATCACCATACAACTATTTATGAACCTTAAACGCCTCAATCCAACAAGAATCATTTGATGTTAGAAATGAATCCTGCCTTCCCCACCAGTTAAGCTTCCATCCAGGCTGACAAAAATGGAAAGACAGCTGTATGGAAGAATCTTTCTTCACTGCATTGAATGAATACAATGAGGCCTTAGTGGCTACTTTATACAATTGAGGCCTTACCTCGACATGATAGAGAGCAAAATAATAGAAGAATCCTAACAAACTTTTGAAATGTAAAGTAATGCAAATACACATAAAGAATATTCCTAAAAAATACAGTGATATTTTTAACACTCTCCCTCAAGATGGACTATGTATGTTTAATAGTTTCAACTTGGAAATCAAAACTTCAAACTGTTGTTGTCCTAGAGCCTTTGTGAAGATATCTGCTAGCTGCATGTTGTTGACTATTTCTTGGACCTCCAAAAAATCAATGACTCCCTGAGAAAGATGCAAAAGCCAGTGACACTTCTCCTTGTGTCTACACAACCTGCCCAATCTACATATGCAAACCCCTTTAAATGCAACTTTGATTTTGAGGATAGAAAGAGACCTAGTCCAGGTGTGCCTTTGATGTACTGTAGTACTCTATGTGCTGCTACAAGATGCGTGTGCCTAGGTTTGTCCACGAACTGAGAAAGAACTTGCATTGCATATGAGATGTCTGGTCTTGTGATGGTAAGGTATATCAATCGACCAGTTAGCCTCCTGTATGTAGTTGCATCTTCTAGTAAATTCCCTTCTGTTCTACTAAGGCTGTGTTTGATGTTGAGCTGAGCTGAGTTCTTTATGAATAGTAGTGAGTTGAGATGATTGAGTGAGTTTTGTGGGTCCCATTTAAGAGAGTTTTAAGTGTATTTGGATGTTAAGTTGAATTTAATATATTTATGGGAAGATGTAAAAATATTAGGTCCCATCATTCTGTTACTGTTCATATGTCAAACATGTCCCCCACAAAACTGGTGCCAAACCTGCAACAAAAAAGAGAAAAACTACAAAATTTTCATAACGGACTGCTTGTAGTCCAAAATCCCAATACGGTGTCAGCCTTCAGGTGGGGCCTAGCCATTAATGTAGGAATTGCATCAGTGCAGTGGAAGAAAGTAGCACATGTGTAGGGCCCACACTAAGTTCACATTTGAACTCAACTGAAAATGGTTCGAACTGTGCATTTGGACGTTGAACTCATTCTAAAAGTAGAGGCAACTCAGCTGAGTTTGGGAACGCAGCCTAAGTTTCAAATTTTGCTCCATGGGAAATTTTTGCACCTTACTTCCCAACATTTCACTGCCTTCAAGTATTTGCAAGGCATATTTTCTTTGGTTGAGTGTGATACCCTCTGCTGATCTGGCTATCTTAATGCCCAAAAAATACTTTAAGGATCCTAAGTCCTTTAATTTAAACTTACTATTCAAAAACAGTTTAAGTTTCTCAACTTCATTCATGTCATTAGAGGCTATTAGGATATCATCTACATACACAAGTAAGGCTATGAATGAGGGACACGTGACTTTAGTGAAAAGTGAATGGTCTGCAGCAGATTGAATAAAACCATAAGTGACTAATGTTTCTAAGAATTTGCTAAATCATTCTCTCGAGGCTTGTTTCAAGCCATAAAGAGACTTAAGTAGTTTGCATACTGGCTGTTTCTACCCCTGTTTAGCAAACCCTGAAGGCAAACTCATATAGACTATATCATGAAGTTCACCATACAGAAATGCATTATTGACATCTAGTTGAATGAGATGCTAATTAAAAATTGAAGCAAGTGCTAAAACAGTCCTAACAGATACCATTTTAGCAACAGGTGAAAATGTTTCAGAGTAATCGAATCCTTCTAGTTGGGTATAATCTTTGGCCACTAATCTGGCCTTGTACTTCTCAATTGACCCAACTAACTTGAGTTTTACTTTGTAAACCCACTTGCATCCAATAGGGGTCTTACCAGCAGGTAGAGTGGTCAATTGCCATGTCTAATTAGCTTCTAGGACTGCTATCTCAATTACCATAGCCTCTCTCTAGTGAGGGTAACTCATGGCCTCATGAAAAGATTTGGGTTCATGAATGGTAGATAAATTTAAAATGAAAGCTCTATGTGGAGGTGAGAGTTGATGATAAGAGAGAGTGGAAGCTAAAGGATGAGGATTACCTGCCGGTAGAGGACTAGTTGCAGTAGAGGAAGGCTGGAGTGAGGTATGAGAAGGAAGGAGCTGGTGATGGAAGTCAGACAGGTAGCCAGGAATCCTTCTGCTTCTAGTAGAGGTACGAGTAGGTATTGGAGGAGGTATAGAAGGGGAAGGAGGAGGTTCATGTTGAGAAATATCAGTAAAAGACTGTGAAGGAACAAAATCAGTATGAAAAAATGAAGTATTATCAAGATTAATATCATGCATTGAAATGGGGAGAACAAGTGAGGAATTATTAGTGCATGGGGGGGGGGGGGTTGGCAAAACGAAAGTGAGGAAGGGAAAAATATTCTCATGAAAAGTTACATCCCTAGAAACAAAGACAGTTTTAGTGGCAAGATCAAACAACTTGTAACCCTTTGTAGCATAAAGGTATCCAATGAAAATGCATTGATTAGCACGAGGTGAGAATTTATGTCTATGAGTAAAAGGTGTTGTGGCATAGCAGAGGGATCCAAAAACTCTACGATGACTAAGGGATGGACTGTGTTTATAGAGGGCAGTATATGGTGAGACCTATGACAGGAGAGGGAATCCTATTGATTAGGTAAGTTGCAGTCATAACACAGTCACCCCAAAAAGAGAGTGGAACCCCAGATTGAAATTTGAGAGCTCCAGCAATGTTTAAGAGGTGTTGGTGCTTTCTTTCTACCTTAGCATTCTGTTGAGGGGTTTCAATGCAAGATCTCTGATGGATGCATCCTTTTGATTTGTAAAATTCAGTCATTAGGAACTCTAGGTCATTATCAATACGTATATTTTTAATAGCACAGCCAAACTGAGTAGATACAAGAGCAAAATAGGATTCTAAAATGGATCTAGTATCAGACTTGTGTTTCATCAAGTCCAAGTGCATCTAGTGCAATCATCAACGATTGTAAGGAAGTATTTAAAACCAGAGTGAGTGGGTACAGAAAATGGTTTCCAAATGTCACTATGGATTAAATCAAAAGGGTGAGATGCAATGGAATTGCTAATATTGAAAGGTAAACGTTTCTGTTTTACTAGAAGACAAGTAGTACAATGAAATGAGTCTGAACATGAAATGCTAGAATCTAGTTTATGTAATAAACTCATCCTAGAGGCAGAAACATGCCCAAGTCGAAAATGTCATAAATCAAAACAAGAAGCAGCAACAGGAATACTAGAGACAGAGTTATTCATGTAAAAGTAAAAGCTATCATTTTCTTCACCCACTCTAATCATCTTCTTGCTATTAAGGTCCTGTATCAAGCAGGAATCAGGCAAAAAACCAAGGCAACAATGAGAATCAATACTTAGCTTGCTAGCAAAAATTAAGTTAGAATGAAAATCAGGAACACAAAGGACATTGAGTAAAATCAAATTAGGGGAAAGCTGAATGATCATTGATCATATGATCCGAGGCACCAGTGTCAATTATCCAAGTGGTGGAGGGGCAAGACACATAGTGGGAAGAAGAAAAACATGTTGTACCTAAGAGGCTGTGAGAGAAGGCTAAGTTAGCAGACTGAGCAGCAAAACTTGTTGGCTTCACAAAGGTGGAATTAAGCATGGAGATAAGCTGCTGGTATTGCTTTGTGGTGAAGGACATAACAGGTGCTGCCACAGGTGGAGAAATATGAGGGTTAAACAGAAAATTAGAAGTAGCAGGAACAAAACCTGAAGCAGCAGACACGTTAGCTGCATATGCTTTATTTTCGGACTTGAAACCAGGTGGGTATCCATGTAACTTGTAGCAGCGTTCAACAATATGGCCCAAGAAGCCATAGTGACTGCAGAGTGGTCTGTCCTTACCACAAGAAGGAGCTTGTCTTGTGGGTCGACTAGGGTCTTGGTGAGATAGAAGGGCCATGGGTTCTATAGGGTAGGCCTGTGCAAGAAACAACTTAACTCGATCCGTCCGCTTGACCCGAACCGACCTACACCAAAACACACGGGTTTGAATGATGCACGGGTTCGACCCGTCCAACCCGCTAAATCTCAGCAACCCGTAATGTCACTCAAAATTAACCAGTCTTTCGCTAAATCAAGACCTGATGATGCGATCAAGCTCTTCGGGAAGACGATCTCGATGCCTGAGATCCCAACCAACGAGTCCATAGACTCTTTTGGAGCTCCAGCTCTGTCATCAGTTCCAGTGGTTGACGATAATATCGATCAGGACCGTGCCTGTTCGACCAACTCTTCACCGGAGGCCAATACGGACAGAGATGGAGAAGAGCGAGTGGTTGAGAAGGTTAGGGATACGTACCTAAGGAGACAGATATGCAACACCGTGGCTTCTGAAGGAATCGACTGACTGGAGCGGCATGAGAAGTTGAGTATTCAATGGAGTACACGGATGGGATCGTCTGGATTCGAACAGATCCACCTAGAGTCCAACGCATTCAAGCAGGCCGGTATGCTGTTGGCCTTGTTTGCGGGTGGGGATGGGTATACAGTGGATGAGAGTTGTAGACGATCTCTCGGCATATTCATCACATGTATAAAGACGTGTGACCGATATTGGGTCGGGTCGGGTTACGGTTTTGTTGATGTTCATGCGGGTCGGACCGGATCGGCCTAATATGTTAGGCGGTTTGGTCGGGTTGTAGCCCTACTATAGGGTTAGTAGGGAGGATTTCACACTGTCTTCCTTCTTGGTGGACTAGGGAAACTTGGTTTATGGGTGGAAGGGGTACCATGAGGAGAATTTGGGCTCGGATAGCAGCAAAGGATTCATTGAGGCCAACAAGGAATTGCATGACATACTCATAGTACTGAGCAGCAATGACTTCTTTGAGAGCACCACAGGTGCAAACAGGTAGGGGTTTATAGTTGCTAACCTCATCCCATAGGCCTTTAAGATTCGTGACTGATTGAGGGTTAGGATCGTTGGGGTTAGCCATGAATGCTGTTTGCTGTTTGGCAACCAAGAAAAAGTAAAATGAAGGAAAGGAAAACTCTTTTCTCAAGAGTTCTTTGATAGCATGACAAAAATGGAAAGACAGCTGTATGAAAGAATCTTTCTTCACTGAATTGAATGAATACAATGAGGCCTTAGTGGCTGCTTTATACAATTGAGGCCTTACCTCGGCATGACAGAGAGCAAAATAACATAAGAATCCTAACAAACTTCTGACATGTAAAGTAATGCAAATACACAAAGAATATTCCTAAAAAGTACAGCGATATTTTTAACACAGGCTGCTTATCTTCTCAACCACAAACACCAAACTGTGTACACAGTTTCGCCTTGTTGGATCAAACATGCAGTTTTGAAGAGTAGATCGTAGTCTTATAGACCTCGTTGAATCGCCATGAAAGGCAAGAATCGAAGTTTTTTTTATCAGACAGATCCTTCTAAAAGTTGGTCTATTAAGCCAACTAAATGCAAAATCTGGCTAATAAATAAATATTGCAATACTCTGGAGTCAAGGCCTTCAAAGGATGTCAGAGCTCAACATGCATCAGTAGTGAACAACAAATGAAAGAAGAAGAAGATTACTTGGGATGACACGTCTATGCATGTTGATGTCACGGCGGAAGGAGATGATGACGTTTCAAGCCAATCTGTTAGTGGGTGGATGCGTGACTCAGTCGGTCAGAAATTGTTGAATCACAGAGAGAGAGAGAGAGAGAGAGAGAGAGAGAGAGAGGAGAGAAGAAGGTGGTGCTGCCATCATTACCCACAAAGATACGTAGGTTGAATGATGGAAGATTCATGGTCCAGGACAAAGATAACGTGGCTCTGTTTGCCATAACAAACAAGGTTGCTTTCAAAACCTGTCATAAACTCAAAATTCTCACATATTGTAAAATAAGTCCAACCACTAAGTTCACTTTTACAATATCTTTGTATAGACCTAGGAGTTCTAAATGCTAAGCGTCAAGCGTCAACTGGCTACCCCATAGGGAAGCTCTCTTCCATCCGATCTACGTTTAAGGCTTCAAATCTTAGCTACATAGAACAAGCAAGGAGCAGGATACATGCATCGCATAAGACACCAAAACATATTGATAGTTTCAGTTCCAAGTTATTCACATAAGAAAACAAAGATACCAAACAGAAACAATGGCCAATAACTATTAGGCTAATACGTCAAGATCCCAATTATTATTTGCCCATTTATGTATTGTTCTTGTCCAAACACAAGCAAGAAGAAGAGGCAAATACTAAATAGAACAAAAGGGCACAGCTTGGTAATGCTGGTCCTTTTAAAGATGGCAATGGCAAACATTGGGGACAAAGATAAACGATCAACCACGAGGGAATGGTTTGAATAATGTTCTCATGGATGCCAGAGGATGGTGGTCTCTGCAATCATGGAGGTTACCACATATGGATCCATGTTAGAAGCAGGCCTCCTGTCCTCGAAATAACCTTTCCCATTTCTCTCTGTCTCTCTGCCAACTCTAACGGAGGCTCCTCGGTTTGCCACTCCCTGTCCATAACCAGATGCAAAAGGATTCAGCATTGTGTTAAATTATGAAATAAAGCACTCTAAAAGATAACAGTTTCTTGTTTAAAAGCTATTAGAAATTGATTCATATGTATAATTCCGTAAAGAATGAGAATACAGGTGCATGAATCGCAAATCATCACTCTGGTCGGGCAATCCTCACAACATATGCCCCACCAGAAACTCAGACTGCTTCTCTTCTAACCATTCCATTAGTTAAAACATGGAGGTGGAACTTTTTACCCATAAGAAGTTTTTGATGTCTGCCGTTTCATGCTTTCCGGTGAGGCGGCGGTCGTTGCCCTCCCCATAAGCTGCAATGTGCTCTTTGTGCTTCAATCCGAGCTTTTCAATAGCTTTTTTGATGACTTCATACCCTCCATCAGTTCTCATGGACTTGGTGCTGAATTTACCACAAGTCAAACAGGAGAGATATTACAATTACATACACAACTTCAAGCGAATTAACATATTATTACAAACCATATTATTACACAACTCCATCAAGCCATTGGGAACATATTAACAACAAATATTTATTAATGATAGATCTTGTACTTTACCTATAATTAGTGTGAGCACCAGCCCCATTCCAGTCGCCCTGGTGATAATGATTTGTCAAAGTTAATACACAAAACAATTTTTACAAACCAAAGTAATTCCCACAATGAGAGACCGGAGACAATCTAACCTCAATAGGTTTGGGATCAAAGGTAAGTGTTACTCCAGCTATCTCTGTAATCCTCTGGCAATACAGAAAACGTGTCTTGAGGAACATTGTTTTTTCCATGAAGTTTGAATAACAAGCGATCACCATCACATTTTAAGATTTCAACAGTTAGGAAAACTAGATTATATAACCTCCAGAATATAACGAGCAACCCAGAGCTCATCTCCTGCAGAGATACCAGCGACGGGGCCAACTTGGAATTCCCACTACAAAATAGGTTAAGACAGTAAGTGTTTGGATCTAAACCACATACAACAGAAGCTGAGAAAATCGGCAAAGATCAAAACAGCAGAAGTCGAAAGAAAAACCAAACAAGAAATTAATTTCTTTTACCTGTCCCGGCATCACTTCTCCATTGACGCCACTGATGTTGATGCCAGCATAAAGACAGGCTTTGTAATGAGAATCCACAATATCACGGCCAAAGGCCTTATCAGCACCAACACCGCAGTAGTACGGACCCTGTAATCAAACACACACTTCCACTTACACCGTGCATAAACAGCATGGAGAAGACTTGTATGAACAGAGAAAATGAGCATAAAGTAGTCAACTAGAATCAGGGTCACTCAAATCCAGATGAAATATAGTATTAACAGCTTGCTGCTCTTGTATCAAACATGACTATTACCTAAAAAATGTGGTCATGTTGCTCAGAATACTAAATGCTAAAAGTGCCACATTGAAGGATACACGAGATGTTTTATTGAGGACGTTCCAGGCTTGAAATAAATGAAACCAGACCCTAAGGACCTGCTCAATGCCTATACTTCTGTAACCAAGTTAGGGTAAGGAGATACATAAAACACTGAGGATGACAAACTAGAGGCCAGGATTTCTAATTTCAACAGAATTTTGGAACAGGGAAATCCAGAAAAACTGGACTTAATCAGGTAGTCAAACAACGGATACCATACAATCAAAAACTGTAAATTGGCAAAGAGAAATATATGTCACCTGTGGTCCAGGATAACCACCGCGAGGCCACCCCACTGGCCATTTTACATCTTTTTGCAACAAGGTGTACTCCTGCTCTATACCATACCTGTTTGTTTACGTTAAACTTGAGAGAAACTATATATGCATATTCGTGGTAAAATATACAAACAAAAAAGATTTATAAACAAGAAAAGGATAGAACTTGTCAAAGAAATACTCGAAACTCCAAAAGTTAGAACATACCAAGGTTCTTCAGCAACAACATCAGGATGGCTAAAAACTTTTGCAGCATTGTATCTCTTATTTGTTGAAATAGGCTCTCCGGCCGGGGTATAGGCATCACATATAACCTATGAAGTTAAATTCGATAATAATTAAACAGCTTAATTTTACTGGTAATGGACAATAACAAAAAATCTGTCTGTTCAATAAGTTCACATTAATTAAGTGAAAAATACTTACAAGAATGTTATGGCCCCTCCTAAATGGATCCCTGAAAATCGCTTGGGGACTATTTTAATACACCAAAAAAAAAAAAAAACCCAATTATCAAAAGGAATAGAGAAATAAATAATTATTAGAGAAAGAGAGAGTGTGTGGTCCATTATACTGTAAGATGACTTCACTGTCATCCCCAGGAGCTTGGCCTGTGCTAGAACCATCATAGTTCCACTTTGGAAGTTTTGCAGGATCACTAACTGGTCCAGGAAGAGTCTGTTCCATCGAAAATAATTATTGAAAAAAAAAATAACCCTAAGCCATAACAAAAACAACATTATTATATAAATACCAAAAAAAGAAAAAGAAACGAACAGAAGAAGAGACATTACCCTGGCTTTGCTTCTAATGTCCATACCAGACCCACCGATCCTGTTCATAAATTAATAGACGGATTACCGTATCAATTTTAACACGAGAACAGAAAAACATAGAACAGAGAAAAAATATATTACAAAGATAATCGGTTCGACCAAGAGATCATTGTAAAAAGAAAAAAAAAACTAAGAGAGAGAGATAGCTCAAAAATAATACTCATCATATGATCAGTGAGAGATGTATAGCGAGAGACGCAGTAATAGAACGACAGATATCACTGAAGGATACCCTATCATGAAACAAGAATGCAACAGCTAATCGAATCATGCATAGCAGAAAAAGCTCCAAGAAAAACACAGCCATATCACAACAATGGGATGTATCCAGAAACAGAAAGACTCCAACTTTAATGAAAAACGCACCATCTATCAAGGTGATTCTTCATTTACATTGAAAGAAATTTAAAAGGAACAAAAAAGCAATGAGAAAGAGACATTAAGATCTGAGAATGCTCACCATATGTACTCGGCGATCACCTTCTCAGTGGTCTCGGAGAGATTGAGGTTGACAAGATCTGAAAGCGGAGACATTTTCACAGCAAGAACAAGAAGAACAAATGAGAGAAAGATGTTGCACCCAGCAGGCGATTTAGCGATAAAAAAGAGAGAGACTCTATTTAAATGATCAGGCTCGGATTCTGCACCGTGCAGAGACGTACGATAGTTGTACTTTTAAGCGCTTAATCTTTTGACCTTATCTTGGAGGTGACAAGTGACAACGACATCCTGGCCGAAGATGGAGGAAGTGGTTTAGTGCACGCACGTTTGACACTTGCAGGATCTCGAAATTTCGTGAAATATTAATAAAATAATTTGAGTTAAATAGTTTAATTTAGTTAAGAAAAGTAGAAGAAAATATTATAAAAATTTAAAAATTATTTGAATATAATTTTTAATATATTTTTATTTTAAAATTTATAAAAATTGTATTGATTTTTGTACTTAGATAATAATTAAATGATGATTAGATAAATAATTTAAAATTTTGAAATTGAAAAGTGTTGTATTTGAATGATGTATGTGAATGAAATTCTCAGAAGTTTTATAGATTCTAAACATGCCCTTAATCTTTTCAGTTATATAATTAATAAGGAAAAAGTTATTTGAACGAGAATTCTTATCCATAAAAATGATCGATTTTTTTATTTTTTATTTATAGTTAAGGAAGTGACTATCAATTTTAATTTTTATAAGTTTCTATAAGGGATATCAATTTCTTTCCGAGTTTAGATCATGCCAAGTTACATTTATGTTGTGTAAATCAATCTTACGACCTGTTTGGTTAATTGAGTTAAATTTCTCAGCCTTAATCCAACAATTCTTGTATTATATCTGTATTATGTTCATAAATTTTAATAAAAATTAACAATTTCGAAGGTAGCATATCCAATTTGAATTGTGTCAAATTGATTTTTATGTCGTATATGAATCAACACTAACCCAATCCAATTCGTTCGCTGAATGAATTAGGTTCTCAACTCTAACTCATAATTTTTTATGAATAAATAGCCGCCCTAATACTTACCTCTCCAACACATGTAATTAGGGTGTAAAAAAATATCTGAAAATCGATTACATCAGGTTCGATCCGTTTTGTAACTGGTCTGGTCCGATATCGGTTCTTAAGAATTGAAATCGGTCCTAAACTGGTTTGGTACTGATTTTCATATTTTAAAAATCGGTTTGAACCGAACCAAACTAGTGTATATTTTTAATCTTTTATATTATATATAAACATTTTTATATAATTTTTTATATTACATTATATGCTAAATTGCTAAGTAATATAACATAAAATTTTAATCTTAATTTGAACATTAATATTAAATTATTAATATAAACTTACTTTTGATAAGTTAATTTCACTAATAAGTTAGACATTACTTATACTAGTATAATTAGACACTAATGAAATAGTAATTGTTAGTAACAAATAATAAATTCTAACAATTAAATTTAATGTTAAAAAAAATTATAATACTAAACTTATATAGTGCCACACGTGTAAACGGTAAACTGGAAAAACGGATTGAATTTGAAAAAATTGAAAGTTCCGATTTTAAGCCGATGTGTAGAGCATACACAGTAAATGTTTATATGGCATAATTTGATTTGACACATAAATCTCGATTGTGTGTTACTTACGAAATAAATATAATCATTTAAGTGATATAGATTATGTGTTATATGCACCGACTTGATAATGAAATAATTTTATCATATATTGCGGCATTAGTTATTTCAATGGGACATGTTTTCCATTAAATTAGTGAGAAAGCAATAGGATTTAAATTGTATCATTTTAAAATGAGTAAACAACTTAATTATGACTTGTAATGAGAGCTCAAATTAACACTTCCTATAAACTTCGAAGTCCATATCCCATATATAGCAAGTGCTTGGACATTTTACAACTCAGAATTTTCAATTGATACTAAATTATCAAACTCGACAATTTATACTCTAAACTATCAAGTTTTGACAAAAGCTACAAATACAATTAGGGCTATAATCGAGCCGAACTGAGCTAGTCTTTGACTTGTCGAGCTTGGTTCGACTCAAAATACTCGAACTCGAGATTTTGTTTTATTCTTTATTCGAGCTCGACTCGATAAGCTAAATTCTCAACTCGAGCTCGAGATTTTGTTTTATTCTTTATTAGAGCTCGACTCGATAAGCTAAATTCTCAACTCAAGCTCGAGCTCGAGCTCGAGCTCATCCCACAAATGAGATTGAGTCGAGCCGAGCTCAAGCTCAAGCTCGAATTATTTATTTATTTTTTATTTTTTGAATAAGATTTAATAATTAATAAATTAAATAAAAAAATAAAAGATCTAATATTGAATTTATACAACTAACAAGTAGAACTTCTATTGAATTATAAAAAAATTTTAAAAAATTATAAATAATTAATATCTAACTAGTTGATATTTATCCAAAATAACAGTATATTATATGCCTGCATATATTATTAATATATACACTTAATATAATAGTATATATTTATTTCATATATGGTTCCCACGTACTAGTATATGAAATTATTAAATCTTATCAATTAATTATTATACAAATTATAAAATATACCTATGAAGTATATTCACTATATAGACATAAGTAATTAGATTACATATTATATATTTAATTATAAAAGTGATATACTTATATTATTAGCTAATAAATATATATATACATACTAGGGAATGACCCTAGGTGCGTTAGCCCCGGGGTGCACTTGACATAATGATTTAAATAAAAATAAATAAATAAGTCAGTAGTTTATTTGTCTGAAAAAGAAAATACATGGTTAAGAAAAACAAAAAATTAATATTTAAAAAAATCTAAACTTCAGCAAAGTATCTAACCGCTGGACTATTAATGACCTTTTGGTAAAACATGATCATTCATTAAATTCTATAAGTGAGCTACACGTCAAATGGTCAAAGATCTTAAGGACTTTTTGGTAAAACAATATGCTTCATTAAATTCTACAATTGAGTTACACGTCAAATGATCAAGGGTTTTAAGGGCTTTTTGGTAAAATATGACTTAATGGAAAAATAACAAAAGTTAACGAAAAAATAACAAAAGTTACTATCACAGTTAAGTAGCCACTTATTATAATAGAGTATATATGTATATATACATAGGTGTATATATATATTTATCAATATATGAATGAGTTTTAATTGAGTCGAGCTAACGAGTCGACTTGAGCATAAACGAGCGGGCCTTAACGAACCTTAGTCGAGTCAAGTTGAGTTTTGTCGGGTATGTGTCATTTACAAATCGAGCGGGCATCTATTTTCACGAACGAACTTTTTTTTTAAACTCCGAGCCTAATGTTTTCCCCTCATTTCTTTCCCTCCAGTGCCGTCCCCCCTCTCTCTCTCCTTGATCCATCTTCTCCCTCAAGCCTCCTTCGCGCACAACCCGTGGCCAGCAACCTTACCACGCCACTGCGACCTCACCTCGACGACCACCCCCTCCTTCTCCCCCAAACCTCACGGCGAAAATATCATTTTTCTCGAATCTGGCCTCACCTCTCTCTCTCTCTCTCTCTCTCTCTCTCACTCATATTTCTCTATGATCGCCGCCGCTAGGGGTGCCATCTGCCACCAATCACACCTCAACGCCATCGCCAATCCGCCGTTGGAGCCCCCTTCTCCTCCATGCCAAGCCTAGCAGCCCGAGGCCCTCCCTCTCTCCCTTGCTCTGTTCGCAACCCACGGCCATCAATGCGAGATAAGTTTTTGGGCAATGTTTAAGGCTTAAGATTGTTAAGATTGTTAATCTTGCTATTTATTTACTTTAGCAAGGTTTCCTTCAGTAATTTAGTCCCTTGCTTGCAGTTGACCGTATAGATGTTGAAGGGAATGCACATAGTGGTCCAGTTGTGAGGTTACCGTTTACTTCTCTGTTTAATATTCTTGGCATGTGAGATGATTATATGTTAATTGCAGGGAGAGCAGAGAGTGAAAGTCTTAAGTCCATACTAACTGGAGCCCCACAAACTAAGCTTGGGAGAATAGCTTTGGTTGATGCTCTGGCACAGCAGATTAGGAATTGCATGAAAGTTCGGCTTCCAAACCTCCTCTCTAGGTGTGTGTTCTGTTGATGCTATACGCACTACAAGAAAAACGGACTTTTGTGACTAATTTATTGCAACCAAAAGACTATTTGCAACTAATTTTAGTTACAAATAGTTATTTCGTTGGAATTAACTGATCGCAAATAAGCAGTTTTCTTATAGTGACGTCATTCTATTTTGATCTTTTCATGTTTTTATACATCTTTTTGATATATATTTTTTAACTTGCAAGTTTAGTTCCTGTAGTGCCTAATATTTTTTTTTATGTATCTTTCTAGTGTAGTTTTTTATGCACTTATAAAAAAAGTATTTCAAGTCATATTAATGGGATTTTTTTCATACGTAATTGAACTTTATCGAAAGGCACAATCCAGTCCAGCATACAAAAAATACAATATAGAGGAAACAAAGTCACGTCCAAATGTTTCAAAAAGTGTCCCAGATTTTGAGCTGCCTACTTTGATTAGAGTTGACACTATCAAGTACTGCTGACATCCAGAT
Source organism: Juglans mandshurica (assembly GCA_022457165.1). NCBI lineage: Eukaryota > Viridiplantae > Streptophyta > Magnoliopsida > Fagales > Juglandaceae > Juglans > Juglans mandshurica. Next base: position 16,497,290 of record CM039634.1, read on the forward strand.
TGCATTGAACCAATAAATTCAGCTTTCTAGGTTGTATAGATCTAGTTTATTAAGTATTTTGCATGTCTAAATTTGATACCATGCACATAATTAGCCACATACCTTTCTTGAAACTACTGCTTTTAAATGGATTCATATCAATATCTTTTCCTATCAAGCATGATGAAATTGGGTTCCTATCAATTTCTGTAGGTTACAAGGGAAGTCGCAAATAGTTTAGAATCAGCTGGTGAGGCTTGGTGAGCAATTGGTTCAAAGTTCTGAGGGCACCCGAGCTCTAGCTCTGGAACTTTGCCGTGAATTTGAGGATAAGTTCCTCCTGCATGTTACATATGGGGAGGTTTTTTTTCTTAATATATACATTTAGTTTCAAAATATAGCCTTAAGTATTTAATTTTACCTATAAAAAAAATATAGCTTTAAGCACAGTGTTTTGCCAATTACTGAGATTTTATTGCAAATATTTTCCTAATTGCTTAAATTTGTGTTTCATTGATCAACATGGATATTGTTAGTGTTTGATTGTCTTCACTTCCTCTTTTGCTTTTCCTTCATTTTTCACTTGTGAAGCTTTGTGTATGATTTGGTATTTCACTTTTGAATACTTGTATTTATTGGAAGTTATTTTTCTATCAAAATATCATCTGGTGCCATTCTCACATTTCTTCATAGTGAGTGACAATTGCTTGAGGCAGCAACAGTTGCCTTATCCTTTAGAGTAATTTATTGTCATCATTTTCCTAATTCATGACTCTCATCATTGTTCTACTATTGTTCTACTATTTTTTTGTAGGGTTCTGCTTGGAAAATTGTTGCCAGTTTTTTTGCAGAAAGCTTTCCAAATAGAATGAAGCAACTTCCTTTAGACAGACATTTTGATATCAACAATGTCAAGAAGGTATGTTTTATCCTTCCCCTTTTTCCCAAATTGCCTTGTTGCAGCTTACCTTTTATTGCTTTCTGGACATTTTTTAGGGCTTCTTATGACCTTTTCATTTCTAATTGTTGTACTAGATTGTGTTGAAAGCAGATGGTTATCAGCCATATCTCATAACCCCTTGAAAGGGTTTAAGATCCTTAAGTAAAGGTGTCTTGGAGCTTGCTAAAGAACCATCACGGCTTTGTGTTGATGAGGTAAATCTAGGCATTTAGTGCCGTTTTCTGTATATAGTTTGATTTGGATTTTTGTAGCTTCAACATTGTTTATAAGGGTTTATTATCTAGAGTCTAACTTATGATCTTTAGTGGGCTTTCCGAATTCTCTTTTTCTACCATATATTTACTTATGAAGGCTTGAGTTGGACTTTCCGATATATATTCTTGATATCCTTGGGGATGATATAATCCTTCGTAAGAGTTTTTCTCTCTTACAAAGGATTATATATATATATATGTGTGTGTGTGTGTGTTGGATAGTACATTAATAATATATGGAATGGTCTAATTGGAAAAATTGCATGTATGTCATGTCTTCAGATTTTAGGTGTTGCTTTAAATGTTTCTTTGTTCCAATTTGATAAAACGTGCTCTTTTTAGGTTTGTATTTATACATGAAGAGAATACATGTGGCTGACTTTGATGTTCAGATGGCATCACTAAAGCTGATCCTAATTGGATAAGTTTCAGTTGAGTATCCAAATTCTACATGTTATATCCAATGTATGAACCTTGTTAGGTCTCCTTTTTTGTGAGCTTTTCATTCTGAATTTCAATGTATGAACCTTGCATACATCAAAATTTTTGAGTTTCTGCTATGTTGATAAGCTTGTATTTGGCTGCTTGGAAGCAGAATTGATGTAAGTTCATGATGTCTAATAGAAATGTTATATTCTTTTGCATGTCATGCGATGGTATAAATTGTCAATTAATATTTTCATTCAATATATCTGCAGTTTTGGCTGCTAAAGTTTTTGTGGCTCCATTTGGATTGATGTTTTATGAGATAATGAGCATATATACTAGTTGGACAGATTATCTCTTGTTTAGAAACTGTTTCCATGTAATGTATATATGTGATGTTTAGTGTTAAAGTTAGTTTGAAGTTATACATTTATGTTTGTTCAATGGAAGGTCTTGGATTTTATTATGTAATATAGAATATGAAAAGGTGAATGGAACTTGAATGAATATGTATTGTGTAGTATTTTTGGGCTAGCTTTTGTGTAGGAATGGAGGAAGGGCTTTTTACATTGAATTTGAATTAAGTTGTGTAGCTTGGATTGATGTTTTAAATTTTAAATGGGCATTTGGATGGAATGAAGTCCTTAGATCTTTGTATGAACTATAAAGTGAAGCATGAAAGCTCACTTGGAGGCTTACTTTGAGAATTAGATATTAAATGGAGTCGTATTGAGAAGATGCAAGGGATGTGTAGAGCCATGGATTGGATGTAATAAGTTGGAAATGTGACTTTAATGACTCCTTGATTATGGCTCTGAAGTTAAGAGTATGTAGTGAATGGAGCATGAAGTTTGTTTAGAAAAAATGGTGAGGCTATGGATTAGTTATGTAAGTTAAGTCTCCAGTTCCTTATTGAGATTGATGTGCTAAAACCAATGGTTCAAGGTTATGAACCATGGTTTGCAAACGTGTTGTAATGGGGTGTCTAAGAGTATCTATTGGTATAAGTGATAAAGCCATGGATGTTATAAGGATGTATTTAATGAAGGATGCCACAAGCCATGAAGTTAAGGTTTGGATTTCTTGAATGTTTATGTGTTACTATGTAGTTAGTGAAGTCAATGATGAAATGGAAGTTAAAACAAAATGATTTAAATGAAACAAAAGAATGTATGCATGAAGAAATAAATGAGGGGCCAAATGAATGTTATGAAGTTTTGGTACCAAATAAATTGGTAGATTGCAACAACGGGATGACTCACAAGGTGATTCATTTGGTGTCAATAGGTAGGCTTGCAATAATAGTATCACAATTTTGACTGGTTTTGTTGATTTTTTTTAATGCTAACATAATTTTATGTTCTTTTTTCAGTTTTTTTAATTTGTCAGTTTAAATTTCTAATATTGTAGTATGTGAAATTGCATGATGTTTGAGATACTTTTATCTTTGTTTTTTCTTTCGGCTTGGGTGGGGGAGGGTTGTTTTCTAAATGAAGTGTTGTGTTTGAAACATGACACTTCATTACTGCTCACTAGCATTTTCATTTCAACTTGTGTTTGAGGTAACTAGTTTTTCTTAATATGTACATTCTTCTATTATTTTTCTTATTTCTAATTCTTTTTTTGCATATGGACAGAAATGACTTATAGATGTTAATCTAAAATTTGTTGTAACCACATGTACGAGAACTTGTCACTTGCTGTGATGATTGTGAGCACCCTTTCACTTTTTATTCTCCCTTTCACTCTCTTTCTTGTTTGAGTGTTTTTTTGATTTAGTAGTTTGCACATTTCTATGAGTGGAGCTAGGTAATGTGAAAAAAGAAAAGATGTGGGAATCGAATTTAAAAATTTTCTTGGTTATATAAGGTGGTGTGGTTGTATAGTTGATTTATTATTGTTTGATATAAATACTAAATTGCAATTTATATAGCTTGAGCTTTTGTGTGGTCATCCAGAAATTTTATAGTGAATATAATTTGGATGTGTATTACATTTTTTATTTATTTTGTTTTGTGCATTTTTTTTAATTTTCTGAAACATCATTTCCCACATGTACAATTCGTCAGAAATAATTGTTTGGTCATAGTAGTTTATTTGCGGCGATATTTTAATCGCTGCAAATACTCTTTTTTACTCACTGGAAAATATAATTGCAACGATTATTGAAAATCGCTAGAAAAATATCTAGGCTTTTCGAGTGATTTGTCAACTTTTTGCGACGATTTATATCGCCGCAAGTGACTTTCCTCAATGATTTAACATTAAACGAGAATACATTTTCCAGCAATTTTTTGAATAATTGCGGCGTAAAAAAATTGCCGGAAAAAGTAACTATTTGCGGCGATTTTCGCATATCGCTGGTTTAACTTATAACTGAGCAGACAATTGCGACGAATATTCGGCTTAGTAAAAATCGTCAAGAAAGATCAAATCCGGTGATTTTAGGGATTATTTCCGATGATTTTTTACGCTGAGAAAGACTATTTTTCTTGTAGATTACTATTCACAGATAAATTAAATCATCTCAGATACTCTTAGCATCCAAACAAATCTTATAATTCCTCCACTCGAAATTGTAATTGAGCATAGTCGAATATAGCCGAGCTTTGAGCTACTCAACTGTGGTATCGCTCAAGCTTGTGCTGTTTGTATAGGCTTTGCTCAAGATGAAGCTTATTGAGAGAGAGAGAGCCTAGTAACTCGACTTGTTTAATATTTTTAAATAATTTTAATTAATTTAAAAATAAATCATAATTAAAAAATTGAAGAATTTATTCAAACTAAGAATTAGGAAAAAAATATTTACAATCTATTTTAAATAACATATTATATATCACATTTTTAAGCTTTTAACATGAATATTTACAAATTGAAGAAATTTTGAAAGAAGAAGATTGTAACTTTTCATCTAAAAAGCAAGAAAATAATTTTCAATAAAAAAATAATATAAATATTAAATTATATAGTTTTATCAATATTTCAAATAATTGTGACACCCCTAGATTCCGTTTGGGATCAGACGGACATCTGAAGCGTCAAGACATGCAACGCAAGGTTGCCTACCTTCGTTTAAGACTTATAACATGCAACATTCTTAACATGAATCTAGTATTATGCAAAATTCGCAATGGATAAATTTTTTTTTAGTAATACTATGCATCAAACTAATAATATCACAATTACTTATAACATGATCCATACATATTTGACGAAATAAACATTCATGATTACAGTACGAGTCTCATAAGACTGTAATATCAAAACACGAGAGACCGGACTCCTTAGTTACATTACCAAAATATACTAATGGGCTAGTTCGTCAAGTAACTCGTGTAACTCGACTAACGATGCCAAAATACTGTCCAAAAACCTAACTATAGAGGCCGTAAGCTCCATGTCGCGTCTGCAGCATCTAAACAACCTCTTCCAATATGCCGGTGTCCATTCTCTGTCCTGGTCCTGACCCATCACCTATCATTCAGGAAGAATGGTAGTTGGGACTACCACGGTGAAACAAATCTCACCAAGTTAACAGGGAACTTCTACATATGTTAATGATGCATGCATGACAGTAAATATATGAATGCATAATCAAAGTCAATAATAAGTATAACATAACATGACATAAACTGACATAACTTGAACTGAAACGTGAACTGAACCGGAAACTTGACATGACATGAACTTAAAACTGAGACTTGACTTGATGTGACCTAAACGTGAACTAACTTGGACATAAACGTGAACTTTGAAAGATGACTGAGTGTGGAATTGAATGTGAATTGACTTGGACATAAACATTAACTTGAAACATGACTGAATGTGAACTGACTTATATATGAACGTGAACTGAAATATGGCATGAACGTAAAATACATGAATTTGGAATCTTGTTTAATAAACTTGATTAATAAAGTGACCATGTGGGTGTTACACAGGTCTCATTAAGCCGTGTGTCTCTGCTGATTACAGCATCACAACACATGGTATCTAGATCAACTGTGAGTGCATTAATACGTGCTCCACAGTTGTTATGGCCCCACGTATTCTACGTGTCACAATTGTTGCGTCTCACATAGTGTATGAGCCACAATTGCTGTGAACCTATACGTCATGCGTCACAATTGTTGTGACTCCACGAATTGTTTGTGCCACAATTGCTATGGACACGTGAAATAAAAGAAAGCTCCATCGGCGTTAGTGCTTGGCACGCTCCGGTGACTAGTAGTTACCATTCGCAAGTCAATCCAAAAAATTTCACACCTATTTAGACACTTAAGCATGAATAAAGGAGTTTCACAAGGATATTACCACATCCTAACACTTAGGGTTGTGATAGATATGAATGACTTAACATGACTATTCTGAAATACACAAACTATACCCAAGACGAAACATGACATGAATACAACAGGACATAAATGTTGACATAGCATAACATAACATGAAGATAAGTCGACAGACATGACATACTTGACAGAAAATATATCGTAGCATGACATAACATGTAACAAGCAATATTTTGTAACATGGCATAACAATATAACATACAATATTTCGTAGCATGGCATAACACGTAACAGTAAATATTATGTGACATCACATACATGTAACAGATGGCATACATAACATGACATACTTACATCAGATAGCACTATGTGACAGAATATATTATATAACAGATAAGTATTTCATGACAGTATACATCATGTGTAACAGATAAACATGTAATGATATAGCATGGCATATATGATAACATACAAACATAACTATAGTTCTCTTACCCATTACACATATACAATAAATTGATAGTAAGTTAAGAGCAACTTACAACGATCATCGCATTATGAGAATAAAATGCGAAACACGAGAAACTGTAAGTAGAGATTCTAAAGGTTAGAAATTTAAACACTAACAATTAGAAACAAGGAAAAAAAACCTAATTTAGAGTAAAATTATTATTTTACCCTCTACATGTGAAAAAAATGATCATTTTACTCTTAACTTAAGGATTTTGCATCCTAACTCTAAAAAAATTTACCCTCATGTAAATTTTGTCCTAAACACAAATATCAACTCAGAAAAATTTAGAACTAAACACAACCATAAAAAATCCATAGGGGCCGAAACATGCATGGACTTTTTCCCTTTATTTTTGTTGCACTTCCTCCAATTTCAAAAGTCTTGATCAAACCAAATTTTTGCAACAAAGATCTTCATATCCTAAGTTTAAAAACATACTTAAAACACCTAACAAGAATTTACTAATCATCAACCCAAAACTTTTTAATAAAAAGATCCAAAATTTTTAACTAAAAACAAACCCTTGAATCACAAGTTTTGACCTTATTCAAAACATCTCCGAGAATCCCAAAAAAATCAAATCTCACTTCTAACATATTCATAACATCATCCTAAGAACATCCATGATTAGGATCATCAAACAAAAGTCATCAAAAATCACAAAACAACACTTGGAGTTTTTGGCTTCCTACTAAGTCAAAAAACAGAAACTTTTTCTTAACTAGTTTTGATCAATCACTTGATACATGGCTTAAAAAGATGAGATCTTCAAAACAAGATATTACATGGTTTAAAAAATGTGTCCTAAAGAATATCCGACCATTAAACTTCAAATCGAATGGCTAAAAACAACCCAAAACTTGGATCTAGCTAAAAACATCAATCATTTGGCCTAACCGACTATCCTCTTGCATAAAAATTCATATCTTTGAAAATAATACTAAAATTCTTCAAACTAACATCCTAACATGAATATAAGAGGCTTATTAGGATCATCCAATAAAAATATCAAAGGCATTGAAGTAAGATTAAACCACGAAATATTCAAACTTTCTCAAAACAGAAACTGTTTTTCATCTTCCACTTTCCAAGTTTCTAGATCTAAGAAAGTCTTTTATCAAAAGTTTTAGTCATGCAACAAATCCTCAATTAACATTCATATACACATGTTTAAAACACTCTGTAAAAATCTTGGACCAAGATATGTCCATTAACATAGTCAAAAACTCCAAAATATAACAAGCTCTCCAGATTTACGCCCAGAATGACCATTCTATGGTTAAAACAACTTTTGACCGATCAGATGACCACAAAATGAAATAGATAAGATATTCACGGAAACTAAACTCAAATAATAAAAACTTTCATTAAAGAGTAATCATGAGAAAATACTTACAATAGGTCTAAAATTACCTCGCAAAACGACTCAAAAATCTGCCCGAGAGAGCTCTTAAGGGTTTCTCTCTAAGAACGAGGTGGAAAAGTGATGAAATGAAATGAATGGTATCTTGCATGACTCTAGACTTCTGGAGAGGAGAGGTATAGGCTTGAATGACCCTTTGATTGGAGGTGCCTATGTTTCAAAAAGTGAAGAATAGTGAGGAAGAAGGATTGTTGCTGCTGTCGTGACGTATAGAGGGTGGTGAGGTGGACTTCCCTCTCACATCAAGACAATATTTGGGTGCTGCCAATGGCAAAGGATGGCCTACCATGTGGGGAGAAAACTTTCTCAAGAAGCTTTGCCAATGCCAAATTCGTGGGGGGCCTTAATCAAGTGGGCTTCAATTTGGGGTTTAAATGGAGTTTGGTTAGGATTTGGGATGCTATTAAACTCAAATCCAATTTTTCTTGACCCAATCAAATTTCAAGGTTTAAAAGGTTGAATAATGATATCATAAAAAGAATTTGATGAATTAATAGCATGTGGAAGTGATTTAATCAAGTAATTAAACGCAATACTAGAAATCAAATCAAAAAGGATTTGGAAGCCAACTTTAGGGTTTGGGGAAATCGTTTAGGGTTTTGGTTTCAACCAAACTTTCAAGGTTTCAAATGGATTACAAAGGTTTAGGGTTTCACTAGGGTTGAAATCTTCTTTGGTTCGGCACAATTTGGTTGATCAGATGGAAAGTAGGGTTTTGCTTAGGTGGCATGATCTCACACCTTGATTTCCTTCACAAATCCATCTAATGGTTCCTCGTGTTGCCAAGTGTCTAATACTATTCATCAAGTGTGGTTAAAATCTTTCCAGGTGCCCAAATAAAATTTCTTTAACCTAATTTGGACATTTCAGACTGTGATTTTGAAAACACTACACTGGATGCTATTATTGAGGTTACTATTCACTCAGGGAAAGTGAGAAATAAGTTTTACATTTTAAAACCTAAATATTCATACAAACCTAACTGTGCAATTTTTTTATTGAATTTTAATTCTGAAGTGCCTCAAAATAAGCAAAATTAGTTTTCGGACAAGCGTATCGTCCGAAAACTGAAAATGGAATTATTGTGCCGTAAAATCCTAAATAATCAATTGAGTTTAATGGCGCAAACCATATCTTAAACTGACATTTCTAACTACTTCAAATAAATAAAATTGCACTTCTGGCACCATAGTGATCGAGTGATAGCTCTAACTATGCTGACAGACTAAAACCTATGTGATTGATCGCATCATGAAAACTTACAATGTTTTCACGAAATTCCTAAAGCCTACAATTTCTAGCGGGCTGTTACAATAATAAAAATCTTTCGTACTTATTATTGTCACTTTAGGTTTCAAAATCTATTCTACTACATGACTAATAAGTACTTAAGTATACTAATTAATCTATAATTATCGAAAAACTTAATATCTAAGCATAAATAACTAAGTTAGATGTTACATATTCATTTATAAATGTTATCACATATATGATATTTGTATATGGTTAGTAGTATAAGTTAAAAATATAAATTTCTAAGTAAGGTTATGGATATAAATGATTGTCATCAGTCAAAGTTCGTAGAGGACTTTCTAATTACTTCACTCAAAAACTACAAGAAGCAATATTACTGGTGGTAATTGATTTTACTAATCTCAATTATGGTGATATATAACCACTATAATTGAACGGGTTTATTATTTATGTGCAATGATTTGCAATTTTAAAAAAATAGATAAAGGAAAGATTTTGCTAAAAAGGAGTGAAGAATTTTTTTATGAGCAGTTTGGTTATACTCTATTATTAATTATTTCTAAAAAAAACATAAAAAGGAAAATAAACGTTATAAAACTATCTACAGAAAAAACAATACATACAATCCATATGCATATACGTATGAAAGAATATTAATATACAGTAATAAATTATAAACACATATAAATATGTGTGTGTATATATATATATCCATTGATATATGATCAAGCTTGAATTGAGTCGAGCTAAGTACAAATCGAGTTGTGCTTAAACGAGCTAGCCTTAACCGAGGCAAACTTAGTTTAATCGAGTACGTATCGTTTACTAACCAATCGGACTTACGAGAGTGAGCTTTTTTTTCTTATGAGCCGAGCTTGAACTGACTTTAACCAAGCATATATAAAGCGAATTCTCGAACAAACTAGTTTGTTGAGTCTTGAATTGGGTTAGTATAAAAAAAATATTTAGATTTTGAATTTTTTATGCTCACATGATCCCACAACAAAGGCGTGTTTATACACCGATTTGTATAGATAAGTGTATGCTTTCTTGTCAACAAATTTATAGCAACACTACTCTTCATTCTAAATTGTATCAGTTCAATCTCATAAATTCATATGTTATATTTGAAATAACAATTTAAAAAATAATTAATGACGCAAAGTGGTGGAGAAAACTTGGATCGATATCGTTATCAATGTATTGCGGTTTGACTTCCACCCGAAGGAAGTTAGTTAATTAAATTAGGTATCAATTCACAATCCTTGTGGTGCAAATATTTGTAGAGAATGCATAATCTACACCGACTAATTGCAAGTCGAGGATTTCTTAAAAATTGAAACAAACAATAGAACATTAGAACACATAGATAATAGAAATTAAGAAAAGAAGAAGGAGATTAAGAAACTTAATTTAAGGATTGACTACCATGCAACCATAGATCCGAGAATTATGACATAGGGTAAATATTGAAAATCAAGTTCTTAAAACGATAAATATAAGAAAAAAAATCTATTTATCATCTTTTTTCTCATCATCTCATGATGTGATATTAGATTATAGTCTCCAATCATCTAATAATGTCACATCATGGAATGATAAGGGGATGATGAGCAGCATTACTCCACCCGCTACAAAGCAAAATCAATGAAGTAGACCAATAAAAAAAGCAAATTAAGTTAATTTCATATGCATGCATATCACTACAAGAAAAAAAAAAAAACATCGCCGCAAATTAAGTTGTGTAATGAGGCTAGGATCTCCCTTGCAAATTAACCAGTAATGTTCATGGACTTTTTGCTCTGGCTTCGACAGGTGGTTGCGGAGCGGGTGATCTTGGCTCATTACCTGCGCCCTCGTGAGTCGTGACCATAGCTTTTCATTATCAGAGGCGGCCAACCATGATATTGTTGTCCTCGCGACCTAGGCATGAGTTCTGTTTCGATTATGATACTGTATGTACAAAATAAAACACAATGTTTGAGAGGAAAGCCATGAAGTAATTAACTAATTACAATAATATTTGCTAATTAATTTATGAGTTTAAACATATATACATATATTATACCTACCGGCAATAGGATGCATGAAAGAGCAGAAAAACACACAAACCTCCAAAAAGAAACCACAATGTAAGTCTCATGATCTCTATCTCTATCGTTCGTGTACTCTATGTTAGAACAGCACAAAAGCTTGAGGTCATTTCATAGGGAATAAATACTGCATATAAAAAGAAAGTACAGGGAAGAAGGTAGATGAGGAGAAAAACCTAACTCTAGGGTTTTAGATGTCAAAGTCTTGGCAAGACTTTGATGTCAAAAAAAAAAAAAAAAAGTCTTGACAAGACTTTTGAGTAAAAATTAAAAATTAAAAAAAAAATGTTTGGTATATAGAATATCATATAAATAGTTTTACACAGCTATGTGTTTTATATGGTCAACTAAATTTTAAAATTATTTTTACTATAAAATACAACTAGCATTATTTTTCACGTTTTTTTTTTTCTAACTACCAGAACGCGGTAATTGATTACCATGCAGGAATATTGCATTTGAAGTGCAATGTGGCCGACCTTTTATGTTGGTGGATGACTAACTCCCTACGAAATGGAACCCAAATCAGTGAAACTACATATATATATATATATATATATATATATATATATATATATATAATTGGAATAATGCTACTAAATATAATCATAGAGTGCATAAGCGTCGTGCAATCATTTTGAAATAGAGTGCGATTCATTGATAAAAAATTAATTTTTTATCATGTAAATCTCGTATTTACTCATTTTTTTTAAAAAGATTGCGCGGCATTTACACATTTTAAAATTGCAAATATCATTTCTCATATAATTGATAACACATTTCCTTGAAAGTCTTTGTAAATTTTCTGGAGAGAATGGAACTCTTTGAATACAAAATATGTATACTTCCTTTATAGGAATGCATACGAAATGAAAAGGCTGCAACAAAAAATGCCCACTCTCTCACTAGAGTCTCTCCGGACACTGTAGTGCTTCCCTTCCAACCAATAAAAACAACAAACCTTCCTTCACAAACCAAAACCTGAGAACCAAACACAGAAAATAACATGCACCAATTGGAGAAGCATCGAATGTATTTGGACTCACTCATCACACAAACTGAAGCTCTCTCTTGACAAGACTTAAATCTAGAACCTACACCAGAATCAGCAAAAGCCATATCAGACATAGTTCTAGTAGGAAGATTGGTAGCAAACAGGCCTCTCAACAAATTTGCAATCCACTCCAGTATCAAAGCAACATGGAATTTCATCCAAAAATTTCTGATAGAAGATCTTAAAACAAACATGTTCATATTTACATTCTGAACCTCACAGGGCAAAAGTGGAAGAAGATCCAGTCTACTGGATAGCTTATGGAAAATTTATTAGGATGAAAATTGAAATAGATGTCACCAAGCCTCTACAACAAGGTTTTGTAATGCCAAGGTATGGGAATCATGAAATATGGGTTTCCATAACATATGAACGCATATCCGATTTTTGCTATGCACGTGGAAGGCTGGGTCATTTCCAAATATTTTGCAATTATCTGAAAACAATCCCAAAAAAGCTTAATTGTGAGCCCTGGCTAAGAGCCGAATACAACAATGAAAAATTCTACGGGCATTTCAACAAACAGAAGGAAGACACGATACAAATGCAGAATATTCAGACCATGTAACACAACCAACCATGACGGACGACAAAAACAACAAAGGAAAATAAATCCAAGAAGTCCAACTCTCAAATACGTAGCATCACAGAAGCTATCAGATGACATTTGTCAACCAAGAAAGCTTAACCAAGGAGAACTAAGCCCACTTGCAGAGAAAAACCCAGAACTCCTATAGTTTTTTCCACCAACATCGATTGCCCAGCAACATGGAGAAAGCTCCATTTGGTGACGTCTCCCAGCACTCCATCACTATTCAGCTACAGTGAAACAATAGCATTCAATTCCTCACCAACTAAAATAAATATTTTCACTTTGAGCCACATGTTGCCTTTAATCAATTTACTCCAACCTGCAACCAACTATCACTCTTCTCAGCGGGATCAAAAGAAAAATCAGCAAAAGGAATAATAGTGAAGACACAGAAGCTTGCAGGAGTCACACCACAGATCACTTCTCTGTAGGCTGGAACACACACGCCTTGGAAGGCATAGTGGAAACATATTTATTCAGGTATGCAGAGCTATAAAATGCAGATGGTCAAGCACAGTGCCTCAAACTCATTAGTCCAACTAGGTGAGCCCATATCTCACTCCCCCATTTTAATTGCACAGAGACCCCTTTTCATTGAAAATCAAGAGAAAAATATTTTCTCTACTAGGCCCATAGACATTTGTTCACAAAGCCCACCAAATCAAATCCCAGAAAGTTAAGCTGATCATTCACCACAATCCAGTCATTTCTCCACAAAGCCCAACCAAAAAATAACACAGATTGAGCCCATCGGAATATCAAAAGCCCAAGACAAGAAAAGGCCACCAAATATCAAGACACCCTAGATTGTAGCCACCTACACAATCACCCATCCAACTAAGCCTAAAGAAAACAGCAAGGCCTCCAAAAGCCCACCAAGTTGCACTAGCCCGAACCACAATAAAAAATCACCATAACCAACGCCTGAACCCATTACAACCAATCCTTCACAGGCGTCACTCACTCCACTACAACCACACCACCTTCAATCACTGATTCACCTGCTCACCCCTTGACACCCCACTCAAGCCACCTTCCATCCAAAAGACCAATGAATGCAGACTCTACACAACCCCCAAGAGAAAATCACAACTCTTAGTAAAAATATAGAAGCAAACAACTCAACCAATGCACTGCAAATGGAAGAGTCAACACTAGCTCTCACGCTACTGGAAATGCAATCAGGCTTCAAGGGGAAAGAAAAAAAAATTCAAAAGAAAAGTTAGAATATCCCCTTAAGACAAACCATCACCACCTCCTCTTGGAAAGTCCAAGTAAGTTAATGAGGCAAGCTCCAAAATGCCTCCCCTAGAAGAATGAAGACACTGGCTTGGAATTGTTGGGGACTAGCCCGACCCAAGGCAATCCGAAACTTAAGGGCTAATATTAGAACCTATAATTTGGACACAATCTTTTTGTTGAAAACCTTGGTGACAGATGAACACACCATAACTATTGTAAATAGTTTAGGTTTCCACCATTTTGTTCATTTTCCAACAGCTTGTAAAAATGGCGGTCTTTTACTTTTGTGGCATCCAGGTGTAGAATTTGAATCTGTACAAATTAATATGAATTCAATTTCAATTTTAGTCTACTCAGATCCTCCACAACAACCATGGTTAATTACTTGTGTATATGCACCAGCCAAATGGAACTACAAAGAGAATTTTTAGAAACATCTGGACTCAATATACTAAGCATTTTTAGGCCCTTTGGTTTGTATGGATGATTTTAATGATCTCATTGATCAGTCTGAGAAGCAAGGTGGGCGCCCAGCTAACATCAACCGAAGCAAAGGTCTTAAAGCTCTAATGAACAGAACTGGCCTCATTGACATTGGCTTCACGAGTTCGAAATTCACATGGTCAAATAACAAATATGGGAAAGCCCTTATAAGAGAACGACTAAACCGAGTTATAGCAAACCAATAATGGAGGCTATTCTTCTCGAATGCAAAGCTACAACACTTAGCCTCATCAGTATCAGATCATCATCCACTATTGTTGCACACCACTGCAAACTATTGTCAAGCCTCATCTTTCAAATTTGAAGAATTTTGGATCAATGAACCGCTTAGCCATCAAATAATAAAAGAAGTATGGGACACAAGCTATCAAGACAATCCGGCCAATATTCTCTGCAAGAAAATCAAAGCAACCAAAGAAGCACTCAAACGATAGAATAAAACACACTTTTGGCCTATCCAGAAGAATATACAAGATCTAGAAAGAGAGTTGCTTGAAATTCAAAACTGCCAAATGACACCTTACAATCAGGAAAGAGAAAGAGTCTTGCAGCGTAGACTGCACAAACAAAGAGAAAATGAAGAAACACTGTGGTGTCAAAAATCACGAATCACCTAGCACCTCCACGGATCTCAACACAAAATTCTACCATCTCACAACAACAATTTGAAGGAGAAGATATGACATCGACTCCATCAAATTGGGACCAAGTAACTTGACAATAGACCCTCTCATTATTGAATCTTCATTTATAAATCATTTCTGATCAATATATACCTCTTCAAACCTGCAAATCCCAGAGCAGCTTGAAAATCTTTTTGATAAGTAAATTTCGGATCATGACAATGAATGGCTCAATGCGATACCAAGCGAAGAAGAAATTTTAAGTGCTCTACGACAAATCCCAAGCCACAAAGCACCAGGCCCAGACGGCATGACGACTCTTTTCTACAAGCATTATTGGGTGATTGTAAAAAAAGAAGAGGTCCAGGCAGTTCAAAATTTTTTCAGAAGCGGTCCTCAAGCAGCTGAATCACACCAACATAGCTCTCATCCCAAAAATTTCAAATCCAAATACCCCAAGCCAATGCCGCCCAATAAACCTCACAAATGTAAGCTACAAAATTATCACGAAAATACTGACAAACCGATTAAAACTCCTGTTACCAAATATTATCTCTCCCCTTCAGATAGCTTTTGTCCCGGGTCGCAACATAAAAGAAAACACCATCATTGCGCATGAGCTATTCCACCATCTCAAAAGGAAAACAAGGAAAAAGGGATTAATGGTCATTAAGCTTGACATGGAAAAGGCTTTCGATCTAGTGGAATGAGATTTTCTTTTCATGGTAATGAGAGCACTGGGATCCTTCCAAGGAGGGATAAGCTTGATAAAAGAATGTGTAACAACGGCAACATTCTTCATCCTCATAAATGGCTCACCACGAGGATTCTTCAAAGCCCAACGAGGACTCAGACAAGGAGACCCGCTCTCGCCCGTTCTTTTCATACTAGTTACAGAGGCACTCTCGAGAATACTGTTAAAAGCTGAAGCACAAAAGACACTCAAAGGAGTAAAAATCAGCAGAAATAGCCCACCCATTTTGCATCTACTTTTTGCGAATGATACAATTATCTTTGCAAAAGCCACGGAAAGAAATGCTCAAGTTATCTCAGAAAGTTTAGCAAAATATCAGCAATGGATGGGGCAAAAAGTTAATATGAGCAAATCCTCCATTTTCATCACAAGAAACAACAATCAAAGCATCTATATCTCAGTGGCTCCTTTAAAAAGCATCCTTAACAAGAATGAAATACTTGGGTCTGCCAACCTCTTTTAACAAAAATAAAAAAGAGAGCTACAAAGAAATGTTAAGCAAAGTGGAGAAAAAATCGGAGGGCTGGGAATCGAAGCGATTATCACAGGCAGGAATGACAACGTTGATCAGATCAGTGACAAGCACCATCTCGTTCTATCACATGAGCTCCTTTCAACTCCCAAAATCAGTATGCAAAGCCCTCGACACAAGCTTCAAGAATTTTTTTGTGGGGATTCCCAAAAGACAAAGCCCACAATATGACTTTAAAATCATGGAAATCCATATGCCTACCAAAAACATTAGGCAGACTTGGAATCAGATTGATGGAGAAAATGAATCAAGCGTTACTAGCAAAATCTGGATGGGAACTAAGCAAAGGACACAATGATTTGTGGTATATGACCCTCAAGGCAAAATACCTTCAAAATACAAATTTCTGGAATGCCATACCAAAACTTTCAGATTCCAGCATGTGGAAAGGTTTTCTTAGACTAGACACTATCAAAAAAGGAAGATGCTACCAAATTCTTAATAGACTCTCATTCAATATATGATTAGAACCATGGATTCCTTTCATGGAAAATTTCAAACCAAAACTGATCCAAGGTATGGACCAAATCTACCTTTCTATCATAGTTTCATAAATAATTGTTAACAACCCACAATCATGGGACACGACAAAAATGTAAAGTTTCTTTGATCAGGAAAGTGTCACAGAAATTAAAAAAAAATTCCATTGCCAGCAATTTTACAAGGGCAAGACAAAATCATCTGGACACCAAATCACATCGGGAAATTTTCGATCAAAACAGCTTATCATGTAACACTCAACAACCAGGGCCCTAAACCGCAAGACATAATAATGGAGCTTTTCAAGCCTCTCTAGAGCCTAAGAATCCACAACCGACACAAGCTACTGCTTTGAAAGCTACTCTAGAACATCCTCCCTACCGAAACAAGGATCAGCACAATTGTCCCTCAATTTGAATCAACATAATGCCCACTATGCAACCAAGCAGAAGAAACTTTGCTATATCTTTTCGTAGAGTGCCCAATAATCCAGATACTATGGCAACAAAGCAACTGATCCTTAAATCTAGCAAACTTGCCCATCAGCTCCATCTCAGACTGAATAAGAATGATCATATATCCAGAACAAACACTGCGAGAGAAGAAAAAATATCACTTCCAACTATTTGCAGTAATTATCATGGACTTTATCTGGAGGCAACGAAATGATACAGTCCATAATCACACCACCATATCTCTGGAAAAAAGCAAATGGTCAACTGCGTCAAATTTATGAAGAATACAAAGAAGCATGGGAAAAGAAGCAAAATAGGTAAGAAGAAAATTGGAAGTCTCCTCCTCTAAATTTTCATAGCTTCTCATTTGACGCAATAGTCAGAAATAGTTTAGCAGTGGCATCAATGGTACGGAGGAACCATGAAGGAGATATTCTGGAAATCAAAATTGAAAAAATTCAAACTTCAAGCCCACTAATAGCTGAATCTTCAACGGCATTGCTAGCTTCCAAAATGACAATTCATCAGAATCTAGCAATTATTGAAGGCGACGCCCAAAATGTCATCACAACTGTAGAAAGTCTTGGCTCCTCACTGTTCTGGCAAGTCTCCCATATTATTGCAGACATTCAACAAATCCTCTGTCATCATCAAGAATGGAAACTAGCCAAAATCCATCAATCTCAAAATCGATGTGCGCACTCAGTGGTGCAATGGGTAGCAACCAATTTTGTTTTTGGATGCCTACCCCTAGATAAGTTTCCTAGATCTTTTATGTATATTGATAGTGGCAAAGACCCACCTTAAACTCTTGTAATTCTGTTTTTACTTTATAACATGCTTGATTACGAAAAAAAAAAAAGCCGCAACAAAAAGTAAAGAAAATGATGAACTTATTAGCATTTTACATCTCCATTTTTTTTTTCTTTTATAATCAAATTGGTTTCATTCATAAAGAAGATCAGTACATAATTTTACAACTCCATTTTAAATGGTGTAAAATTGAAGTTATTTTTAATGATACACGCGTGTATAATCATGTCACTAATACGTACATTATCATGTCACTTTTAAATTTGAATGTAACAAAACAGCTCTCCATTTTATATAGAATTATAAATTAGTTGTAAATTAATTTTCTTTTTTGTTTTTAATGAATTAATACGATAACATGTGTTAGTTGTAAAAAAAATTATAAAAAAATTGAAGAGTGATGAGTAAATTGTGATATCCCATGCACAAGAATAATAAATTGAGCGACAAATGAGTCATTTAAACACAAGTGGTGCTATACCTTTATATTCTTAAATGTATTTTTTTTTTAAATTACAATATTATTAAAAAATACTTACTTAATCATTAAGTAAAAAATAAATTCAATCGGTAGCCATTGTCGGTGGCAGCTTTTGTTGGTGGCTGTAGCTTTAATTAAAAATTGAGCCATGCTACGTCCACCGCTCCCAGCAGGACTACCGTTAGGCAAAACTTTTTATTTTTTTTATATGTATTTTTTAACACTATTAAATATTTTTAAAAAAATAAAAAAATCACAATATTATTAAAAAATATTTTCTTAATCATTAAGTAAAAAAAATAAAAAATAAAAAATCACAGCGGTAGAAATGAACGGTAAGAGTAATATTTTCCTTCTTTAATACACTTTCTTAATCATGCATGGAATGACCATCGTCTCAATATATTTTCTAAGTTTTGTGCTCCACTTTTTCGTAACGCGACAATAAACTTGTTGTCACAAAACACATTAATGCAGCTGGCAAATACACCCAATACCATGTTGTTAATCAAATGTTTAGTCTAGACCACGTTACCTACTGCTATGCCACACGTAATGTACCCAGTTTCTCTTGTAAACTTTGCAACACAACTCTATTCCTTAATCAAGAAACAACAATTTATCTAAATGCGAATATGTATAACCACTTGTAGATTTTCTGTAGGTCAATGCTAGGGCCACTGAGAAATGTGACACCTGCATTGTATCCATAGTGCAAATTGCATTTTTTTTCAAACATTTTTTAAATCCCTTTAAACATTTTCAAAAAAAAAAAAAAATCACAAGCTTATTAATGACTTCCTTAACTATTAAGTAAAAAAATAAAATCGGTGTCTCGGTGGGAATATCATTTCCCTTTTTTTTTATAAGCTATGTCTCCTCCAATGTTGGCATCACTATAATCAACTAATCGAAGATCACTAATTCCAAAACATAATTTCATTCATCTGACATATGCTTTAGTATATGGATGGAAGCAAGAATTATTCTCAACAGTTACATAATGAAAAATCTTTAAATGTAAGCATTGATAAAACCTCATTATATATTTTAGTCAGATTCAAGGCTCTGTTTTCTCTATCCATGAGCAACCCCCCCTACCCCACGAGAAGGAGACATAATTTTTCTTTTTTATTAAGAAATAAGGAATTTTATTAATAATGCTCCTTTATAACAAGGAGTGAATACAAGCAGGTCCTTCCATATTAATAATATCCTCAGATATTCCTAAAGCATTTTTTGGTAGTACCTGAGCCACTAAATTTGATTCCCTGTTGACATGTTGAAGTACAGACTACTAACATTTCTTTTAGAGGAATTATATGCATCAACCACTATTCATTTTCACACCTCGCACTTATAGCTTTTTTTTTCATAAAGTCTAGAGTGTTTTTCATAAGGTCTGGAGTATGTGATAGTGAATAGCGGCTGATGAGAAGAATTTTTCTTTTCTTTTTTTATGTCAGCTACTAGCATTCCTGTACTATTGTACTTCAGTACCTTCAATAGCATCGACCACTTGAAAGGCATCTACCTCTAGAAGATGACCTTGGAGTTTCTTGATATTGTTTCGATTCAACCTCCTATTGAGTACAGTTGAAGGAAGAAGAAGATCAGGAAACAGAGATGGCAGTAGTAGATCTACTCCGCGGCCCCTGAGGCAGCAAAGAGTTCAGGTTGAACCCATTTTTAAGACATATAAGTCTCGCCTACGCCCTTTATTTTATAGTTAACAAATTTAAAACCATAGTGAGAAAATCTGTTTTTTTTTTTAAATGAGTGTACAACAATTGCACAATCTCGAACGGTATCCAAAATAACTCTTAAAGGTTTTCTCATTGTTCAAACATTTCAGTTTCAATGACCAAATTTCATCGTTCAATCGTTGCAACTCGAGATTTCTAATTGAAGAATCTAAATTTTCTATTTTTTTTCATATGTCAAGAGTTATATGACATGTAACTGCATTTACTAATGTTTTTTACTTCAAAACTGAACTGATACTTACATATGTCATGTAACTCTTGCACAATCTTCATTTCATTATATGCTTTTGAACTATTAACACATCTGAGAAAGTTCTTTTACATGACTAGCAACTTAACAGCAGTAAGTGAGAGGAATGCACCATTTTATTTTTAGTCATACAGAGCTAACTGTTGTACAAGTACTTAATTAGAAACCATGCTCTCACTCTCTTTCACAAAGCCATCTCCTGTCCAGTCTTTGTCAGATTTTAAACCCTTTCTTGTAGCTTTCCTCTGTTGAATTGCTTCTTGTTGCCTTTGTACCAAATCCGTATGAGTTGTGAAGTACTGAAGAGAAACCCTGGAAACCACCCAAAAACAAAACAAAAATGAAATGAATAGATATTTCCACAATCAAGAACTCATTTATTCTGTTTTCAATTTCCATTCATGAAAATTTATTCTCAAGTAAAGCAGATACCCCCTGAAATCCTCTATCGAGGAGAAATTGTGTGCTTTCATAAAATCCTTCAGCTCATCACTTAGTTTCTTCACAAGGCCATACCCATGCATCATAACCCCAGTACAGACCTACAAACATTTTTGAGAAGAGAAACAAATTTTATTAAAGAAAAAAGGGTGATCCCTAATACACAATGAGTATACAAGAGATACACCTACAAAGAATTGTAAAAAGATCGAGAGAGTCCACAATAAAGCACACCAATCACTACCAAACAACCCTTTCAAACAGGGAAAGAGATCCAACCAATGACTATTAAACAACCCTTTCAAACAGGCAAAGAGATCCACCACTCGATGAAGCAGCACCAATCAACTACTACAACTTGTCGCTTTCTTAAGTTATCCAAGGTAAGAAACTTCCCTAAGGTGGTTGTCCATACAAAAAAAAAAAAAAGAGAAAAAATATTACTCAGGTATTTCGCCAAATAATTTCCAAGGAAAAGGCCTATGGTCATGGGAACATGATTCATTGTAAAATAACTTCACTTCTAACACTCCTCTCTGGAGTGGCCCCAGACATTAACTGGTGGGTCAGGAATTTATGAAGCTGACCTATATATCAATTTGCACGTGAGCAGAAGATAAATCTCAAAACAAAACAAAAAACTAATGTCAGTTTTCAAGTACGACGCAAAAAAGAAAGGAACCACTACGTCTTTGCAAGTCTAAAAGAGATATGGAAAAAAGTCATTGGCATAGGAAATTAATTGCACTATGAGCAACAAACCAAATTGAGAGATCTTTTTATCCCAATTATGGCGTTAATTTGATTTTCCAAACTCGTGGTCATTGGATGCAATGAAATTTTTCTGTAAAGAAACAATAAGCTATTTCCTTGTACCTGAACAGTATTTGCTCCAAGAAGAATAAACTCTGCAGCATCTCCACCAGTCTCAACACCTCCAATACCAGAAAGCGACAAGTCTTTATCACCAAATTCTGACTTCATCATTTTTGCAATATTCATCACTTTTGCAAGAGCAATAGGATGGACTGCCTTTGAAGAGTAGCCACCCGGAGTTGAGTATCTGTTAACAAAATTTAAGCATATGAATTTCCCGTGAATGATAAGTAAATGCAAAAGTGCCATATTGATTCAAGATTACAAACCCCTCAACACAAGGCTCTGGACGTAAGTTGTCAAGATTTATTCCCATTACACTCATGATTGTGTTAATAGCAGATATCCCCTCGCATCCTGATGTTAGAGCCACCCTAGCTGGCTATATACAGAAATGATTAATATCACTATAGTAAGAAACCAACCAACATATTACTGTACATGAAAGTAAAGAAAACATATTTTGTGACAGGCATCCAGAGGAAAAGGGAGAGAGAATATGGAAAGAAAAAAAAGGAAGTTCTTTAGTACTACATTTTGATTGATTCATCTAGATCAGCTCTTAAAAAAGACCAAGGTAGAATGTGAAGAATGATGCTTCATCAATCATCCCCCATCCTCTGAATATCCATACTCCAAAAAAGGAAATGTCATTGAAGTTTTGAGATTGGACTAAGTCGTTATCTTTACAACTCTTATCATTAATGAATCACTGATTCCCACAAGATTGTGACTCATAGGGAAAATTTTCAAAACGGAATAGAAAAACACTGGCTGAAATGCCAAAAGTCCATCCCACCTACGCTACATTATTTATACTAAAGGTACTTCTTTATTTATACAAAAGGTACTTCTAAAGAAGGGCTCTTTCAAAAGCTTACCCACTTTAATCAAAGATGTAAAACAGTACGCAGACTAGTTATTGGTTAGATAAGAAAACAATTATTATCTGCTACCAAATGTACGGAAAGGTACCAAATGCAGATGAAATGACCCAGCTAATACACCATTGCTGTTGACTTGACATGATTCACACTAGTTCTAGTCATTTCTAAAAATGTTCTCGTCATTGAGTCATCCAACTTGATAAACTTTCCTTATCCAAGCACTTGCAGCTTCGATCACTAAAGATATGGTACCACAAAAATTCTAGTATCAGTGCTAACAATGCATGGAACAAGCACAATGTTAGTCAGGCATAATTTAGAGAGAGCAATACAGGCCAAAGATATGGGACCACAAATTTGCAGAATGTCATTCAAATTTGTTATGTGTAATATGTGCCTCATGCATCACATATTACCTACTTCACACATAAACCTTAGGAAATAATCTAGGGGGAAAAATGGCAATCCAACCTGTGTTATATCAGTGATGTTAGGAGTCATCTTTGCCCAAACAGGAACTGTAGCTTTTGCATTAATCCACCCAGAAACCTCTTCTAAAAGTGCACAATCCTGCCCAACAGCAGCACCCATTTTGCGCTCTGGCATACCATGGGGACATGAGAAATTGATCTCTATGGCATCCTAAAGGAAAATGTCAGAGATCTTAGATGACAAAACCTTCTGCCAAAAAAAGTTTGTGTCACAGAAAGAATTTAGGCAATGACTGTAGCTTACAATTCCAGTTTGCTCAACTCTATCGATAAGTTCCTCCCAAGCAGCTTTATCATACTCCTCCATAATTGAAGCAATGAGAATCCTATCTGGATACTCTTCTTTTAATTTCTTGAATTCTTTCAACATTGTTTCAAGAGGACGATCACTTATGAGTTCTATGTTCTCCCATCCAATAATTTGCCCTTTGGTAGAGCCATTTGCACCTGCTCGTAGTCGCGCATACCGAGGGGTCACATTTACAACTTTGGCAGCATCTAGTGACACCTAGCAAAACAATTAAGATTTAGGGCTAAATTTCCAAATGGAGGAAAACAGCACAGGTCAGATCCAGTAACAAGAAAAAAAAGTATGCATATATATAATAAAAAGTAAAGGCATCATTGCCACTTTACTTAAGAGTTTCCCTAAACACATACAAATTCTCATAAAGCTTTTGACGTTTTGGCATCTTTAATTTATATGAGTTGTACCAATCTAAACTATTCTGCAATTGCCATGAAGAGCACTTTTCATAATTCCAATCGCGTTAGGGCCATGTTTTCTTCTATTTCATAGACCACAAAGTCCATTGACAACAACAATCCTTTGAGAACAACACTAACCAAGTAATGTTTGGACTTCCATGTTTTTTGGAGTGTACTTCTCTTGAAAAGATGACTAATTACCCGTTCCATCGATCAGTCTTCATAGCACATGGCTAAAAGGATATATCCTGAGACTAGTTTTTTTTTTAATCCGTGATATCCAAATATTAGCTTATTATCATCACCTTAATGTCTACAAGTTAAAAAGCAGTTATTTTCTAGATATTGACTATATTGGATTAAACATCCTTAAAAGAGGAGAATATTGAAGAGAGCATCGCCTAAAGGCTTAAAGCAGCATACGCTAGGTAGATAATTACAGGCTAGTAGGTTGTGTCCTGTGCAAAGCACCTAATACTTGATATTGTGCTATACGATTTTCCCCGGGTTTTTTGAGACTTCAAATGATCTTTAACTGTTAAAGTTAGAAGAAAATACAAGGCCTCCAGATTGACGTGTTATGAAGAATGTAATTCAGTTTGATGTGCTGTAAATACATTTGTTTTTATTCATTATTTTTTGTTCGATTCTTTGTGACTATAAATAGCACATGTACGTGAAAGATCAGTACAGGAAAATCCATTTCACAATTATTCCCCCGTTCTCTACTCTGCATTCTGTTATTTACTTTTTCCTCTGCGTTCTGTTATTTCGTTTTTCCCGTGTGCACTCAAGGCAGCTACGCTTTCTTCTTCCTTGCGATTCCATCATCCTCAACATGGTATCAGAGAAATGACAGAAACTCCTGAAGGCCAACATGCCACCCAAACACCAAAATGACCCTCACCATCCCGCTAGCCCATATGTTATCCAACCTGGAGAAGGTGCTTCCTCTCCCATGGTCCCTGATCTCTTGACAACAAAAAATTATGTGATTTGGGCAAGGACGATGCGCCGTGCTCTTAACATCAAAAACAAGCTTGGATTCGTCGATGGAACCATCACCAAGCCAGCCAACACCTCCGACCCTCTCTTTGCTCCATGGGAGCGTTACAATGACATGATCATTGCATGGATACAACATTCAGTTAGCTCGAAACATAGATCAAGCATCACCCATGCCGAAACCGCTGAGAGTGTTTGGAACGACCAACGGGAGAGATTCTCCATCCAAAATGCACCTCGCATTTTCCAACTTGCTAAATCCATCTCATCTTCAACACAAGATACCAACTCAGTCAGCCAATGCTACAATAAGCTCAAAAGCCTATGGGATGAGCTTGAAATATACGAACCAATGCCAACCTGCTCCTGTGGTGCGGTCAAAACTTTGCTGGAATACACCCACCGCAACAAGGTGATGCAATTTCTCATGGGCCTTGATGATTCTTATGACTCTGTTCGTGCTCAAATTCTGCTTCATGATCCGCTCCCAGCTCTCAATTGAGTGTTATCTCTTGTCCAACAAGAGGAAAGGCGTCGGCAACTCCACTCCATACCAGCACCACTTGCAATGGTTGCCAAAGGACCAGATATCCGATACTCAACCAACTCTCGCAGAGAACGACTTTTTTGCTAGCATTGCAACGTGCCTGGCCATTCTCTGGAACGGTGCTTCAAGGCGAACCCCAATCTCCCAGTCTGTTCACATTGTCACATACCAGGCCACCAGAAGGACAAATGCTACAAGTTGAACGGATACCCTCCTGGCCACAAAAACAACTCCAAATTTAAATACTCAGCTAATCAATCTTCTCTTGCGCAGGAGGAAAGCAACCATGGTCCGCCTATTACTCATGAGTAGTACAGCCAGCTCCTAGCCTTACTCCACCCATCTCACAATGACGCAACCATCTCTGCGGCAAATAACGCCAATGCCAATTCCTCCCCTGTTTCTGGTATTTCGTCCCCTTACCGCACACACACACAAGCTCATGATTTACATACCCAAACACCGTGGATTATAGACAGGGGTGTTACAAATCACATGATCTGTAGTCCCAAATTTTTCACACACAACATCACTCCAGTTTCTCGCATCATCAACCTTCCGAATTGCTCTACCGCCACCGTTTCACACGTTGGTGATGTACATTTATCACCTCATTTAATTCTTCGTCATGTACTATGTACATTTACATTCAACTTAATTTCTGCCAAATCCTTGTCGCAATATTCCAATTGTTGTCTAATTTTTTTTTCCAAATCTTGCTATATTCAGGCCCTTTCATCTTAGATGACGATTGGAGTGGGGACGGTGCGTGATGGCCTCTACCACCTACAATTTTCCAGACCCAAAC
This sequence comes from Juglans mandshurica, assembly GCA_022457165.1. Lineage (NCBI taxonomy): Eukaryota > Viridiplantae > Streptophyta > Magnoliopsida > Fagales > Juglandaceae > Juglans > Juglans mandshurica. The sequence continues at coordinate 16,523,795 of CM039634.1, forward strand.
AATCTGCCCTGCAATGTTTTTTTCATACCTTATTTCCCTCATCTTTTGTTAATTACACTCATGTTGCCAAACTTGATCCGTTTACTTTATGGCATTATAGACTTGGACATAGTTCCATGACAAAGCACGTATTACATGATATTAATGTTGATTTCAAACACACGGACCATCTCGAAATACCTTGTGAGGTCTGCCCACTTGCAAAGCAACACAAGTTGCCATTTCCCGAAACAGAGTCCAAATCCAATAAACCATTTGATGTTATTTCGGTCGATATTTGGGGTCCCAACCAAACCAAATCATATGATGGTGCCCAATATTTTCTCACCATCATTGATCAATTCACAAGATGCACTTGGATTTAACTCCTCAAAAATAACTCTGAAGCTCGAATATTTCTTCTCAATTTTTTTTCACTTGTTGAAACCCAATTCAACACTCAAATCAAAATTCTTAGATCTAATAATGGCGCCGAATTTCAAATGCCTCATTTCTATAATTCCAAAAGAGTATTACATCAATTAACTTGTGTTGCCACACCCCAACAAAACGCCTTATCTGAGCGCAAGCACCAACACATTCTTAACGTGGGGCGCGCTCTCAAATTCCAATCCGGCTTAACTTTACAATATTGGTCTGATTTTGTTACCACCACCGTTTACTTGATAAATAGAACACCCACCCCAACACTCAACCATAAAACTCCATTTGAAATTCTCTTCCAAACCAAACCATCCTACTCCCATTTCAAAGTCTTTGGGTGCGTATGTTTCGCCTCTACCTTATCCCATGCTCGAACCAAATTTGAACCTAGAGCTAGAAAATGCCTCTTCCTTGGATACCCATATGGTGTCAAAGGATATAAACTTCTTGACCTCACCACTAAACAAATCTTCCTCTCACGAGATGTCATATTCCATGAAGAAATTTTTCCACTCAAAAATCAACCACCTACATGACTACCCACCACCTCCCTTCCAATAGCACTCATTGACACCCCTTCAATCACCTACACTTCTCCTCCAAACACCGAAGACCAATTTACATCATCTCCCAACTCTTCTTCTCCAAACGACGAAGACCAACAGCACACGTACATTGACATCCCTCCTCACCCATCTTCCCCTCTCAGTACCCAGATTGATAGGCTTCCTTCCACCTCTTCAACCGATCACCCTCCTCCATCGCCTACACATTCTTCGCCCACTCAATGCTCTCCTCAACCCCTTTGCAGACCCACCCGCATCAGAACAACCCCTAATTATCTCAAAGACTATCATTGCCAACTGACCACAACACCTGAAGCTCACCACTCGGCATCCAAGTTGAATTCTTCTGGATCTCTTCCACATTTAGGTAACCGTGTTTCATTTCCTCTTTCATCAGTTTTATCACATGCATCACTTTCACCCCATTTTCGAGCCTTTACCACTTCAGTTTCAATTAATTCTGAACCAACATCATATGCACAAGCCATCAAACACCCAGTCTGGTGTGAGGTAATGGACCTAGAGCTTACTGCCCTTGAGCTCAATGAGACCTGGACCATCGTCGCTCTTCCTCCAGACAAGAAACCAATCAACTGCAAATGGATTTACAAGTACAAGTTCAGAGCCGACGGCACAGTGGAACGAGCTAAAGCTCGACTAGTCGCAAAGGGTTTTACCCAACGCGAAGGTATTGATTTTCACGACACTTTCTCACCCGTTGCTAAATTGGTTTCAATTCGATGTCTTCTAGCTGTTGCTACAATCAAAGGGTGGGATCTTCAACAGCTTGATGTCAACAACGCCTTCTTATATGGCGATCTTGATGAAGAACTTTATATGAAGCCACCTCCCGGCCACCCTGCAGTCAAAACAAATCAAGTGTGCCACTTACAAAAAAGTCTATATGGTCTGCGTCAAGCGTCCTGGCAGTGGAACATGAAACTTGCTTCAACCTTAGCCGAATTTGGCTTCATCCAATCAAAGGCGGACTATAGCCTCTTCACCAAGTGCACGCCGACCTCTTTCATCGCCTTGCTTGTGTACATTGATAATATCATATTCATGAGTTCAGACTCACATTCAAGCAATGCCGTAAAGAAATTTCTGGAAACCAAGTTTCGGATCAAAAATCCTGGATCGTTGCAATACTTCCTCGGAATGGAAGTGGGACGTTCTAAAGCTGGCATACAACTTTGCCAACGCAAATTTGCACTGTACATATTATCTGAAACTGGTCTCTTGGCAGCTAAGCCTTCTCCCTTGCCAATGGAACCAAACCTCAAACTCAGTAAGATGAAGGTGCGCCCTTTCATGATCCTTCTCTTTACCGAAAGTTAGTTGGCAAGCTACTTTATTTGACTAATACACAGCCGGTTTTGAGCTACAGCGTTAATCTCCTCAGCCAATTTTTGGACACTCCTCGTATCCCACATTATGATGCAGTGATCAAGATCCTTAAATATGTTAAAGGAACCCCAGGGCAGGGTATTTTTCTCCCCGCCAGTTCATCTATGGACCTAGTAGCATACTCTGACCGTCTGACGCCAACTGGGCGAATTGCCCCGACACTCGCCGATCAACTACCGGTTTCTGTGTATTCATTGGAAATTCTCGTCTCATGGAAGTCCAAGAAACAGCAAACTATTTCCAGGTCCTCAACGGAATCAGAATACCGAGCAATGGCTGCCATAGTCTATGAACTCACTTGGCTCCGTTACCTACTCAGCGACTTGCGCATAAATATTGAGGCACCTGCAACTCTATACTGTGACAACCTTGCTGCCCTGCACATCGCTGCAAACCCCGTGTTTTATGAGCGCACGAAACACATCGAACTAGACTGTCATCTAGTTAGAGATAAAATCTCTGCCGGATAGGTGAAAATTGCGCATGTGTTCTCAGCTTCTCAGTTAGCTGATTTTCATTTACTCACCAAGCCTTTACATTCTCCCACATTTAATTGTCTACTGCTCAAGATGGGAGTCATAAATATTTACTCTCCATCTTGCAGGGGGATGTTAAAGTTAGAAGAAAATACAAGGCCTCCACATTGACGTGTTATGAAGAATGTAATTCAGTTTGATGTGCTGTAAATACAGTTGTTTTATTCATTATTTTTCATTCGATTCTTTGTGGCTATAAATAGCACATGTACGTGAAAGATCAGTACAGGAAAATCCATTTCACAATTATTCCCACGTTCTCTACTCTGCATTCTGTTATATACTTTTTCCTCTGCGTTCTGCTATTTCGTTTTTCCTGTGCGCACTCAAGGCAGCTACGCTTTCTTCTTCCTTGCGATTCCATCATCCTCAACATTAACCTTAAATGCCTCTAAATATCCAAGTCCTCTTCAATTACATCTATAATCCTCACCTACATTATGGTCACCACTGCAATCGTTACTTATGCATCCATAAGTCAACTTTGGCCTTTTGAAACTCCAACTACAACTTGTTAGAAACTTAAGGGAAAATCTTCACCCCGTGTAACCCCTAATCAGAACAGAATTGAACTTGTACTTTTGAAGATTGTTAAGAAAGAGATCCCGGTGATTGAGCAGAGCTCAAGATCCAGAAATTAATCTCCTGGTTCAGGTTCCATATTAAGCCAGCAATGGGAGAATGCAAGGAGGATAAAATCCTGGTTCGGGTTCCATTTCAACGTGTTACTTTTTAAATAAAGGCGGTGCAGAACTCTTACGATGAAATTGAATACAGAACATGACTCTAGCCAAAGCATTGACTGTTGAAATTGGGAAAAGGAAAAAGTTTCAACTTATGGGATTACAAGTCACGTAATTTATCCAAAAGAATCAATTTCAGGGTCCGCCAGGGTACTTTTCATGGTTGATTACAGCACCAAACTCTCTGAGCAGTGAATATCAGAGAACATCGAATATGTGCCAACACGCTAAAAGCAGCTCTTGACGATGCTATTATTAACTAATTTGAGAATTTGCAGAAAGTGTAATAACAACTTCTAAAGAAGTAACTAAAAACATTAAGATTATCCCAAATTCAAGTACTTTATACTCGATATCATATCAGCATCCACAGAGAGAGAGATGTCACAGCTTTTTTTTTTTTTTTTTTCTTGCAACGTCTCAGCAACCAGACAAAACATAGCCGATACGGAGCGTAGAAAAAGAAGAACTTACAGTTTTGGCGATCACAGCACCCCATCCCTCATCAAAGGCTCTCTTCATGACGGTGTAGTTAGTCCCCGGAGGGCCAGACCCAATAACGAACGGGTTAGGCATGCGCAACCCATTGACAGTCACACTAAGATCGGGCTCTGCCCGAGCCTCTGAAGACGCAAACACCTTCAAACCAACTCTATTCGGACTAGCCCAGGTGGTCCTCGGACGAGGCCTGGCGAAGTCAGCCACCGAGTTCTTGCTCCTGATCTGAGTCAAACTAAGGGACGCCATGGATCAAAAGCTCTCACAGAAGTCTTGGGCTGAAGCCGGTGAAAACAAAGAAGTAAGAAGAGACGGAAGCTTGCTGAATCTGAGCTGTAAGATAAATATTCTTTGCGATCTGAGAGAAACGTGGAATCGTGGGTGTCGTTTGCGTCATGTCGTAGCATTTGCCATTTGGGCTTTGATTAATCAGAGCCGAAATGTCTGAAAATTTTAATAAGAGTTTTAGAAGATTATATTTCACATGCAGATGAAGATATGGGATCCGATTCCCACAGATTCTCTAGCTTTAATATTTTATTTTATAATTGAGAACGATGGAGATTGTGAGACTTCGTAACTATGGACAAGAATACGTGGCGTATGGATTCACATCTTTTGAAAAGAGAAATATTTTATCTAAATTCATAAATTATTTGATATGTTACGCAGAATAAATTAGATTTAGTTTTCGTTTATTGAATTTAGTTGAATTTTTTATAAATAATAGTATCTTAAGATAGTAGAGTAAATTTTATGGGATATACCTAAAATAAGTTTAGATGTGTTTGGATATTAAGATGAATTTAGATATATTTATAGAAAGTTATTAAAAAAAGTTGTGAATCTCACATGTAAAGGGATATTGAGTTAAAAAAAATTGTAAGTCTCACATGTAAAGAAGTTTTGAGTTGAGTATTGTTTAGTTATTTGAGAGTTATGTATTTAGATGTTATGATAGGTCTAAATCAGAACTCATTTGAAATGAGTTTAGCTCATTCAAGAATCTAAATAAAGCTTTAACGTATCACATGAAGTCATGTTAATTTATGAATTTATTTTTATGTGATTTTTTTATATAAAACTTTTCGGAATGAGATTTTCTTATTTTTTAATAATAATTATTTTTTATTTATTTATAGACAGATATGACTTGAGACTACCTTAGTGCATTTACATAATTCTTGGACGATACAAATTACAATATTTAATATCATAATTTAGATAACTTTGTTTTTTGTTAATTTCTATTTACAAATGTTGCCGTGAATAACAGATACAAGGAAGTGACGTGGATTTGTTTCAAGGAGTATCGTACCATTTCGGACAACTAGTTTGGTCCAATTGGAATAAATTTATTTATTTATTTTTTAAAATAATTATTACAATTAATAATAAGATTAAAGAAAAGGAATTAACGAGGAGTGACTCAACAAACACTTGAGAATAATGCTTACAGCCAAAAGAAAAATCAAAACATGGAGCATAGAATTGGTCAATTAATATAGTTTGTTGAACTTACAACCAAATAGATCGAGTTTTCGTGAAGACATTTATTGAAACAGTTATTTTAGATCATCTGTTACGGAAGGATCCAGTAGCATAGGTTGAAGATTTTCATTCCGCTAGGTATATTTAGGAATGTTTGGACACCGAGATGAGATATAAAATATTATCGATATTTAAAAAAAAAAAAACTTGAATATCATTTAAATATAAAATATTTTTCAATTTCAAATCTTCAATTTTTTCAATTAATCATAAACTAATAATTATCCAAACACAACAATTAATATAACTTCTATAAATTTCAAAACAAAACACAAATATCAATAAACTTTTACAAACTTCAAAATAAAAATAATATTTAAATAATTTTTTAACTTTATAATATTTTATTCAATTTTTTCTCTTTCATTTCCTAAAATTCAATAAAACATTGTCTTAGCTCAAATAATTTCACTATTATTCATAGAATTTTGCAAGTGACCAAACAAGCCCTTAATTTCTGAATCCAACAAAACTTAGAAATAAATAAAGAGGGGAGAGAGAGAAAAAAGAATGAGGGAAAGAAAGGGTAGAGCGTGTTGAAGAAAAATTGTGCGGATACAAAAATCTAAAAAATAAGTGCGACTTTGAGGCGTGTAGAATATTATTTTTAAGGTGATAATTGCACCCACTCGAAAAAACTTGCTACTGGGTTACAAGAAATTCACCTCCAGGATACAACAAAGTCACCAACTGTATATATCAATTCTGAAGTTTTTTCTTTAGAGTTTCTCTAAAAAATTGTGTAAGTGACTGAAAATATGGGAGAATGGAATGAGTAAATTTGTGGGTCTCATGACTCTCATCTCCTATTATAGAGAATGAAGTGACACCATATGAAAAATCACAACTATTAACTAGTGACTTTTCAATTGTCAGTTACTGGTTTAAAAGTCATGATGTTTTACTTAAAGACCAAAGGGTATGATGTGCCTAGCCTAGTGGTCAGTGCCTCCCTTGGGGAAGGGAGGGCACTCGTTCAAATCTTCATAATTGTCTTATCAATTAAATAGATTTTTGAAGCATTCCACCATTTCAAAGTGCATATTCGACCCATGTGCAAGTACTCAAGTGTTGTAACTCTTTGGCCCACGTGCAAGGTTTTGCTGGCCCAAACATTGTGTCTGTCTAAGTCTAACAGTTCACAAAATAAATTAAATTGCACTTGTAAAGTTTTGAACTCCTACCATTTCATTTAAAACAACACATCATTACCACTAAACCAATACATCTCTTTGAAATAGTGATTCACGTAAATAAGTAATAACTAATATTCAATAAATTCATATATTTAGTATCACAATTTATAATAAATATAACAGAAAATAAAGAGGATTAATGGAGAGAAGCCATCCTCCTAAAGATCATAAGAAGCGCATGAGGATTTTCTTGAGAGAACTTTGAGATAAGGAGAAAAAGTACTTTTCCTTTTAAATTTAGGGTGTTTTGATTTAGTTTAGGACATAATAATCTATTGAAAATAAGTTGTTATAAAATGAAACCAAAGGTGTAAAAATTAAGATGGCAAGGTTGTCACACTAAAGGCTCGTTTGTTTTTAGAGATGAGATGAGTTGAGATTAAAATTAAAAAGTTGAATAAAATATTGTTAGAATATATTTTTTAATATTATTTTTATTTTAAAATTTGAAAAAGTTGAATTGGTTATTACCTGAATTACAACTATAATGTAATGGGTAATCGATTTAAATTATAGTTATATAAAAAAATATGGTTATAAATGTATGTCATAGTTCTCAAAGAATTATTCAATTTAATCCAATCCAAAATAGACACTATTTTCATTCTCTTTTTCATGGTGAGTAATTAGATAATTTTTTTACATGTTTAAATTTATAGAATAATTACTAGGTAGTGTAGGAATACAGATATATAATACTTTCAATTTATCATATGATATCATGTCGTTAAATCTAATACTTATATAAGTAATTTTAGACTCGTTTGGATAGTGAGATGAGATGAAATAAGATGGTTTTAGATGAGTTGAATAAAATATTATTTTTTAATATTATTATTATTTTAAGATTTGAAAAAATTGAATTATTTATTATATTTTATATAAAATTTTAAAAAAATTATAATAATGAAATGAAATCGTTTATCTAACCAAACAAACCCTAAGAATTTTATGTCGACTGAGAATATAAAGTCATGATCTGTATGCTAGGACAACTTGAGTTACTTTTTGTTTTTGGATATAACTAATTAATATCCGTTTCTAAGATTTTACATAATAAAAAACGAATTCTAAAGATTAAAAAAATCAATCAAAATAATATAATAAGAAAATTAAATTAAAGAGAAATGCCAAGTGTATGCGCAAAAAACTTGTATAAAAAACTTACATATCCACGTGGTTTTTCACTGTTTCTTTGTTTAATATTTTATTTTTTAAAATGAAAGTGGTGTAAATATGAAACAGCCACGTAGATATTTAAGATTTTGTGCGGAAAAATGATACCTGCAGTCGTGAGTATGCAAGTACCGTGCAGTTGTTTTAAAAAAATGAATAAATATGAGACCCACATGAAAAAGAATTAATTTTTTAATAGTGGACCCCACTCTTTTTCAAAGCGACTGCACGGCATTTGCGCATTTCACGACTGTATATAACATTACTATTTTATGCGTACAGATAGCATTGTTCAAAACTAAAACATGAAAAAAAATTGAATATTTAAAAAATTAAAAAAAGATTTTATGAAAATAATAAAAAAAAATTCTAAAGGAAACTTATAAAAATATATTCCATATAGATAAATGAAGGTGGTAGCTTATTCTCCACCAAAATACCAGAAAGTCGTGACATACCAAATCATTGCGTCAAATATTTAACCTATGTACAAACTTGACTTATTTTTCAAAACCTAAAAATTAAAATCAAAGGTCACCTTTTGCTCGTGGCTAAATAAACAAGTCAAATGGATCAGTTCAATTCATTGAAAACTTTGTTTATATAAATATATATATATATATATATATATATATATATATTTCTTTTGAAAATGTTTCATGAGATCAATGTCATGCACGAAACGCCATCTTTTGGCAACAAATAAAAAAGAAAATCATATTTATGGTATATTTATAATAAAAGTGCAATATTTACGAAAATATTTCATAGAAATAAACTCATAAATTGAAATTGATGTATATTTTTATGTAATACACATTAATAGAAGTAATACTTTAACTTTTACATCAAGTCATACAAGTTTTAATATTTATTTTTATGAAATTTCTTTATGCCAAAACATTTCTCTATTATTAATTAAATGACATGAAGTAATGCTAATTGTCTTTATTTAATCACTTAATTAAAGACTTCTATTAATCAATTAAATAGGAATTCACTTAAAATTAAACATATCAGTCTATATGTTTGAGATTGATAAGATTTTTAATAAAAATTAGAGAAGATATTAACCATGCCTTATTTTTTTGTCCTCAACTTCAAGTAGTTTGGCAGAGATTTACTCCAATGGTGTTGCTTTTTAAACCTGCTAAGTGTTTTATGGAAAATTCTAGATTTGTTTTGACTAGAGAAAATGATGCAGATTTTAATCTTCTTTTTGTGCTATGTTGGGGTGTTTGGTATCGGAGAAATAAGATAAAAATTGAGAAAGAGCTTATTACTCATTTTGCACCAGTTAACTTGGCAATGTCTCTGTATAAATCTTATTCAGATTTAAGCCTATCAATTACTACTAAAGTGAGAAAGATTTGTAGATGGCACCCTCTATTAAGGGGTTATTTGGAGCTTAATGTTGATGGAACTGTTTTCTCATATATGAGAAAGACTAGAATTTGGCTGATTTTAAGAGATAGCTATGAAAATGTGGTAATGTAACAACTATTTCAAAAACTTAAGTGAATGAATCTGCAATAGTCGAGTTACTTGCAGTGCCAAAAGGGTTGCAGCTTTGCATTCCTCTTGGTATTCCTAAACTGATCATTGAGTCTGATAGTTTGCTTATGGTACTGGAATTACAAGTTGCCCATAATACTTTCTCAGCTAATGGCAACTTAGTTATAGAGGCAAAGAGTTTAATGAGTTATTTCCAGGAAGTTAGCATTGAGCCTATTAACCGAATGAGTAATGGAGTTACACATATTAGCTAGATATGCACGGAATGTTTTTTTATGTTCAAATGTGGTGGGGAAATGTCCAAATCATGCTCTTTGGTTTGATCAAGTTACTATATAATTTGTTTTGGGTTTGAATGAAATTCTGTTTATAAAAAGAAATAAAAATCTCTTCACATATTTAGGGAAAATAAAAAATAAAAAAACCCATATATCACGTCATGCTAGATTACATATTAAAAAAATAGCACATAGATGGAATCGATCACATGTTTATAAACAGAAAAAATGACTTGAAAGAAGATTACCCATGATGTCAGCATGCATGCATGAATGCAACCATTTTGTGAAGGTACATGCATCCATCCCCATACTGATTTGGACGCATGATTTGCCTTTTTGTGTAGAGGATAGAAGATCTTTTCATTTTTCTGTAAAGGGTACGTAAAAAATTTTCGCCTTTTTTGGTATGTATGTGTATGTATCCACTTTCTATATATAAGAGTCATACGTATAACATACTCGTGGCATTTTTTCAATTCATGACATGAATCATCAGCCACCGTAGATCTCCTTGAAGACTACAGATCAGTTTTACTTTCAAGAAATTATTGAACGGCCAGAATCATCATCATCTCCAGGCTAGGAATTTTGCAAGCTCTCAATTTCACTTACTAGAAAGTTGAAAAGCATGAGATTATGTAAAATGAGAAATAATTTATACATTTTTTTAGTGTGTAAGTCTCATGCATTTCCTTTAAAAAAAATAAACAAATATGAGACTCTCGTAAAAAAAAAATCAAATTTTAATAATAGGTCTCACTTTAGTTTTTAAAGAAAATGTACGAGGCTTACAAATTCTATGATTATACCTAACATTATTCATATAAAAATTTTATAATTTTTCATTATTATTTTCAAAGTAAAGGGCTAAATTAGTGGTTACCATTTTTTAATCAAATAGTGTAGTTTTGAGAAAATATATGTCAACTTAAGGCTACATTTCACCTAGTACTTGTACTTAAAAGATTCTTATCAATTTATCAATTGAATATCAAGGGATAATGTGGACACAAATTCTTATAGGAAGTGATATATATAATGATAAATACATATTTCCATTTTGTAGACTAATTTCTATGTTAATTTAAGGTATTTAAGTGAATATTTTTCTTTCATATTCGCTTAAACAGTTACATATGTTCTGAAAAATATTTTGTATATAAGATGAGTAATGTTAGATATAGTCGTGGATTATTTTTAATAATATTATTATTTTGAGATTTAAAATAATTGAATTGTTTATTATATTTTATGTTAAAATTTAAAAAAATTATAATAATTAAATAAAATGAATTGATATGGATTTGGATCCAAACTTGACATAGTTTCTCTTCTGGTAAAACAGCTTGTTGCAATAGAACTAAAAAGTAGTTTCTTTCAGTGCTAAAAGCAACAGAAGCTTCCAAGAGTTTGAGATAATATACAGAGAGCCGGCTGCAATAAAACTAGAAGCCGGAGTCCAAAATTGTCAGATCGGGAAACTCATTTCGGATCTTTACAAACAAAGGGGTGGGTCAAAAGCTGAGCTGCCGACCACCGCTTACTGGACTCCTTTTGCAAGCAACATTCAACGAAGCTCCTGAACTCCTCCGACGCTTGCTCCGGCAAGCTCGGCGGCTCCCCGAAACAGATCGCGCACATCAGGGTCGCCCAGTCGGGTCTCTGACCCGGCGGAAGGAACGGGAAATGACCCAAATACAGCTCCAACAAGGTCAGCCCCAAGCTCCATATGTCACCGGTGAAGCCGTTATAGTTCCCGCCGTAGGTATCCGGGTCGAACCGTTCGGGGCTCATGTAGGCGCAGGTGCCGACGTAAGAGTTGCACGCGTCCAACGAACGGCACATGATCTTGCTGACTCCAAAATCGGCGATCTTCACCTCCATCGCGTCGTTCACTAAGAGATTCGAGGGTTTGAGGTCACGGTGGATGATCTTGTGCGCATGGAGGTAGTTCAAGCCGTCCAGAACCTGGCGCGCCACGTCGGCAAGCTTGGGCTCGGAGAAAGTACCATGGGTCTTGAGCAGCGAATCGAGGGAACCCAAGTTCATGTACTCCATGAGAATCGCGATGTCGCCACATGGCTTCTCAAATATACTATGGCAGCGGACAACGTGGGGAGAGTCAGTGCGTCGGAGGATTTCCATCTCCCGAAAAACCTGTCGGCGGAGGGTGGGGTCCAAGTCAGCTTGAACGACCTTGAGGGCGTAGACATCATGGGTGCGCTTGTGGCGGACCTTGTAGACGGTGCCACCATTGCCATGGCCAAGGACTTGAAGCTTTTCGAGGTCGGAGACGGAGATGGCAGAAGAGGTGGCAGTATTGGTGACAATATTGGGAGGAAGGGGTAAAGGGAATCGAGGGCGGTGGTCAGAGAGCTCGGATATGGGGAGACGAAGATTGAGATGACGACGATCTCGAACTACAGCCATGGGAGTTTATGGCGTCGGCCGGTCTGGAAAAGAAAAGGAGCGGTTAAGAGATATAAGTAGGAGGGAGGAGTAGTGGAAGTGAGTGGAGAGGATGGAATGGAAGGTGGAAGGATATGAGGCATTGGGCCCCACTTTTTGGAAAGATTAATTGCAGGAGGGAATGTATTGTTAATAATAATGCACTATTTTTCTATTGTTACACGTGACAAAATGGAGTGCCGGCCGCCGCTATAAGTCTATAAATTATAAAATTATATTATCTTTTCTATTTTTTATTTTTTAAATTTTTCTGTGGATTTTGTAAGCAAGTTGGGTACGTACGTGGGAGGCTCTTAACGAAACGAGACTCCTAGACGTCAGAAAAAGCTAACAAAGAAACCACAATCCCATGACAATGATACAATAACATTGAGGGAGATCAACCATGAAATATGAATACACTAACGATAAATATTAAAATTATCAATCATGGAATTGGATGAGAATATAAAGAAGAATTATGTTAAATATTCTTTGAGGATTTTATTGAATATTTGGACGTAGTTGCGTTTTTTTTTTACACTTCGGTGTAACAATACGGTTCAATGATTCACGAGATGATGTTTTGGAGGTTGATATAATATTCGAATGCTTATTCTTTAAATAAATAGTGAATAAAACGAGAGTTGAAGATTTACGTAATTCGACATTATAAATATTTATATCTATAGATTGTTTGGGAACGAATGATTTTATTGTCTTCATAGTCTTTAATAACTTTCAATTCAATAGAGGAAAATAAGGTTCCAAGAATTAAATAAGATACCACCATTCTTGAGACAAAGTACTCGAGATGGTAAAGCATTTCCTTACAAAAATATCTGATCCCTAAGTTCATAGTGGTCCTTTCCTCTTATAAAGGATTTTTATTTTAGAGTAATTAAGTTCTACTTGTCTTAGATTATTATCTCTGATTGTCTTTATCTCTCACTTTTATCTATGGACTTTCAAGAAGCTGGATCTAGTTCATTTCATATCCAAACATTTTTGTCAAAATAATTAGGATTTGGACAGCTAATATATACTTAAAAACAATAAGTTTATAACCATGAAGAGAGATCAAATTAGTTTAAAATGCTTATGAGGACGTGACATGCACGCAACTTGTTGGAATGGAATGGATTGGATTAATTTTAATTTGTTTGTTTTAATTATTTAGCTAATTCTCACGTGGCACAAATTGACAATCGACAAAAGGTTGGAGCACATTTACAACGTTTGGGAAGTAGACAAGCCATTTTACAATCATATTTGGCTATGACTTATTTAATGGTGTGGGGGAGGGGTGACCAGTGTAACTTCTCCCTCTGGACGTGACCATAAGAGTCTCCACTCGTTGTGACATATTCGGATTGAACCATAACTACTGATCTCAAGAGGGATAGCCCGTCACAAGATTGTGATATATATATATATATATATATATGAAAAATGTTATAAAGAAGCCTTACACTACACACTATTATATAATCAATATATAATAATTTATATTTTTTTTTCATTTTGTTTAAACACATACATATTTAAGCATTGAGATAGAATCGTAAAAATGATAAATCACATGTTAATTAGGTAAAAATGTGCTATGTGAGCCTTCCCTATAGAATTTCTCATATATACTACATATATATATATATTTATATATATATATATAAAGGTATGCATATGTAACCTAAAGTTATATAGTTTAGAATACTACATATGAACCGTGCACGATGAATAATTAAGTTAATCTTATCCATTCACTTTTTTATATGAAGATACATCAAGTAATGCTATCGTTTGAAATCAACCCAACTCGTAATACTATCTATACTTACAGAACTGATGCATACGTATTGATGTGTCAGCTGTTGAAAATGATAAAAATTTTAGAACTTGAAAGCCTAAAATTTAAATTTTAAAAAAATAGTGATAAAAAGATATTGCTATTCAAAATATATAAATTATAAGTTTCGCATTACCTTCCTAAATTACGTTTATAGTTGTACAAACTACAAAGTAAGAGTTCCAACGTAATCTTGGTCCACGAGTCCACCTACTGTAACTAACGACCATTGCAAGCGCTCTGCACTTACCTCTGTCTTTGTCTTCTACTTGACTAAATCCAACTGCCCCGCCCGCCCTTATTCTAATCTGGGCAATAAAAAAGAAACATATTTTTTACATCCTAAAATCTAAGCTGTGCATTGATATTGAAATGTTATTGACTACACTCTTGTAAGGAGTAGAAAATTAAGAAATTCATCAAGTTGTCTGGAGAGAACTGCTTAGGGGATGTTTGAAAAATATTTTCATCTCATCTCATTTTATTTTATCTCGTCTTCTTCCCAAACACTATTGAAATACAAATACTTTCAAATTAATTATTACAATTTTCTCAAAATTTTCAATAAAAAATAAAAAATAATTCAATTTTTTCAAATCTCAAAATAAAAATTATATTAAAAAATTATATTATAACAATATTTTTTATTTAACTTTTTCTCTCTCCTTTGCCAAAATCCAATAAATACTTAACTCAAACTATTTTATTACTATTCACAAACAATCTTATTAATATTTAGAAAATTTTCAGCTCATCTCCTTCTTCAATCATCCCTTAATCTTAGGGCATTTTTTTTTAATATATAAAGACCTTGACAAAATCTGCTACCAGTGGCGGACCTACATAGGGGCAGGGGGGCCATGGCCCCTCCCAAAGTTTGAAAAAAAAAATAATGGCCCCCCCAAAGTTTGAAAAAAAAAATATGTATTAGTCTTTTTATGATTTAATATGATTATATTATCTCATATTGTGATGATTTCCTCTCTAAAAAATTATCTTAACCTCATCTATAAAATTATTTTGATCTTATAAATTATTTTGACTTAAAAATAGAATAAAAAATATTTTATTATAGTTTTAGCTTTGCTCGGCCTCCTACAACAAATTTCTGGTTCCGCCATTGTTTGCGGCGAGAGAGAACATGCCCTACACATGAGTCCGATGTATTTGGAGAAGAAAAATTATATTTATAAGTAGGTGTGAATAATACATTTAATAAAATACTTACATGGCATAATTTAATTTAGAATAGAAATTTTAAATTTTAAATTTTACAAATCGAATCTTATCATTTAAATGATGTGGATAATGTGCTCAACACACCAGATTGAGA
This sequence comes from Juglans mandshurica, assembly GCA_022457165.1. Classification (NCBI taxonomy): domain Eukaryota; kingdom Viridiplantae; phylum Streptophyta; class Magnoliopsida; order Fagales; family Juglandaceae; genus Juglans; species Juglans mandshurica. The sequence goes on from CM039634.1 coordinate 16,539,317, forward strand.
ATATAATAACTCTGATGCTATGTTAGGAAGACGAAATCATCTCAACTCATTTTAAATCAATGATTTGATGTCATCCATTACTTTTTCAACTTCTTATAAAAAGTTATAATTCATTTCAACTCATTTCATATACTCAATCATATATTTCAATCTATTTACACTCAAACACACTTTAATGAGACTCATAAAATATTATATTCAAATATACATCTCAACATCTAAATGAAGACTAAAATAAACTACATCCAACAACCCAACTCATGTTGTTGGAAAGATTTGCTTGGGATGCTAATTTGGATGGAAATAAAGAAGATATGTAACGATGTGTTCATGTTCTGATAAATTTTTCTCTCCTGGAAATGGGGTATGGGATAGACATTGAACGAGGAATATTATGAATAACTAGATTAGGATTCATTCGAATGTTAAAATGAGATAAGATGAGATGAAAAATCTGTAAATAGTAATGAAATGGTTTGTAAAGAATACTGAAATAATTTGAGTTAAGATATTTTATAGAGTTTTGAAAAAATAAAGAGAAAGTTGAATAAAAGTATTATAAAGTTAAAATATTGTTAGAATATAAATTTGTAATATTGTATTTATTTTGGGATTTGAAAAAAATTGAATTGCTTTTCCTATTTTGTTTAGAAGTTTGGAAAACTTGTAATGATTAGATAATGACTAGATGAAAAAGTTAAAACTTTGAAATTGAAAAGTTCTTGTACTTAAGTGTGTTTGGATATTAAGATGAGATGAAATGATCATCCAAACTAGGCCTAAATATGGATGATTTAGGCCTCATTTGAATAGTGTGATGAGATGAGATGATATATAAATAGTAATGAAATTATTTGAGTTAAGATATTTATGGAGTTTTGGAAAAGAAGAGAGAAAAAGTTGAATAGAATTATTATAAAACTAAAATATTATTAGAATATAATTTTTATTTTGGGATTTGAAAAAGTTGAATTATTTTTTTTGTTTTGTTTAGAAGTTTAGGAAAGTTATAATGATTAGGTATGATTAAATGAAAATTTTAAAAATTTAAAACTGAAAAATATTTGTATCTGTAGTGTTTGAAAGATGAGATGAAAATATCTTGATATCTAAACTAGGCCTAATGTATCTAGACTTTTACTAGAAAGTATTATAATTCTGGGAAAAGTCTTCTTGCGAGTGAGTTCACACACCAAACCGCACACTAATGTTGTCATGTAAACCATCCATTTAATGAAATGGTGTGAATTGAAGACGAAAATGATTTTCGTGAGACAGAGAACCTTCTTATTCTCTCAAAATTTTTCTTTTTTTGTTTTTCTTTTAAATAAAAAAAGTCTTGTCTGCGTCGGTACGTGGTTTGGTGCGCCAAATCGCCTATACCTAGCAAGGCTCATAATTCTAAAAGCTAATTTGTTTGCTTATTAATTTTTTATTTTAAGAAAACAAAATGGGTAAAGGATTAGTCAATTTTGCCCCTCATTATATAAGAAAATGTCCTGGCTTATATATTAATTATGTGGACACCTTGTAAGGATCAATGGAGCGATTGATCTCAGTGTTGAAGCAATCTCATAGTTTTTCTTAGCAAATTGTTAAGGACGTGTTTCATATTATCAACCACACGGATGGCCTGCAACGAATAAAGGGGCGGCACTAGTTGTCCTGTGGAGTCTCCGATGCCAAAATTAGTATAATAATATGAGAGTAAGTGTATAAAGTAGCAAATAAATTAAGTTAAGGATTTGTTACCTCCTGTAGGCTATTTATAGAAGTTATTTCCTTAGAGTGATAGAGTCTAATTTACATTGTGAAATATTTTTCTTTTAGGAGTCTAAGTCTATCTCTTATTAGGAGTCTGTGTCCCTTCTTCTTAGGAGTTAGAGTCCCTTCTTGACTTTATCTCTTAGCTAAAATTGTGGAGGCTCAAATATCCCTTCCAGTTACCTCACTAATTTTCTTTGTACTGGCACATAGGAAATTAAATACTTTTTTTTCTGTACCTGCCTTTTACCCATTGGCTCGTGAGTGTCTGCTTGCTTGTGTTTTCTCCTACCCCGCTGAGGGTCCATACTAATTAGTGCATGGGTGTCTCCATGCCCTTGTGAAGTCTTAGAAGGCCTTGAGAATCTTCAAGTCAATAATCTGCAAAATAAATTTAGAAAATTGGTCACTGGTTTCTCGTTCGGTCCCTAGTTTGTTGTTCTGTCCTTGGTTTTCTGTTTCTTTCGTGCTAAGCAGTGAGGGCTCAGCTTGGAGAGATAGGCGGGAGATGTACTCGACCACATTAGGTGTGAGTGCAAAGCTCGATTTTGAGTTTGCTTGTTTGTGTGAATGTTTGCCTGGGAGATTATTTATTGTTGGCGAAGAGTGACTATTTTTGTTTATTGGTTTTTGGTGTGTATTGTGATCGTTTTTGCCTTTATTGGTAGTAGTGGATTTCCTGCCCCTTGGTGTAAATTGTTGTTGTGCTCTTGTTTGTTGTTGGTGTTTGCTGGTAGTAACCCGTGCTTAAGTGATCAGGACAACTCCCTGAATCCATCTTATGTGGTTGCTAAGCCCGTCGACCCTTTCCTAAAGGTAACCCGCTCGAGGCGGTTGTAGAGTTTGGTGGCTCGTTCTCGAAGGTAACCCGCTCGAGGCGATTGTAGAGCATGGTGGCTCGTTCCCGAAGGTAACCCGCTTGAGGCGGTTGTAGAGCATGGTGGCTCGTTTCCAAAGGAAACCCGCGCGAGACGGTTGTGGAGCTCGGTGGCTCATTCCAGAAGGTACATTTGGAGAGGGTCATGTGGTCTTCTGACCTCCACGCCTGTTCGATGGAGATCTCTGGAGAGGGTCGCGTGGTCTACCTCCATGCCCGTTCAATGGTGAACTCTGGAGAGGGTCGTGTGGTCTTCTGGCCTCCACGCCCGTTCGATGACAATCTTTGGAGAGGGTCGTATGGTTGTTCCGACCTCCACGCCCATTCGTTTGGAGAGGGTCGTGTGATCTTTCCAACCTCCACGCCTGTTCGTTTGGAGAGGGCAATGTGGTCTTTCCAACCTTCACGCCAGTTCGTTTGAAGAGGGTCGTGTGGTCTTTTGACCTCCATGCCCATTAGTTTGGAGAGGGTTGTGTGGTCTTCTGACCTCCACGCTTGTTCGATTGCACCACGAGTGTGTGACTTGACTTTTGGTTGCCCCATGTTCTAGGAAGTTCTCACAAAACACAAAATAGGTAAGTGTAATACAAATTACAAGTTCGAGATTTGTGAACCTGAGCCACCCCGCTAAAGCGTGGTGAATAGGTGTAACGGGAGATGCCCTCGACAACATAACCTTGGTTAGTGGAGTGTAGCGAGAGATGCCCTCGACCACGTAACTCTTGGCGATGGGCGTAACGGGAGAGATGTTCAACCGTGTAGCCGTAGCGAGGAAAATGTGGTGGGAGGATGACTCTACCACGTTGATGTTAAAGTTGAGCTCAACTACTTTGTTGTATAAAATTCGACTACACTCTGTGGCAAAAGCTAGAGCTCTCCTTGTACCAAAATAAAAACCAAACAGGTTAGATTAAATAATCCAAGTCACAAGTTTGAGATTTGCAAATGTTCGATGCCGATCTTTGGAGAGGGTCGTGTAGTCTTTTGACCTCCACGCCTGTTCTTCGATGGCGATCTTTGGAGAGGGTTGTGTGGTCTTTTGACCCCCACGCCCGTTTGTTTGCACCGCAAGTGTGTAACTCGACTTTTGGTTGCACCATGTCCTAGGAAGTTCTCACAAAAAACAAAATAGGTAAGTGTAATACAAATTACAAGTTTGAGATTTGCAAACCTTCGTTATCTTGCTCGGACTATCTCTGAGTAAAATTCATGCGAATGGCGTGGAAAATAATGCGTATGGCGAGGGGCCCTCTGCGTGGTGTGCAATTGGCGAGGAATACCTCATGTGGTGGGCAATTGGCGAGCAGTATCGTGTGGGAGAGCAACTGGCGAGGAACACTATGTGCGTTGCGTAACTGGCAAGGAGTACCCCGTGGTTAAGCAATTGGCGAGCTGAACTTTGTGGGTGAGCAATTGGCGAGCAGCACCGCTCGACAAGCAAACCATGCATGGACTGAAGTCCCTATGGCGAGTAAACCCACTGTGGCGAGGAAGCATATAACTGGCAGCAACTCATAGTGGCGAGAACTGCTAGCAAAGAGCTTCAATGGAGTTATGGCAGCGAGTACTTGTGGCGAGTAACACTTTGTGCGTTGAGCAACTAGCAAGCAACACTTCGTGTGGTCAGCAACTAGCAACTGGCGAGTGGCACTTCGTGTGGGCAGCAACTGGCGACTAGAGAGCAACACCCTTGTGGCGAGGAAACACGTAACGGGTAGCAACTCGTAGTGGTGAGAACAGATGGCGGGAGCTAGAGTGGAGTTATGGTGGCGAGTACTTGTGGTGAGGAAACACATAACTGGCAGCAACCCGTAATGGTGAGAACTACTGGTAAGGAGCTTTGGTGGCGAGTTTGGACCTTCACGGTGATTGGCCTCTGTTTGCTACTACGGGTTGTCCGCTTGTTGCCTTCCACCTTCTTCAATGGGTCGTCACAGAAAAGTCCGGCGACAGAAATCTCCAGTAGCTTGGGTGGTGGCTAGCCCTTCGTGGTGCACGGAAACATGCATGCTCTGCCCATGCTGTGCCCGACGGGACCGACACCCGTGGTCGAGGAACCACCCCGTCGGCGATAGAAATTGTCAGCGGTGCGGGTGGTGGCTGGAGGTGGCTCTGCCAACTTACGGACACCGGTGTTTGGGCCTCTGACCACTTGTTGCTCTCTGCTTGTACTATGCACACTACGCTCTGCTGCGGTGAATGATCGACAGAAGGATCCACCGTCGTTGTGTCTCCGCCGTGAAGGGCATACGTCTTCAAGCCTCGCCGTGCTACGAGGGGTGGTGGCTGCAGGTAAGAACTCTAGCGCTTTACGTGTGCTGTGCATGTGCCCATGCACGGTGCATGCTGCCCTCCACATTGCATGCTGCGTGCACCCACAACCTTGTATTTTTTTTATTATTTGCTGCAGTGTTAGGAAAATAAAAAAATAGGAAATAACAAAGTTAAAGAGATCTTATATGGTTTTTGGAGACGATCTTGTGAGTTGCAAAATTCCCTTACTCTCCTTTCCGACATTAAGAAATCGCAACTTGCATGTGATCGCGTAGTAGTTAGTGAAAATCACGTTGAAATATGTAAAGATCCCACATACGATGCCACTGTTAAGGATGTGTTTCACATCACCAACCACATGGATGACCTGCAACGAATAAGGGGCAGCACTGGTTGCCCTGTGGAGTCTCCGATGCCAAAGTTAGTATAGCAATATGAGAGTAAGTGTATAAAGTAGCAAATAAATCAAGTTAAGAATTTGTCACCTCCTGCAGGCTATTTATAGAGGTTATTTCCTTAGAGTGATAGTGTCCAATTTACCTTGTGAAGCCTTTTCATTTTTCCGGCTACGTTTGGGTAGTGATAGTGTTAAGTACTCTTACTACTATTTTTTATTTTATTATTACTTTTCACCTATTTTTCTACTATTCATTACTTTTCACATACTTTTTATTACTATTCAATATTCTATTATTATTTTTTCACTATTATTTACAAACATTATTAACATTTCTTAAGTATTCTCACTACCCAAACCCAGCCTAATCTATCTCTTATTAAGAGTATGTGTCCTTTCTTCTTAGGATTTTGAATCCCTTCTCGATCTTATCTTTTAGCTAAAATTGTGGGGCTCAAATATTCCTTCCACAAATGATTTATATAATTTTAAAATGTGTAAATTCTGAAAATTCAATTTTAATAGTGGATCATTTATTTTAAAATAATGAGCGAGATTTACACACCCTAATGTTGTATCCAATATTATTATTTTTTCTGTAGTAAATTCTGAAAATTCAATTTTAATAGTGGATCATTTATGTTAAAGTAGTACGCAAGACTTACACATTCTAATGCTGTATCCAGTATTATTATTTTTTCTCTATATATCATTATGGTCTTTTCATTTTAATATCTTCCTTAAACAGCTGATTTTGATAAGGAAAAAGTCCCTTTTCTTTCGAGTTATTTACTACTTTGGGCTAAACATATTCTTAATTATGAAGCTTCCCTATCTCTCTTACTTGTGGCATCACCGATTGACTTATTTTCTTAAAAAAAATAAATTATGAAGAATATTTTTCCTAAAAGCCTTTCAAAAGTATTGATATAAAACTTTCCTTAAGATCAAGGAAGATGACATTGAATCGGATTCGATTCCTTGATATTAGTGAATACAATTCTAAATCCCCTCTTATTTATTCTTGAATTTATCGATTAACTTTGCATTTTTAGTGGAACATTTAGTACACAAATAAGTAAGATTAGATCTGTTGCCATCTGCCATCCGCAGCTCATAGCCACCGTGTGCTGCTCCTCTAGTTTAGCAACAGCCCATCCATCACTTATCATTGTTGGATTGCTTCCGGTATTTCAAGATGAGTAAAAATGTGAGTCCCATAGATAAAAAAATTCCTATAAGGTCTATTTTTTTATAAAAGGGTTTACACGAGATTTGTATATTTGAGACTTGTATATATTATTTCTCTTTCAACATTATTATTACGTCTGTTTTTTATTTTTTTATTTATCAAAAGTAAGTATTTATTGTTTTCTTAGAATTTGGAGAATGAGAAAATAAGAAACTCTGTCGAATTTTTAGAAATAGGGAAGTTCAATGCATCATTACTTATTTCGTTGATATTGCAACAAGAACTGTCTTTTATGAAAATCATTTCTTTGGTATCGATCCCCAAGAAATATGGGTCCAAATCATTTTTTTCCCATTTTTCATCGTATTTTTATGCATCTATTAGTGATATAATAACGATATATTTTTTACTTTTTTTTTTTTGTAGTTCTCCTTTTGGTTTAGTGAAATATTAATCATAAAAGAAAAAAAAAAAAAAGCTGACTCTAAGTTGCTAAGAATAGTGTTCTATATTTCAGATTTATTTTATTACAGAAATTTGAAGATAGGGAATATATTCCTTGGCGTCCCCATCTAGCTTTTCTGTAACGCTTAATTACCTCTTTAAAAGAAGGAAAATGGTAAACAGATTTCTACTGATCTCATAGTATTCAGTGCTTCAAAAAGTTACAAGCTCCAATTGTCGGCAAGCATTGCTCTCTATGTGATACACGTCATTTGAACAGATTGTGCACTGTGCTAGAGTCAAATCCAAGACCTCTGTATTGGAGGTTTGAGTGTTATGCCATCAGGCCATATGTTGTGTTGCATGAGAGAGCTAGCTCGGCAAGTTGATGAGCTGTTGTGTTGCATTCTCTGTAATTAAACTGAATCTTCCAATCAGACCTTCCTTTTAACAACCTTCTAGTATCATCTGTAATTTGCCTGTACCGGGTTCAATTTTCTTCGTCACTGTTAATAGCATTGATAATTGCTTGAGCATCACCTTTGAGTACCACACTAGTTCGTAACAAAACTCCATTGTCCTTCATAGTGCATTGACTTCAGCTATAGTAGTTTGTATTATATTCCATTCGAGTCTCTAATGATGACTCCAGTACGCATTTTCTTTGTCTTGAGATCAAGTGCTACATCTCAGTTAGCTTTAACAGCTCTGCCCCTTGGTTTTTTCTATTTGGCCATTTCCCTTGCAACTCCGCCCGTGGACACTCTGAGCTTGCTGAAATTCTTCTAGTCCATCTCTTGCATCTTTAACCAATTCTAGCTTCCTCTGATGTAGCTTCATTATCATTTTCTCCCATAACTTTGACGAGTCTTCCTCCCTATTTGATCACTTCTGTATAGGACTAGAAGATTCTGTCCGCACATCATTTGTTGCTGCACAACTCCATAAAGATTGGCCCACTGTCTCCTTCTCTCTTTCACATATAGGGCATAGGGGATTGATTATCAGTAACTTTCCTATGGAACATGTTTTTCCTTGTTGAAAGGATATCATTGCCTGCTTTCCATAAGAAATTTTTTACCACCCCTAGCATATTCATTTTCCATATTTCTTTCCAGCCAGCAGTTGCAGAATTTTGCATTGATGATTCTCCCTTCATCTATCTTCTTCTGTTGTGTTCCACATAGTATGCACTTCTAACAGAGAAAATCCCAAATTTAGTGTGGCCCCATATCAGTTTTTCTTCTACTCCCATTCTACTAATCAGTATACTACAAACCATGTCAGCCTCGTCACTCTTATATATCTCCTTTATGACACCTTCTTTCCATCTTCCATTCTCTACATCAATAAGTTCTTTGTCTTTTGAATCTCTTTATAGAATCTTTATTGGAGATTGAATATTGCAATAAGATGATGGTGTTGGAACCCATATTTTGATATCACCCTATATTTTGATATTATGTCCATTTTCAGCCCTCCATATTAACCCCTCTTTAAGCAGATCCATGGAAAACCATAAACTCCTTCGTATCATTGAAGGATCATATCCTAATTTAGCCTCCATAAAATTTTTATATTTGAAGTACTTTTCTTTCATGATATTTGCAGCCATCGAGAGATTAGTCAATATCCTCTTGCATTGTTTTGCCAGTGTGGCCTTATTAAAACTCTTAATGTCTCTGAAACCCAACCCTCCCTTGGCTTTTGATTCCTCCATCTTACACCAACGCTTCAAATCTATAGCCCAGCTTGCTTCAAATTTGGATAAATTTTTCCTTTGTCTAGATCTTTGGTAATTCACATTCATAGTTAACATAATGGGCTTATGATCAGAACTTCTTGCAGAGGGTTTGAAACAACCCTGTCAAGTTTTTTTTTAATTAATAAAAGTCTCACATGCATGCTTATTACCTTATGTGAAGTATCCATCCTCCATCCAAGATCATAGATGTTGTAGTCTTCCAGGGCTACCTATTTGAATTTATGAAGCTTTTAACATCGAATATAAGATATGTATATTGCTAAAACTAATATCAATATACTCATGGCTTGGATCGAAAAGACTAATAGATGTTAATGTTTTTGTAGAGTAAGTCCATATATGTTTTGTAACACCCGAGCACGTTTGGGATTACGAGTAAAATTTTTTAGAAGAGAGAGAGCGTGAGCCTAATATATTTTGGCGGTATATAATTTTTTATAGGTTTGATATTTAGGTTTCAAAGTCTTAATGGATCAAGTGGATATTCTTCAAAATTTATGGGATAATTATATCAATACATAAATATATAGATATATATATATTTTTTTTTTAGTTGATTAGAGACCCAAAACTTTAGATAAAAGCAATGCATTAATCTCGTTAAGAGCCCAGCCGTGAGATCGCGCAGGTCTAGACTTCATCGCATGGTGTCAAGCCATTTCTATTTCATGCACGTCCATCCTTTCCTTTTATTTAGGTTTGTTCTACTTTCTACTTATAGCTTATATATAAGTTAAGTTTTTCTCAACCCTAGATTTGTGCCGCTCGTCCTCCTCTCAGATTATCAAACTGAGATATCCACTCCAGCCGCCTCACCACCTTCAAGTAGCCACACCCAGCCACTGCAACTCCACACACGGAAGCTCCAGCTCTTCCTTTTCCCGTCGTCGTTGGCCATAAAACTACAAGCCTCGGTGGCGTTCAGCAGCTCCACCACTCCCACAGCCAAGCCAACGAGTCGTTACTCCCCCGAACCCAGTCCACGCGGAACTTCAGTCGCACGAAGCTGCCACCCAACGCCTGCTTAGCATCTGTTGCAAGCCACGGAAATCCTTTGTTTTAGACAACCGAAACAGAGCCACGCCTACAGCCACCTCAACTCCTCGGTGCCACCTGCCACGACTCACCCACGCCCAGCTTTGTGCCGTAACACCTCTGCTTAGCCGCTTCTCCACCACACGAAACTGAGAGCCACCCACACGCACGGACGCACCATTCACGAACTCCCCTGTTTTCCAGCAACCAAAACAGAGTCTAGTGTCGCACCTCCACAGCCAACAACTGAAACTTCTATCCTTCTATCGTTGTGCACCATAGCTTAGCCGAGGCACCTCCAGTTTGCTGTCGTAAGCCTGTATTCCCTTCCCGTGTTCTTTCCTTCCCTCACTCTCCGTCTCCCTCTCGGTGCCCCTCATACCGTTCTCAGTCTCGCTTGTCGCTTTCTCCCACTCAGTGCACGTCCGTCGGGACAGCCCTTGTCCACTGCATCCGCCCAGCTTGCCGCCATCGTGGCTCCATCTCTCGGTAAGTGCTGCTGCCGCCACTCACTGGGTGATTCCCGTGTTTTGTGTGTGCAGCAGTTTTTGTTTTCCTTCTTATAAGTGATTTACGTACATATATATTATAATTCATAGATATATAAAGTGGTAACTTGATAGTTAATTTCTATTTCCAAATTTACCCCTTTACATTCCAGAAGTGTGTTTTCGGATGAAGGGTATTTATTTATTTATGTATTTTTGTTGTTATGTTAAAATGAGTTTTGGTTTTAAGTCTCATAAAACATTATTTTTGTGTAGAAAATATTTTAACAATATTGTTAACAAAAAGAGGTAAACCTATTTTTAAGAGAGGAGTTTTGCATGGTGTCTTTTATAAGACTTTTAAAGTAGTCTAAGTATTTTATTAATTTATAATATATTCTTGGTACTTTAGATATTTTTGAATATTACTCTTTATTGAGTTCCACAAATGCCTAAATACTTGCTCAATTAAATCTCTTATTCGGTACGAATTTGATTAAGTGGATATTGGTGGTTTTAGAAAATGATGGTATTATAGGAATTATTAGAATTCTAGGTTTTGAGGATTTAAATAGGTTCTTAGGTTCAACTATTGAAATACGTGATTGATTGAAAATTTACAGAATTTACGTAATTTTATAGGTGACGATTAATATTTGTTCGGCTTCGTTGAGGAATCTTGAAAGACTAAAGAGTTCCAGGTAAGCGGGGTCCCTATGTTAGATTTGCATAAAAATAAAATGGACTGAGGTTGATTTTTGAAAATATGGATGTTTTGTTATGAAAAGAGATTTGAAATACCTCAGTTATTTTTTTCTGCATTACTCATGAGATTCTGTTAAAAATAAAATAAAGCATTTTCTGGCATGACTGGTGTAGACATGAGCTATTTTGCATTTTGTTTCTGAACTATGCAAAAGAGAGAGAATATGAAAGTTCATGCATAAAATTATGTTTTGTGATTTCTGAAAACTCTGTTCTGTTCTGAAGATATTATGTACTCTGATATGATATGATTTCTGAAGAAATTCTGTTATGTTCTGAAAAGGTTTTGTACTCTGATATGATGAAATTTCTAAAAGCTTTTGGCATGACATTCTGAATCGGGATGTGGTTTGTGGATGGTGACCTATTTGACCTACCACGGGTGCTAATAGTGGCTTCTGTTTGGGTTGGTACCAACTGTTCTGTTTTTGGTGCACCCACTTTGAAAATAAAGTGGTTTTCTGGTGGTCTTTCCTGTGTGCACACTCGGGGCTCCGAGAATAAATAAGGGGAAGATTCACATTCTGTTTTTGCTTGGTTAGCTACCGGGGTTTGCACAACCCTACCACAGGGGTTAAACATGGCCTCTGATGCGATATGATGCTCTGGTACGATGATGGTCAGTTACGCTATGCCAAAAGAATTTGAATAAGAATATTTTTGAACTTTCGCTCTGATATTTTTGATAACATGTTCTGACTCTGCATTCTGAAAATAAAGTGTTTTGTTCTGCATTCTGAAATTTGTAAATGCTCATGTTTGCATACTAGTATATGTTCTCTGCTTACTGAGTTATTGATAACTCACCCCTATCTCCATAATATGTTTCAGATAATTTTGATGCAACAGCTGGAAATCAGGAATATGGAATACCTGCAAATTTTGTGGATCATAGAAGACTATGTGCCCTAGGGTACAATGACTTTTGGAGAGTCTTTTGGTAGCGTTGATATTTTATGTGGCTTTGGTATGTTGAGTATTGGATATTTTTGGTCCTTGTGGAAAAGTTTATCTATATCAATGAGACACCACTGATGTGCCCTTACGTAGGAACATGGATATTTGTGTTGAACAAATAGGTTAATATGTTATGGAGATTCTGGTTTATTTTAAAAGTATTATATGGAAATGATTTTTAGGTGATATGAGTTAACTCTCCGGACCCTCGTGGTCGGGGCGTTACATGTTTGGACTTTGGAACTAGTATTCTTCTCTCTAGAGAGGGAAATTCTCGTCCTCTCTCCAGCTAAAACCCATAAAACTCATCCCTCTTTCGTTCTTTTCGCTGGAACCACTCTTCATCTTCGTTTTCCTTTGGTCCCCCCACCTTGTATATAGGCGTTTCTGGTTTTCTTTTTTATTTTTCCCATCATCACGCTCGACCAAGCTTCGATCTAGTGCCTTCAAGTGACCAAGAAATTGTATGCGTCCCTGTTAGGGACCCCGGTCTTGTCCCTAACACTAAGGGTCCGCGGCTAGTCTTAGTGATGATGGTGACCGAGTGTTCTTGCCACTTGCTTGGCTTTCCACCAAAGGATGGTGTTTGAGTGATGGGATGATGGTGTATTTTGGGTAGGCTAAGTGTTTAGGCTAGGGCAAATCAATGTGGGAGGATGGTCTTGTTCTTGAGTGAAGTGCAAAGATGATGGAGGCAATGGTTGAATGGATGAGATGAGGTTAGGGTTTGGGATGGAAGCACTTAGGGTTGTCGTGGGCTAGGGTAGAATGGCTTAGGATTATGGGTGTTTGATGCAATGGGAATGGCTTAAGGGTTACCCTTAATGTTTGGGCCACTTGGGTGGTGATTAGGGTAGGAATGGTGAAGTGTAGCTAGGGTTTTATGAGGTGGCTATGGGGAATTTCGAGATTGGCATGGGATGGCTTAGTGTTGGAGTTTAGGATGATGCTAGGTTTGGGAATGAGTTGGAAGAGTGAGGCTAGGGTTTGGTAAGGGTTATGGAAAGTTTGTAAGATGGAAGGAATCTTTGAGTGAGAGGGAAGTTTGAATTTTGAATTGGGATGACAAGTCAATGGTTGACTTGGAGAGATTGTAGGAAGAGTGATTTAAGGAATTGAAGATGATTTGCAATTCCTTAAATTAAGGGATTTGAATTTGAATTGGAGTTGGAGGAATTCAAGACTCCTAAAAGGAATGAGTTTCCTTATGGAGCCTTGAGGTGGGCGGCTAGGGTTTGATGGAGGATGATGAGGCTATTTTTGGTAAGTGACAAAGATGGTAAGATGAACACTAGGGTTGGCGCCACTTGTGTTTAGGGTTTGGTGTTGGGAAAAGATGATGGGCGGCTAGGTCAATGGGTAAGATGATGGAGTTGGCGCCTAGGGTTTTGGGAAGTGATGGGGTGGCCGAATATGGTAAGTGGTGGTGTGGCTATGTAGATTTCGGCTAGGGCAAAGTGTATGGAGGAAACAATTTATGGTATGTTGACAAACTTATGGAAATGAAGACAAACACTATGGAAAGTGGACTAACACTTGGTTGGTCGACTTTAGTGGCTTGGATGGATTGGAAGAGCAAACTTGTGAAGAACACCAAGAACAAGATGAAGAACACTTAAGAACAAAAGCAACAATAATACTCATGAACTTAAATGATCAAAGAACAAATAAGATAAATTCAACACTTGATTCATGAATTGAACAAAAGTTGAATATAACTCATAAAATGATAAACACAACTTGGATTCACGAATTGCACCAAGTTGAATGAACAAGATAGATAGATTGAACCACACCTATTCACGAATTGCAAGGTGTGATTCTCTCTTAGGGGATTCACGAATTGCACCCCAAAGAGCCCAAGTGCTTAGCACCGATGGATGATCTCAAGAACAAGTCTACCCACTTAGGGAATTTGCCAAAGGTTCAAAAGATAGTAATGCTAAGCCTAAGGGTCCTATTTATAAGAATTACAAGTTGGAAACCCCCAATAGGTCCCTTGGAAAATAAATAATTAAATAAAAATTAATAAATAAAAATAACATAGTTGGCATGGGTCAAGTTGACCCATGCCATGGATGAGCCCATGGATGGGCTAGGATGGCTGATGGAGTGTGGCTGGCAGGGCCCTGGGCTGGTCTGGGCGTGTGCAGCATGGCATGGCCCAGGCAGGCTGGCCTGGGCGCTGGGCGCTGGGGCGCTGGGGCGCGCGCGCGCGGGCGTGCGAGCGCTGGGCGTGCGCGCAGGCGTGGGCGCTGCGCGCGCGCTGGGCGTGCGCGCGGGGCGCGGTCGAGGCTTGCGCGCGAGGCGCGCGCTGGGCGTGCTGTGCGCGCTGGGCGTGCGGGCTGCATGCTGAATGGGCTGGTTTGGTCACCAGCCCCCTTGGGCACCCCGGGCATGTCAAGGTAGGCCTCATGGCATGCCCCTAAGACTGTTTTGGGGTTCTCTAGCCTTGTCCCCACATGGCTAGTGGCTTGGCCATGGGCCACAAAACATGGGTCTCTACCAATCCCCCTTCCTTCAAGAAAATCCTTGCCCTCAAGGATTAATTTTTTAAATTTCCATGCCCTCTTTTTTTTCTCTTCCTTAGCCATTTTCATGGCAAAACAATGTGCCCCTCCTTTATTCAATTTTTTTAACATTGAGACCTCACCCGACTTGACCTCCTTGGAAGATAAAGTTGCCCATACATACTTCTTGGACCCTTGCTTAAATTCCATGGTCTTTTTGTTGTAGTCAAGCACTACCCTTCCAAGGCCCTTGAGCCATGGATTACCCAATACAACATCAAGACCTACCAAAGGAAGTACATGTAGATCCACCACTACTCTCACTCCTTGCACATTCATTTTCACTTCCTTCACTAGCCCTTCACACTTCATTTTATCCCCACTTGCCATCTCCACATCAAATGGATCTATAGCAATTGTTTTCAACCCAACCTTAGTAACAATATTGGAGTTGATAAAGTTATGTGTAGAGCCACTATCCACCAACAAAGGAACTTCAATTGTTCCTATCCAAGCCATTACTCTCATGGAAGTATTCTTTTGGGTCCCCATCATGGTATTAAGGGACAACTCGGTCTCTTTATTAATTTTTTTCACTTTGGCCTCTTCTTGATCAGACTCTTCACTACATGTTTCAACAAGATACTCATCTTCCTCTTCTTCACTCCTCTCATCAACCAACATGTACACTTGTCCCGATCTACATTTGTGCCCTATACCCCATTTATCTCCACACTTAAAACAAAGACCCTTTTTTATTCTCTCTTGTACTTCTTCCCTTGAAAGTTTTTTTACTTCAATTTGCTTAGACTTAGAAGCACTCCCCATTTCCTCCTTGCCTTTCCAAGGAACATTGGTTTGCAAGGGTGTAGTAACCTTACTCCCCATTTCCTTAGATTGACGTTTCTCCATATTAGTGCTCTCCTCTAAGATCTCCGCCATCCTCATTACCTCTTGAAGCTTAGTGGGTTGCTTCAATTTAATTTCCTTGGCTATCCAAGGCTTCAACCCATCCACAAATGTGCCCACAAGGGCCTCCTCGGACCAACCTCTAACAAGTGTTTGGAGTTGCCTAAACTCCTCAATGTAGGCATGCACCTTGCCTTCTTGCCTCAACTTGGCAAGTTGGCCATGATGGTTAATGGTTGGGGATGGCCCAAATTGCATTAAGAATTCTTTTTCAAAGGCCGTCCAACCCAATCTTCTCCTATCCTTCTCATATTGGTCCCGGATCCACCTCCACCACTTACTTGCTTTCCCCTCTAAATAGAAGCATGCCGTCGACACTCTTTCTTGCCTAGGCACCTCATATGCATGGAAGTAGTGGTCTACTTTATCTAGCCATTCGTATGGATCTCCCCCATTAAATTTGGGAAAGTCCACCTTTGGCCTCTTAGGTCCCCGGTCATAAGCCCGGTTTCCCCTTCTATCCTCATGGTGGTCAACATCATACCCTCTCCCATGATGGTCTCTCCTTCTCTCATAATGGCCCCCACGGCCATAAGGCCTCTCATACTCATGCTCATGCTCAAACTCGGGTTCAAAGACTTCTTCTCTTTGTGGTCTCTCAAGCCTTACATCTTGATACTCTTCTCTCACACTTGGGGTTCTCGTGGAATGGTCAATATTTGGGATCCACCTCCCAACAACCACTCTATTGTTTTCAACTCTACCCCCCCTTCTCAACTCATTTTGTGGTATCTCACGAACGGACCCCATGACACTTGTATTGGCCCCATCAACAAAGGCCTCATGATCTTGCCTATTCGGACTTGGTGGTTGTCTTAGACCATTAGTCCCCACCAATCTCCTCTCAAGCCTTTCAAGACTTGCATTGGTCTCCCTCTTATGGGTCTCCATGTCCCTTCTACTTTCCTCAACCACACGGTTGGTAGTATTCAAGGACATTGTAAGATCGGCTAAGGTAGTCTTGACCTCATGGATAAGGTGGTCAAGCCTCAAGCCTTGCCTTTCTATAGCCTCTAGGCGTTCTCGGTTGGAACCCCCTTGTTCCTCCTCTTGAACCACACGACTCATGGCTAACAACTTGGTTCAAAAGTCCAACCTTGGGTCCCCCACCTTCAAGGGTGGTCGACCCCTTCCTTGCACAAAAGGTCCAACCTTGGGTCTTCCACCAACTTGTGTGGTCGACCCCTACAAGAGAAACTACTCCTTTCTCCTCCTCAACCCCCAAACTTCAATTTCAACAATTCACAAAAAAATATGGGATCCAACGAGGGACTCCCCCAACCAATTCACAAAGCTTGGGTTATCACGTTGTTTACCTCTTAGGAGAAGTGAGCACTTCTCAAAAAAAAATTCCAAGCAAGGAAGCCCTCTCAAAGAAATGACTTGATGCAAGCACCAATTAGTGCTAGGGCTTCTTCAACAAAATCCAAGCAAGATGGCACTCTCAATGAAATCCAAGCAATAAGGGTTTCACCAAGAGTCTCTCAATGAAAGCACCAATTAATGTTAGGGACCCCGGTCTTGTCCCTAACACTAAGGGTCCGCGGCTAGTCTTAGTGATGATGGTGACCGAGTGTTCTTGCCACTTGCTTGGCTTTCCACCAAAGGATGGTGTTTGAGTGATGGGATGATGGTGTATTTTGGGTAGGCTAAGTGTTTAGGCTAGGGCAAATCAATGTGGGAGGATGGTCTTGTTCTTGAGTGAAGTGCAAAGATGATGGAGGCAATGGTTGAATGGATGAGATGAGGTTAGGGTTTGGGATGGAAGCACTTAGGGTTGTCGTGGGCTAGGGTAGAATGGCTTAGGATTATGGGTGTTTGATGCAATGGGAATGGCTTAAGGGTTACCCTTAATGTTTGGGCCACTTGGGTGGTGATTAGGGTAGGAATGGTGAAGTGTAGCTAGGGTTTTATGAGGTGGCTATGGGGAATTTCGAGATTGGCATGGGATGGCTTAGTGTTGGAGTTTAGGATGATGCTAGGTTTGGGAATGAGTTGGAAGAGTGAGGCTAGGGTTTGGTAATGGTTATGGAAAGTTTGTAAGATGGAAGGAATCTTTGAGTGAGAGGGAAGTTTGAATTTTGAATTGGGATGACAAGTCAATGGTTGACTTGGAGAGATTGTAGGAAGAGTGATTTAAGGAATTGAAGATGATTTGCAATTCCTTAAATTAAGGGATTTGAATTTGAATTGGAGTTGGAGGAATTCAAGACTCCTAAAAGGAATGAGTTTCCTTATGGAGCCTTGAGGTGGGCGGCTAGGGTTTGATGGAGGATGATGAGGCTATTTTTGGTAAGTGACAAAGATGGTAAGATGAACACTAGGGTTGGCGCCACTTGTGTTTAGGGTTTGGTGTTGGGAAAAGATGATGGGCGGCTAGGTCAATGGGTAAGATGATGGAGTTGGCGCCTAGGGTTTTGGGAAGTGATGGGGTGGCCGAATATGGTAAGTGGTGGTGTGGCTATGTAGATTTCGGCTAGGGCAAAGTGTATGGAGGAAACAATTTATGGTATGTTGACAAACTTATGGAAATGAAGACAAACACTATGGAAAGTGGACTAACACTTGGTTGGTCGACTTTAGTGGCTTGGATGGATTGGAAGAGCAAACTTGTGAAGAACACCAAGAACAAGATGAAGAACACTTAAGAACAAAAGCAACAATAATACTCATGAACTTAAATGATCAAAGAACAAATAAGATAAATTCAACACTTGATTCATGAATTGAACAAAAGTTGAATATAACTCATAAAATGATAAACACAACTTGGATTCACGAATTGCACCAAGTTGAATGAACAAGATAGATAGATTGAACCACACCTATTCACGAATTGCAAGGTGTGATTCTCTCTTAGGGGATTCACGAATTGCACCCCAAAGAGCCCAAGTGCTTAGCACCGATGGATGATCTCAAGAACAAGTCTACCCACTTAGGGAATTTGCCAAAGGTTCAAAAGATAGTAATGCTAAGCCTAAGGGTCCTATTTATAAGAATTACAAGTTGGAAACCCCCAATAGGTCCCTTGGAAAATAAATAATTAAATAAAAATTAATAAATAAAAATAACATAGTTGGCATGGGTCAAGTTGACCCATGGCATGGATGAGCCCATGGATGGGCTAGGATGGCTGATGGAGTGTGGCTGGCAGGGCCCTGGGCTGGTCTGGGCGTGTGCAGCATGGCATGGCCCAGGCAGGCTGGCCTGGGCGCTGGGCGCTGGGGCGCTGGGGCGCGCGCGCGCGGGCGTGCGAGCGCTGGGCGTGCGCGCAGGCGTGGGCGCTGCGCGCGCGCTGGGCGTGCGCGCGGGGCGCGGTCGAGGCTTGCGCTCGAGGCGCGCGCGCTGGGCGTGCTGTGCGCGCTGGGCTGCGCGCTGGGCGTGCGGGCTGCATGCTGAATGGGCTGGTTTGGTCACCAGCCCCCTTGGGCACCCCGGGCATGTCAAGGTAGGCCTCATGGCATGCCCCTAAGACTGTTTTGGGGTTCTCTA
Organism: Juglans mandshurica; assembly: GCA_022457165.1. Lineage (NCBI taxonomy): Eukaryota > Viridiplantae > Streptophyta > Magnoliopsida > Fagales > Juglandaceae > Juglans > Juglans mandshurica. The sequence continues at coordinate 16,558,246 of CM039634.1, forward strand.
GCCTTGTCCCCACATGGCTAGTGGCTTGGCCATGGGCCACAAAACATGGGTCTCTACCAGTCCCACTGCGCGCGACGTTCCCCAACCGTCGATCTACCTGCAGTATAGGGTAAAACGATGGGCGTGTGTGGCTCATGCCCAACCTTGTCTTCATGTGGACTCTATGCGCGCGCCATGACACCTTAAAGCCTCCAACGGCTACACACGCCCGACCACTGGAACCAGCATCTCATATCTTTCAAATTTGACCCATCCTACCTTAATCGCTATAGTCTCATATGTAGTTTTCAACCATTAGAGACTCGGGTTGTCCAATGCTTCCTATTCAACTATGCTATTCATGCATTCCCTAGCCTGCATGAGTCTTGAAGACGAGGAAGCATATCTCTTCACCAAATAGTTTAGAGCAATGAATTACAGCAAAAAACAACTAACCACCAATTCCTTCATCGACTCCACAGTTCGTTCAGTGGATTGTTTCAAATTGCCATTTAAGAAGTACGACTTCTCCTTTGTGGGAAATTAGTTATTGGTCTCATAACCCTTTTATTTCTTTTTATGCACTATAATAGTTGTAATTAGGTGTTGGTTGGGAAACATGCACTATCCCCTCTTATATGTGTCTTGCTCATTTTAATGTAATGAATGATTGCTTCCGAAAAAATGGAAAAGACTAATATCAATGCATTTTAAACAGTAGAAAATATTCATTTTCTATTTTTTTTTTGGACTTTAATGATCCTTTGAATTTCTACTTGCGTTTTTATAATCTTCATACTTATTGTATTTGTACTGATCAATGTCTTTTTTTCTCATTCCAAATGCTAAGTTTGCATTAAAAAGTTTGTTAATTCTACAACTTATGAGCTTAATTGACAGTTAAAATGTATGGAAAATAGATGGTAAGATCTTAATAGAGGGGGTATATCGTATCGTTTTAATAGCTTGAATATGCCATATATCAAGTTCAATAAGTATATCTTTCTATATTTACATATATAAAGATTTATAAGCGATCACAATGTGATTATGTGACATGAATATGAACTTGATAATATGGTGAGCATTCTTATTGTCTCTTAAAGTGTAACTTAGTTAATTAATTTGGTTAAGCCGTCTTTATTTAGTTGTAGCATTTGTTAGATTCTTTTTCTAAGCAAACATATTATATATATATATGTATATGTATATATAATAATTACAAGATATAAGAGTCAAAAGTTGGGAGGTCCTAACAATTAGGGCTGCAACATGATGACAGTTAACCGGGTCTTGCGCCAACCCGTCCCGTCCCGTCCCGACCTGACCCGGGTCGGTGGGTTTTTTTTCCCTACTCCTACTCCTGTCTGCTACATCCCACAATGGTTATTGTGTATCACCGACGGTTGAAACGTCATATTTTTGTAGACCAAGTTTATGCCAACCTCACTTCAACAATACTTACTAGGGAAAACTTAGTAATGACTAATGATACCACTAATCACCTCCTTCCTTAGAACTGTTTGATTTAATGGCTAACATATAGGTTAAATTTGTACAAAAACTAATAAAAAAAATATACAAAAGTCATCTATTACAAAAACTATCTAAATTAGAAAATATGAATATCAACTATTAAAAAAGACTAAAGAGCATCCAATGATCAAATTGCATCAGCTTCTTCTCTCTTCCTCTATATCTGCCATTATGAAAAAGTCTTAATACCAAATCAATAATAGCACATCAAATAATTAAAGTCAACATAAAATGTTTTAGTTTCCCTAAGAAATAATTATTGACTAATTATTTGGGCTTGTTAATTTGGAGCTCGTGGCTAATTATTGACTAACAAGATGTGATAATAAAGTTTAATTTTTTTAAGATCATTTTCAGCCAAAGTACAGATACTTTTACTCAAAAAGAAGTAAGGAAATGTCAAAATATTCAACTCAACCAAATGAAAACAGAGCAGTAATGCCTAATATCACTGCTCTGTTCAGAGAAAAAACATAAGGATCAAGATTCTCTTTAATTCTCTTTTGGTTATTATTAATAAAAATTAAGGAACAAGATCCTCTTCAATTTTCTACTGAATTGAATGGTCTAGTTTGAAGAGAGATATAGGAAAAAATGCTACAGCTTTTGTAACAAATTAAATCAAACTCTAGACCATGAGAAGAATATGAATGCAAACCATGTCCATAATAATTAACTTCATCCAATAGAGTGAAAGCAGAAATTTCTTCAAATCTTACAATCATACCTCACCTTTATTTTTTTACTTTCCCATTTTCCCCAAATCAAATAACCATAATGCAGTATGTTTCTATATGAATATATAATATGAGTAATATTATGTACAGTCGTGGAGTATACAGGCGCCGTGCAGTCGCTTTGAAAAAGAGTGGGGTCTACTATTAAAAAATTAATTTCTTTTCATTTGGGTCCCTTATTTATTCACTTTTTTCAAAGCGACTGCACGACGCTTGTGCACTTACGACTGCAAGTATCATTTCTCATATAATATTGCTTAAACCAAGACTCCTTTGGTAAAGCTTTGTCTTCCTAATAGTTCTAACCATAGCAGTAATATCGAATGTCATTATAACTATTCTAAACATATATCTAATCATTTATAAAGGTTTTTTTGTCTTTAATTTGTTTTTGACTTAACGAGAGGAGATGATTATATTTTGCCAAAACTTGAGATGAAAAACTGCAAACAGTACTTTTCATATATATTAACTTGGTTGGCTGCATCACACTCAAATTGTCGTGGGTCTTTTGTATATATTCTCAGCTCCTGTGAGTTCCTTCCAATTTACAATGCAGTATGCAGTTTCCAGAATTGGAGGCGACCATGTCCACTTAATAGTCATTTTCGTGCTTACTAATCTCTCTATCAACCCCTTATGCATGTCAATGTGAAAAAGCATTAGACAAATATAGCTAGACAATTGTGCATTTAATGAAACATATAATAGATACAAAATGACTAAAATTATAATGCCATGAGCTTTTCTACTGATCCTTACCCACAACCGGTGATGAAAAAACGAAGAACAGGTAACTAGATGACAAGCAGCAGGCCTGAAAATTGAAATGGCAAGAGAGTAGAGGTCATATTCCCAGAGAGGAGAATCTTCACACTAGTCCAAAGAAATAAAACAATCTCTATATATATTTCCCCATTAGCCTATTTATTCATGGAACTTTAAATAATTACACCATAACTACTACATATAGTTGTCTGCATCTTTAGAATGCTTCAACCTTCCTATACAGAGAGTAAATGAGAAAAATGAATAATTGCTTCAGTTATCTACTTATCTTTTCGGTTCTAGTAGGCTTATTGGAGAAGTTCAATCTATCATGTGGTGCCAATCCTACTTATGGCTTCACCTCTGTCCCATTAACAGAAGAAAATTTCAAGTTACAGAAACCATATGACATACCTCTCGAGCAACGATACAGTTATGTTAATGGGGTTCACAGATTGGGGTAACTAGTTTTTTGGGCTATGACGCTTATTTTCCATTCATTAAGTGAAGGTTCAAGGTTTTAATTTGTAAACCTACAAGTGATGTCCAGTAAAGGTAAGACCCATATTGTTTTGGAGTAAACTACCACCACCCAAACAAAAAAAAAATACTAAAATTTTGGATAAGAAAACCAGACCCAGAAAATTAACAAGGATTGCATAAAACCCAACAAAACAAAAAAATCTTCACATTCCCAAACATCAGTTTTTCCCTCAATAACTGATGATAATCATCTGTTCATTTAACCTCAAAGAATATCTTCATTCTTATTGCTATTACCCCGAATTCACATGATCTATTTTTTGGTAAGTAAATCACATCATCTCAGGAAGTGAAAAGCAAATCTACATATCAGATGGTGTTAAGGGACGACAGGAACAAGTGGAACGAGGCAGAGAGATTGAAAATCTACTTTTCTGTTCTACTTGAGTGATTGAAAAAAAAAACAGAGAGAATTGAAATAGAGAGAGCCGAGAGATAGAGAGAGAACCTTGGAACTAGGCAGTGGAACGGAGGCCTGGAAGCTTGAAGTCGGAGAACGGTTATGGCAACAGCGACGACGACGGAGACTAGGGTTTTGATGGGATTCATAAGAGAGTGATGAATTAGTGATGAAGAGAGGGATTTCGATTTCGACGGGTTGATAGTTTAAAACCCATTATTAAACTTTGACCCGATGAACCCGTTTTTATTCGGGTGGACCAAGTCGGTTTTGACAGATGGATCGGGCCCAAGGCCTTTTCTGCACAGCCCTCCTAACAATAATCCCAATCCAACTAATATAATACAAGAAAACAAAAAAAAAAAAAATCTGGAGCCAATAACTTGACCCATACCCATTCTTACAAAGGGGAGCCACCTGAAACGGTTTTGATACAGTTTGAAATAAGGATTGCAATACTATGATCAGAAGCCACAGTAGATTTTTTTGTGCTACATTTTGTTAGTGTGTATTTGCTGAAAGAGACTTTCACTACCTCTTTCTCATTATCTTTAGTTAGAAGAAGCAGAAATATAAGAAAATAACAAGTGACAGATGGTTTGAATTGCCAATAGACGATAATCATTGATTGTGTATGTGCATGGGGGCATGTGCCATTGTTGGAGAGAAGATCAGGTTGGTTTGATTTGAAAGATTTGAGGCCACTGATCTCACTAATGTTGCGCATGGCAGCAAAAAACTCATCATGATGTAGTGGCATGTGGATCTCACACTTGGTTTAGGCTGCACATGAGACACACGCGCCATTCTTCTATCGGCCAAGGATCGACATTTAAGGAGTCTTGTGGTGTGGCGCGTGATTGTCGTAGGTAGTCGGAAAGCAATAAATCAGCGCATCTCTGTACTATAATAAAAAAAACAGGAAAAATAATAATAAAAAAAAAAATTGTTGGATATAAATGTAGATATTTTTAAGTGTTTTGAAACAAGGAGGGAGGGAGGAGCCTCCCTATGACAGAGACAATGGGATTTTTAAGTATTCGATGGAGAAAGGTAGGAAAGAACTATCCTATATAAGTAAAGGACAAACTCTTGGCATTTGTTAGTCGGTTAACAAGAAAAGATATTTGCAGTGTTAGGGTGTGTAAGTTTCGCACATTCGATTTTAAAAAAAAAAAAAAATTTAAGATTCACTTAAAAAAAAATTAACAATAATAAATCTCACTTTTTTTTTTTTTTATAAAAAGAATGAACTGCACACGTAGTAGTACTACGCGGTAAAACTACACTCGGGACTCCCCTCTTAAAAGCTTTAGAGATCTGACATTAAGGTCCGCTTATTCTGTCTGTTGCCTTAATCTCACTGTTTGTAAATTCCGATATGATCATGTGGCCAACAAAGTTAGCGGAGTGATAAAAAAGATACCCTGATCTCCACTGCCGTCCTTCTCCCCTTTCCATTAATACATATATGCTATCTTAATCAAAGACCCAGAATACATTTCTAGCTCTGTCAAGAAAACAAGCAGCAGATTGAGTTTGGAAGATGAGTAGTAGTACCGGAGGAATAACAGGAAGAGGATCAGGTGGAGGAGGAGGAGGTGATATTAATGATCAGTCTGAAGACGAAGGATATGAGATTGATCAGAAGCGCCTGAGAGACTCGAGCAAGAGGTACTCTTGGAAGGGGAACTTGGCGTCTTTGAAAAGAGAGCTGAGCCTCAGTACAGCTTTCAGTGGGCCGCTTGGAAGAGATCGACGGAGTAGAAACGGCAGCAGATGGGATCGGTTTGTCATTCGTCCCGATAACTGGTACGTATACGTACGTACGTACTTCACTTCACTGTGTATGTAGAATGCATTTCTTTCTGGTGTCTTCCTACTCTGTGTAGATGAGCCTGTTTTCCATAGGGGCCTGATCTTGTGGCTGTTAGAGTCAGAGCTTGGTTTAGAAGATGACGTTAGATGAAAATTAAAAGTTGAATAAAATATTAAAAAATTATTTTTGTTAATATTATTATTATTTTAAAATTTAAAAAAATTAATCAGATTTTTTTTATCTCATTATTATAATTTTTTTAAATTTTCATAAAAAATATAATAAATAATTTAATTTTTTTAAATCTTAAAATAAAAATAATATTAAAAAATTATATCTAACAATATTTTATTTAATTATTATTCAAAATATCTCATCTCATATGAATTGTTTATCCCAATCCAACATAAATTGAGATTTTAAAAAGTTAAATTCTTTATTATATTTTGTATGAAAATTTAAAAATTTTGTAACGATAAAATAAAATGAAATAAAATACTCTCAAGATCCAAACTAGCTCAGTTTGTTTTTGGTTGGCAGAAGTTCTGTCCAAAAAACAATTTTGACATTTCAGATAAAATGTGTTTTTTTCCTAAAAAACAAATGTCTCTTAGACCAAATAATTAATGTTTTTGGAAATGAGATGAGATGAGATGAGTTGATATTAAAGTTAAAAAGTTGAATAAAGTATTGTTAGAATATATTTTTTAATATTATTTTTGTTTTAGGATTTGAAAAAATTGAATTGTTTATTTTATTTTTTATTGGAAGTTAGAAAAATTATAATAATTAGATGAGATGAGATGAGATGAGATGTTTTTTCAAAACAGACGAGGCCTAAAATGTTAAACGCATCAAATCCAACTAAAAGAATAGAATAATATATTATAAGATATTTTTTGCAGCTTTCATATCTGTTAGGATAAAAAAATTATTTGTGTTTGTTTTTAATTATAATGGCGCACTCGATAGATGATGCATTGACATACTAACTTGTAAAGGAAAATTTTTATTTTTAAGTTTTTGGGTAAAATGTTTTTATTTAATAATTTAATTTAAAAGATATATTTTAAAATTTAAATAATAAATTCAAGAATTTATTGAAGTTGGGATTTAGGATATTTGATTAATTTAGATATATTTTATATGTATTTTTTAAATATTAAAAAATCACAACAATAGAATAAAACAATCAAAATGAATGATAAGAATAATATTTTCTAACTTTTATAATTTCAAAGATATTATTAATATTAAAAATAAAAAATTACCTCCACCACCGCCTCCACCACCGTTGCTCCTCCTCCTCTAGTCGTTTCTCGTTAATCTCTACCTTGTTTCTCTTCTTCTACCTTCAGCTGCTCTCTTATGATCCCAACCCACGTTAAATAGAGATAGGTGTGATGTGATGACTGTTATTAGCTTAGCACCCAAAGTTGCCGTCTCAATCACTCTAATGAAAAAAACGGAACTTTGAAGAGATAATGAAAAAATCTGAGAATTTGAAATAATGGGTGCGGGAAACGCAGGTGGTATGTGTTGTGGACGTATTTCATCCTGCTATGGGCGGTGTACTCGTCGTTCTTCACGCCCCTGGAGTTCGGTTTCTTCAGAGGACTCCCCGAAGACCTCTTCCTCCTCGATATCGCCGGCCAGTTCGCCTTCCTTATCGACATTGTCGTCCGCTTCTTCGTCGCCTATCGCGACACCCACTCATACTGCATGATCTACGACCGCAGTCTCATCGCGCTTCGGTAACTGTTCGGTTCTTTTCTTTTTTTTTTTTTTTTTTTTCCTTCCCTTACTTTTTAACCTATTTAATCATGCAAGAATGTAACCGGTTTTTCTTATTTGCATAATTGTAGCTACTTGAAGTCTCGGTTCTTGGTTGATTTACTGGGTTGTTTTCCTTGGGATGCTATCTTCAAGGTACTGCCTTGATTTTTAATGTCTTTTTTTACATTGGTTTTATTTTGTAATAAAAAATGTGGTCTGTTTTTTTTTTTAAGTAACATGCAGCATGTGGATCTTTTAATTTGTCAAGTTTTCTTATGCAATAAATTTGGATTGCGTTTTAATTTTATGTTGGTAGAAAAGTTAGGATGGTACTTATCAAAAACGAAAAAGAAAAGTTGAGATGGTAAAAGATAGAGAACATAAGAGAAATGGAAATACCAGTCTGTTTTTTATGAGTTCATCTTTATTCTGATATACGTCATAATGCTTTTGGCCAAATTAGATTAATAAAATTTCTAATTTAAAATCAAAATATCGTGAAACGGAATCTAACTATACCGGTCCCAAAATTTCTGGTTCATGGTTGAGAAAAGACCATCATGAAGGCAATTCCGTCAGTTGAAGGAGAATCCATTAGCACGAGGAGGTGCACTGCAGCTGTTTGTGTTTGGGGTAGTCGTGGATGATCTCCTTTCTTGCATTCTTGGATTATGGAGCATATAAAGGTAACTCTCGGAAAAAGAAGCATGCAGCTCTTGGCAAAAAGGGATGACAGATTTGATGACTGTAGGACACAGCAGCGTATTGGAGAAACACCCGCTTCCGGCAGTGCATGGGGCCCGTGTGCAGGTCAAAATGCGGAGGTGCTCTGTGGGGAGGTGGAGCAAGACACTAGGACACTCCCGGTTGGGCGTATGGTAGTGGCCAGCGGTTGAGCACAGATTTGAGGTTGGTAGTAGGCAGTGGTTGGCGAACAGTTGGCCAGCTAGAAATGGTTGGCATTAAAAATTGGCTGAGATCCGAGTTGGTTTGACGATGCATGGTGGTCACATGCTGGGTGGTGGGAGCTGAGGGTGGTCACGAGTGGAGGGAAATGGGTAGTGCTTCTGAAGGTAGGGATAGCGTGGTGAGTTGGTGGACCAAAAAGTTTAGATCTAACCTTTAATGGCTTGAAGAAAAGAATAAAAAAACTAAGGAAAAAGGGAGAAGAAAAAGGAAAGAAAATTGGAGATGGAGGGAAGGAAGACACTTTTAGAGGAAGAGGAATGGTGGAGGAAGGGTGGAAGAAGGGAGAAGCCAGTCTGAGTTTTGGGGTGGGGTTGCTAGGGTTTTGAACTTTGGGGGGGATAGGGTTGGGAGAGGCGGGGTTTTTCAAAGCAGTGTATCTGTTTTAGAAAAGGATCATATAGAAAAACTTATATAAGAAATATGATAAAATAAATATGTTGACTTTATAAACTACTCTAGTCCGTGAATTCATACAAAAATGATAACTAGGGTATTTTGTAAACCTACAATGCAAAGGATCCTGGTATCTTATAATATTCTAGAATGTATCATCTTATATTTTTGTAAACCTCCATCTAGTTCCTTTTCTGGACTTTATTTGTTTTTTTCCACTTTCTATGCCTTTGTTCTTTCGAGTTCTTTGCAATATGCACAAGTTGACATAATACTATGTACTTGTGTATGTGTTGTAACACAGTTAAAGTATTTTACCAGTGGCATAATTTATCTCACAGCAGTAGCAATTATTTATTCTGCAATATCCAAGCTCTTAAGTAAGCGATGTCTCCACCACAGTGTCTTAGAGCAGGAACGTCTTTGCCACCTTGCAAGCTTTAACTGCAATTACTATGAGCCCCAAAAAGGAGAAACACTTACTGAGATTGTCTATACCAAACTATACAATTAGATTACAATGTTTGCTTTTGTGCAATACGAAAAAAAATTTCTCTCTCCGTACACCTTTTGTTTTTTCGAGAGTTTGGCCTGTGAGGATTCATGGTGGTGAGTTTTGCCTGAATAGGAAGGAAGATGAGTCCTTCAAAACTGGTTGTTATAGAATCTAAGGCGTTTGAGGTGAAAAGAGATAGTATGAGGATGAAGTGCTTCGTGCTCTGACTGTAATGAGGAAACAGATGGGTGAAATGCAAATGAAATTGGATTTGCTTATATGGTGCGTTGAGGAAAGTATAGGGGAGGATATGGGCCTGGGCCTGGGCGGTATGTGCAAAGAAAGCCCATTGGGCGGTTTAAGTGGGAAGGCTGTTATGAGTGGGCTCAACCTGAAGGCAAATTTAGGCTCAGGCCCAAGTGGGCCTCAGCCCACGTGACAAGTCAGGACCATCCAAGCCCCTTTCTGGAGGAAACGGGATCCGTGTGTTGCAGGCCCTTTGCGCCCATCGTCGAGTGGGCTCCAGCCACAGTCACCTGCGTCGACTGGGGTGTTTTTGCCATCGACTGCGATACCACCGGTGGTGGAGGAGAGGGTGGATCTGACGGCGGAGGAGTCCACAGAGAGGAGATTTCCGATACTGAAAGTGGTTTCTCAACACTCCTCGCCGCCGGCAGTCAGTTTCCAAGCCGGGTGTTCACAGATAGGACTTACGGGAGGTTCTGTTGAAGGGGGGGGGGGTGACGCTACCGGAGGCATCCCCACTGGTGGGTATACCTGCAGTGGCGACAAATAGGTCGCTGACCTGTTCACCACCACAACGTGGTGTATCAGTGGAGGTTCCTGGCCAGACAGTGCCGATGAACATCCAGTAGGTCTTTTCTCCTCCAACGTGTGCTCCACAGCCGCCGGTGGTTGCTTTATCTCCGTTGGAGGCTTTGCTGTAGTTGGATCATTATGTTGAGCCACGGGAGGAAGGGGAATTTTGTGGGTATTCCGATGCTCTCTCCCTCTCTGGCAGTGATGAGTTTGTGCTTGATGGGCTAGCTCAGAAGTTCATACCTCTCGAAGAAGGGAGGTTAGTTGGGGAGAGTGGAAACCTATCGGGGGAGGAGGAGAGGGGGATGTTAGCTTCCCTGTAGTGGGTTCTTGGTGATGGGAGCCCACTCCACTGAGTCGTATGTTACAGGATGAATTCAGTGGGTCAGATTGGGTCCTACGCAAGGTAAAAGAACTTCAATATTATGTGGGTATGGAGTGTGTGGGTTTTGAGGAACAGCTTATGGCCCTTCTTACTGCTATTGAAGTGGCTCACTCATAGTCCAAGAAATCCGGAACTAAGAAACAACGGGAGCTTAAGTGTCTCAATTGGTCGTTGAATTATGAGGGCAGTTCTAGCCGAGTTAGATCCAAAGGGAAGGGTTGGTCTCTCCTTTATGAAGCCGAAAATTGTGTCTTGGAATGTCCGAGGGTTGAACGAGGCAAAGCATCTTTGTATAAAAATTTTGCTTCGAGAATGGAGGGCGGACATAGTATGTCTACAAGAAACCAAGCTGAAAATGGTTTCTAGGAGAATTGTGCGAAGTGTTTGGAGTTGCACTTACGTAGATTGGGTCTACCTTGCATCAAATGGGGTTTCGGGTGGTATTTTAGTGATGTGCGATAAGCGAGTTGTGGAGAAAATGGAGGATTTTGTGGGGGAGTATTCAGTGGCTTGCTCTTTTAAGAGTGTGGAAGATAACTTTTTGTGGGCGTTTGCACGTTTATACGGGCCGAATGTAGATAATGATCGAAGACTTTTATGGGAGGAACTTTCCGGGTTACACAGCTGGTGGAATCTCCCTTGGTGCATAGGTGGGGACTTTAAGATCGTTAGATTCTCTAGTGAAAGAGCTGGAGATAGCAGGATGCGCCTAACAATGACAGATTTTTCAGATTGTATTTTTGACTTAAATTTGTTGGATATCCCCCTCATGGGAGGTTCTTTTACTTGGTCTAATAATCAAATATGGTCTCGGCTGGATAGATTTTTAATTTTCCTTGAGTGGGAAGAGCACTTTCTAGAGGTGTGCCAAAAGTGGTTGCCTCGCATATGCTCAGATCATTTTTCCATCTTGCTGGATTGTGGTGGAATCCAAGGTGGTCGTCGCTATTTTAAGTTTGAGAATATGTGGCTTAAAAGTGAAGGTTTTGTGGAAAGGGTTAAGCAATGGTGGTCGTCATATCAATTTGAAGGTAACCCTTCCTACATTCTAGCCGGCAAATTGAAAGCTTTGAAGCATGACCTTAAGCTTTGGAATTCTCTTTCTTTTGGAGACATAGGGGAGCAAAAGAAAACCTTGGTGGAGGAGCTCCAACAGCTTGAGAGAGTACTTGGGGATAGAGCCCTCTCTCTTGAAGAAGTAGAGTGGAAGACAGAGTTGGCCTCTGAGCTGGAGCGATATTATCTCTTGAGGAGATTTCATGGCGCCAGAAGTCACGAGCTTTGTGGTTGAAAGAGGGGGATCGAAGCACAAAGTTTTTTCATAGAGTGACTAACTCTCATAGAAGAAATAATACCATTGAAATGCTGAATATCAATGGTATTGAGTGCAGGGAGGCTCTAGTGATCCGGGACCATGTGGTGGATTTCTTTGAACAACTGCTCACAGAAAGAGAGGGATGGAGGCCAAAGCTTGATGGTCTTGGTTTTGATTCCATTGAACCACATATTGCGTCATGGTTGGAGCGTTCGTTTGAGGAAGTGGAGGTATATGATGTAGTAAGACACATGGCTAAAGACAAAGCACCAGGGCAGAAGGCTTCTCCTTGGGCTTTTTCCAGACATGCTGGGATATAGTAAAAGTAGATATCATGAATGTGTTTTAGGAATTGTTCTTGGTTGGGAAGTTTGAGAAAAGCTTAAATGCTACTTTTATGGTGCTGATCCTGAAGAAGATTGGAGCATCGGAGGTAAAGGATTTTAGGCCCATTAACCTCGTTAATGGGGTATACAAAATTATTTCCAAGGTGTTTCTGAACAGATTAGGGGAGGTGTTGGGGAAGATAATAACGAAGCTGCAAAATGCGTTTGTTCGGCATCACCAAATTCTTGATTCAGTCTTTATAGCAAATGAAGGCTTGGATAGAAGATTAAAATCTAGTTCCCCGGGGATTATTTGCAAATTAGACATGGAAAAGGCATATGACCATGTAAACTGAGATTTCCTTCTTTAGTTGTTGGAGAGATGCGGCTTTGGGGATACATGGAGAAAGTGGATAAACTGGTGCATTGTAACAGCAAAGTTCTCAGTCTTGATTAATGGCAGCCCCAATAGTTTTTTCAATAGTTCTCGTGGCTTAAGGCAAGGTGACCCGCTCTCCCCACTCTTATTTGTGATTATCATGGAGGCCCTTAGTAGGATGATTTCGGTGGTGGTTACAAATGGGTTTGTGGCTGGTTTTTCGGTTGGTGAACCCAATCAGGGCATTATTTCTTTGTCTCACTTACTTTTTGCAGATGATACGTTATTATTCTGTGAGGCAGATCAAAACCAGTTGAAGGCAATGAAGGCACTTTTACCATGCTTTGAAGCAGCGTCAGACTTGAAAGTGAACTTCGATAAATCAGAGTTAGTGCCAGTGGGGAACGTCAACAATACTCGGCAGCTAGCTAGCATACTTGGGTGTAAGGTAGCCTCTCTTCTCATGACTTATTTGGGATTACCTTTGGGAGCTGCTTCACGGGCTTCATCCATTTGGGATACAATCATTGAGAAGATAGGAAGGTGTCGGATTTCTAGGAAATAATTTGGGAAAGATTTCTAGGAAATAAGTTAGGAAACTTTGTTTTAAATATGTCAGATTTCTAGGAGATAAATTAGGAAGTTCTATTTTAGATAAAATCTGAAATAACTATTTCAGATTTTAGATATTTCTGTTTCCTGTTTTATAGCCTAGGAATTTGCTGATTTGATTTCCTTATTAGGTGGCCCTCCTGATTTGGTGGCCTTCCTCTTCTATTTATATTGTAAACGTTTCTGTTGGAAAATAATAAGAATGATTATTCTTCTTCCCAAAAACTACATGGTATCAGAGCTACGTGCTCTTTTTCTATTTTCTCCTTTCTTCTGATGATGTCATATAAGTCGGCAATGACCGGCTCTTCAGACTCTTCTGGTACTTCCGAAACAATTCTGCCCAATTCTACCATCCCTCCCACGCATGTATCTGCTGATTCCTATTCCCAGAATTCAGCTCTTTATCTCACAACTACAAAACTCAATGGGCATAACTATCTCGAGTGGGCTCAGTCTGTCAAATTGGCAATCGATGGCAGAGGCAAGTTTGGGCATTTGACTGGCGAAATATCAAAACCTGCTGCTGGTGACCCTAATATAAAAAAATGGCGGTCAGAAAATTCTCTTGTTATTGCTTGGCTCATCAATTCCATGGAACCTACCATTGGAAAACCTCACCTATTTCTTCCCACTGCTCAAGATGTCTGGGAGGCTGTTCGAGATCTTTATTCGGACCTGGAGAATTCTTCTCAAATTTTTGAGTTGAAAACTCGACTTTGGAAAT